>NW_024102833.1:3648376-4015211 GCF_013122585.1 Styela clava | reverse complement strand
TTATTTTTAAAATGATTTTACTGAAATTTGATTGTTTTTAAAAAATAACTGTCAATTAATATGTGTGTGTATATTACAGGTACTATACTTAAATAGTAATTTAGATAATAATAGTAAAGAATCATCATCATGACACCTGACTAATAATTGCTCGTGAGAAGAGCAAGTCAATAGAGAAGAGCAAGAAGATAGAAAAGAAAATTAATTGGAGTTACTGAAATAACAGCAAATTTCAAACTGCCTCTATTTTTGAGAGGCACTGGATTATTTGATTGATTTATTCTGAAGTGAGTTATTGGTTACCGGGGACCGGTATGTTCTTTTTCGATTGAATATTTGATAAAAAGTAGGATACTTCTAGAATTTTTTTTTAATTTCCATGATAAACAAAATTGGATAACTCCATTGTTTTCTTATTGACGGATTTTTTGGTCTGTCTGTAACTTTAATATACATCACTTATCAGCAATGTACGTTTCGAACGAGGCCCAGTGCAAGCATCTACTAACATTCAATATCGTGTTTCCCCGATAATAAGACCGGGTATTTTTCAATTTTCATTCATAAAATAACTAGGGCTTATTTTGGGATAATATCTTTTATTCCCCAAAAATAAAATTACAAAGTAGAGAATTATGAGATCTGATATACAAAATAGAAAAGCCGATATCCATTTACTTTTACCTAACACGTTTTTATTTAAAAAAAAAAAACTGCTAAACATAGATTATTCAAAAGTGACCATATCATCATCCTTAGAATATCTTTCAAGTCACTAGATTCAAAATTTTCTATGAAGATTTCATTTAACTGAAATAACTAATTCTTATTTTGTATGGTGGGCTTATGTTATAACAAAATCATTTTCAAAATTCAGGCTAGGTCTTATTTTTGAGGAAACACGGTATGTGTAAAAAGCTTTTAAAGCCATCAGTCTTTCTAGTTGTATATTGTATACCGAACCTATTATGCCCTGAGTGAAGTGATAAGAAATGGATTTTATCTCTGAATGTGTATATTTGTGATGGAAAGCAATATACAGGGTGTCCATAAAGTCCCTTTACAATTTCAATTTTGTTGTAAAGTCAGTTCTCAATATATCTTAACCAGGTTTGTTATTTTTTAATTAGTAATTAATTAAGTATTTTTACCTCATTTAATATATCTGTGAGGGAAAAAACAATATATGGTATCGATAAATTCAATCAGCAATTATTGAAATTTTTTAGGGCTTTATGTCCACCCTCTACTTGCGGAAAATTATGAACAATTAAGTTTATTATCGGTTCCCATAAAACCAAATTACGTCACCTGGCAGTATCCTGTTATCGCCACTGATTTTTGCTTATTTTCATTTAGGTTAAAAAAGTAGGGGAATCACCTAACCTAAGATGAAGAGAATTGAAGGAAACAGATCAGAAAATCTGAGGTGGGGAAATACCAGGACAATGCCAATTAAAGTAATTTGGCTTGATGGGAACCAAAGAAAGGTGCGTCGAAAATTCTAATAGAAAAATTGGAAATTTACGGCCTTGTACAGTAATAACTCAAAATAAGCCATGTTTTTGATATGGTGAATATAGATAATTTTTTAAAATAGCGTTACCTTGATAAGAAATATTGGGATCTATTTTTTTCGGTACTCCTAAAGTATGTGAACCAAGATGGCGGACACTGAAACGTAGTATGTGTACCAGGTTAGGGTTAGGCCTGGGCCATCCCGTAGTATTTGTACCTGAAATTATGGCCTAACCTTAATCTGGAACAGATACTACATGCTGGTGTTGGCTGGTGTAACCTGTTACACATACTACGTTCCGGTGTCCGCCATCTTGGTTCACATACTTTAGGAGTACCGAAGATTACGGCCTATCCCTCAACCTGGAACACATACTACGTTCCGGTGTCCGTTATCTTGGTCCATAAAATTACGGCCTAACCCTAATCTGGTACACATACTACGTCCCGTTGTCCGCCATCTTGGTTCATAAAACTACGGCCCAACCCTAGCCTGGAACACATACTACGTTCCGTTGTCCGCCATCTTGGTTCATAAAATTACGGCCTAACCCTAGCCTGGAACACATACTACGTTCCATTGTCCGCCATCTTGGTTCATAAAATTATGGCCCAACCCTAACCTGGAACACATTCTACCTTCCGGTGTCTGTTATCTTGGTTCATAAAATTACGGCCTATCCTTAACCTGAAACACATGCTACGTTCCGGTGTCCATTATCTTGGTTCATAAAATTATGGCCTAACCTTAACCTGGAACACATTCTACGTTCCGGTGTCCATTATCTTGGTTCATAAAATTATGGCCTAACCTTACCCTGGAACACATTCTACCTTCCGGTGTCTGTTATCTTGGTTCATAAAATTACGGCCTATCCTTAACCTGAAACACATGCTACGTACCGGTGTCCGTTATCTTGGTCCATTAAATTATGGCCTAACCCTAACTTGTTACGCATACTACGTTCCGGTGTCCGTTATCTTGGTTCATGAAATTATGGCCTAACCCTAACCTGGTACACACACTACATTCCGGTGTCCGCCATCTTGGTTCAAAAAATTATGGCCTAACCCGGACCTGGTACACATACTACGTTCCAGTGTCCAGCATCTTGGTTCACACTTTTCGAGAGTACCCTACCTTTTCTTTAATCAGTAAAGGCAGGGGTGTTGAGTCAGACCATATTTTGCTCGATATTGGAGTCAAAGCAGGGATCTAAATTTGGGATTATTTGGATTCAGGAGTCAAATTTCAGTGCACTGGTGATATCGAAGTTAGAATTGTTGGGTAAAAATCTTAAACAATTTATTAGGAGGGTTCACTTCACAAATTTGTTTTTCTTCGAGCTGAAGTTAAAATTTCCTTCGACCTGGAGTATGTAGTAAAAGTTGTTTTTTAATAGCTTGATGTTTTGGCGCTCCAGCAGTATGTGTACCTATATGGAGGTAACTAATTTTGTTTACCTACTTAACTTCTAGTTGTGTGAAGGGACTGAAACCCATGGGCAGGATGTATATTCACTTGGCTAAGACAAACAGCCCCCAAACTTGTAATGGAACTAAAATTGGGAGACTCTGAATAAAATGATGTCTTAACCCTAACCTGGTAAATACATTCATTTCTACTTCTAAATATGTAAATTTTTCTTCAATTCCATAAACATGGTTCTATAAATGGCATGGCATCGTTCTATAAATTTTAACACAAATCTTTTATTTTCATATCCAAAGAGTGGAGATGAAGACAAAATACTAAACGAAAGTGGACGATTGAAATCCTTTGCTTGACAAGGCGAAATCATTAGTGCGACATTGGTAAAGCGAGCTGGAGTGGTGACTGACTTTACTGCATTTGTGTCATTCAAAGTCTAGCTGTGTTTGGTCAACTTTATACTACTTAAAATCAACTTGACCTTAAAAACAAAAAACTGGAACCAGCAGCATAATCATGCTTAAGTTAGACTGGGAATATTCTGGCCAGTCATGCACCAATGACTTCAGTGTATTGATAGTTAACCAGACCAGTCCAGCCTTGAGACAAAATTATATTTGTTCTGTGTTAGTATATAGAACCGGTTCTCAACCAGTGGGCCATGGCCCACTTCTGGTCCACAGCAACACTTTCAGGTGCGCCACAAATACATTCAAAATTGTTAGAGCTGTGAAAATTCGGTTTCATTTGTGTCACTATAATTACATTTGATTGTAGAGGCAATGAACGATAATACTGTTTTTTGTTGCTGTGGGGTAATTTTCATTCTAATTATTTAAGTGAAAGTGTCTAATTTTGTAGACACAGTTTTTTGCTTGTCTTGTAGTTTTACCCTTGCATGAAAAAGTGAATGGGTCACAGAATTTTCGTGCCATAAGAATGGGTCACGGAGAAAGAAAGGTTGAAAACGACTGGTATATAGCAATAAATATCAGCATTTTACCGAAATATGGTACTTTTTATAGTGTGATTACCATGCAATACTATTAATTTGAGCTAATGATCAACCAAAACGCTATGTTACATAAATTTCATTATCCTAACTCAGGGGTGTGCGACCTTTAATACAGGGGCTAGATACACATAACTGGGTGAAAACGTGGGCCACACCTTCATTTAACACATGCTTTCTAGTAGTTGCAGACTTTCAGTCACAAAAATTTTCGTTATTGATCTCTTGATGATATACAGCAAAAAACTAAGAGATTGCGGCCGAAGTCAATCTTAGTTCACACACTTCCTACCATTTTTAAACATTGTTTCCATGCCTACACTCCAAGCAAGGCTCTGTATAAACAGAAGCCGCTGATAATTAAGGAACTGACAAAATTTGGTATCCCGAAGTATGAGAACCAAGATTGTGGACACCAGAACCTAGCATGTGAATCAAGATGGCGGACACCTGAACGTAGCATGTATACCAGGTTAGGGTTAGACCCTAATTTCAGGTACAAATTCTACAGGAGTCACTTGACTAGTCCCCGAACTTGTAATGGAACTAGAATAGGGAAAATTTGAATAAAATTATAGCTCAACCCTAACCTGCCACACATGCTACGTTCCAGTCTTCGGGAGTACCCAAACTCTTTGCAGTTTGGCATTGCCTTCTAACCTATTAAAGCTGGCTGTGAGGTTTTGACTTAACTCTTCAAATTAGGATTCACATAGTTATCCCTGGGGTGGGGTTGAATGTTAAAATGCATCTGAATTGTATGGAGTGGAATGAAATTTGTTCAACTTTCTCCACATGGGGGCACCATGTAAAATGCTTCACCAGGCCATATGCTGCTCGCAAACCGGAGTTTGCCCCTGACGTATACATATTTGAAGCTAATAGAGGATTCATCAAATGTTTGAAAATTTTTTCCACATTTCCATTTTTCATTACTATACAAGCAGCCTCTTATATGATATATATGAAAAAATATTATTTTTGAAAAGGCCGATCATTGCATTGCCTGCCCACTTTACAGTGCTCCTGTAGTGTGTGTACCAGGTTAGGCTTCTGCCATAGTTTTATTCTGATTTTCCTTATATTAGTTCTATTACGAGTTCAGGAACTGTTTGTGTTGGTGACCGTACATTTGAACCCATGCGTATATCCACGGGTTCAATCTATATGCGGGTGCTAAAACCCATGGGTTAGGGTTAGTATGGGTTTAACTATCCGTGAAACAAAAAAAATTTCATAGATGCAATAGCATACAGGTGCAATTGTCATGGGTTCAAATGTACGTGGGTTTAAATGTAATGGAATCGTTTGTGTTACCCAAGTAAATATACCCCGTTTTCAGAGGTTTCAGTCCCTTTAGACAACTTGATGTAAAGTAGGCGAACAAAATTTCTTCCATATTGGTACACACACTTCTGGACTACACTGTGGCTGTGATTGTGGTCAACAATAAACAAATTTCAAGGAAAATATATGTTGAGGGGCTGTGCTGGAATTTCAGCGCTCCAGAAGTGTGTGTACCAATATGGAGGTAACCAATTTTGTTCATCAAGTTGTGTAAAAGAACTGGAACCTATGGGCAGGGGGTATATTCAATTGGCTAACACAGACAGTCCAAAATTCGTAATAGAACTCAAATATGGAAAATCTAAATAAAATTATTTCCCAACCCTAACGTGGCACACACACTACAATAGCACTAGAATTTCTGCCGTGTATTCCATGATATAATATTTTTTAGTCCTTTGGGCAGCGCAAATTTTTTATCTACTGCTAAGTTATACTTATCCAATTGCTGAACTATCAATGAATTCATTACATTAAGATTTTGTCCATTGAGAAATGGAAGACAATTGTTAACTCATCATTTGCACATACTTACCTGTGTGTTGACTAGTCTATATATTGTTTAGTTTTTTTTTTGAAGTCGACTACCATATTTTACAAACCATGAGACTCACTTTAAATACTTTTTGTCAAAAATCAATCATGCGCTTTTTAAGCCAGTGTGCCCAATGTATGGTCAAGGGTTTGCTTTATGCTATATTTCCTACACTTAAAACCATTGCCAGTACCTGTTGCGTTTTAGAGCCTGATGCGGCTTCTGTATGGAGAAAACCCAATCTAGACAATACATTGTGTGTGCCTTATGGTTCTTAAAATACTTATTAAAGTGTAGTGTACCAGTTCGCAATTATCAAAGTGGTTTTCTTAAGGATAATATGTGTGTTTACCAGAGCAAATTTAAATCATTTTCGAAAGTGCCCAGATAAATCTACAATTATGCTCAAAAGTTTCTGGGATATTGTTGACTCATAACGAACCTTTGTCAGTTATTGCTAACCTTTTTGATACATTCCCCCTTGCTTATTTTTATACTCTCAACCCTCTATTATTTTTTAATGTAAACTTTGACCTTAGCCCACTCCAACATATACTTTTTTTTTGGGCCAGACGTTATTGGTATAATTGCACCTTTATTCTTTTAGCAAAAATGCAATCATTAGGTTTTGTAATGCTTTTCACTGATTTTATTTTTTCTTCAACTCTTAACCACATTCGGCTTTAATTTTTAAATAAATCAAGAATACATAAGAATGAGATACGCAACAGTGAAGTATTTCACCACAATCTGTTTGGTTCCCTTTTTTGCCGGAAATAGCCATATTCTATCAAAGACACTATTATCACCCTTGAGTGACGCATGCCATATAGTTATAAAAACCGCACATTTACCTCTTAAACTTCGCCCTTTCATACTATATGGTCTCACCACTCAAGGGTGCTGTATTTACGTCTAAATTTCTATTTCATCGTTATGTGTATGTGTATTTATTTGGGTTGTGTTGTCCCTATTTATATATATTGTCCTGTCTTATAAACTTCCCTGTATAAACAGTTTTGTATACTCCTCCCTTAGCACTTTCACCACACCAAATGACCCATTGCCCCACCTTGCACAACTGTCTGTGAATGGGACCATATTATACATATTTAATCTAACGTTTTTTGTTTTATATTTGTCAAAATGGGTACATGCCGCACATTTGTGTTTTGGCCAGTAGGTCTTGTACATGCATCCTGTCTCAAATATTAATAATTATCAATTTATTTATATTTCTAGCTATTACCAGACGAATAAACATACATGCAATTGGTGCTATTGGGACACGTGGTTCAAGTGTGATATGTGAGGCAAGTGGGACACGTGGGACCAAGCGAGACACCGCAAAATGTATGGCAGATGGTTGCATCTGTATAAATAATGAGAAATATAATGGAATCAGATTCCGCACAGAAGATCATTTTTGTCTACAATGAACCGTCCCAAAATGAATGGCAGATGTGATAAATAGTCATGACTGACATGAGGCGCAGCGGTGTGGCTCATCGTGCTAAGCGTTAGGAATACGCTCGCCACCGCACCTCTAATTAGTCTGCGAGGGGTTCGCTGGTTGGAATCCCATGCAGGATGGTTATGTGCGAGAGGATTGCTGGACTTCTCGCCACGGTAGTGTGGTTCACGTAACCGCTGGTCGGTTACGGCTTCCTCCACCATCAAAGTCCATGCTTCTGTAAAAATAAAATAATCCCATACCCGACATGGAATGGTAACCCAACGAGAGGCCGTGGTTTGCCATATGGATAAGCCGTATTATCGAATTTCCTCTCCCCCGGGATAATAAGGTAAATATCCTATCCTACCCTATGAGCAAATATTTGAAAAGTCTACTCTAGGTGGCAGTATAGAATAACAAAATTAATCAATGTGGTCTATGAAGATTGACATCTGATGATCAGGACATTTAATTTAATTTAACTCAATTCCGACTTTTTCCTTTAGTAATCAAATAATATTATGCAACTATCAACCCGTCTCCCATCTAATTTGGAATTTTTAGAACCTCAACAGCAGCCACTATGTGGCAACAATGAGCAATATTCATTTGGGTATCCATGGCGACAAAATTGTAGCTTCCGGGCTAAGTTCATAATTTTTTAAGTATCTGGAATGCAAAGCTTTGGGGTTCCTAGCGTTAGTGATATAGCTTTAATTCACAATTATTTGAGGCTCTTGATATACAACAACTTAATTTTGTTTTGAGAGGAAGGTTATTATTAGGATAGGATAGAAGAGAGTTTACATATTCAGAGGGAGAGGAAAGCCAACAACACCTCCTAACCTTATGGCAAAAAAACACCAGTTACCAGTACATGTCCGGTATGGGATTAGTTAGCCAGTTATTTGATTTGGGATGCATGTACATGAGGGTGGAGGGAACTGCAACTGACCAGTGGTTATGTGAACCACCCTACGGACTACGGTTGGGAGGGGTCCAGCAATCCTCTCACACATAATTATCCATAACAGGATTCAAAACTTCAAACCCACACAAGGTAATCAATGGTGTGGTGGCGAGCGTATTTCCAAGGCTTAGCACGATGTGCCACATCGCCGAGCAGATTAATCAATTAGGGCTTGCCATTACATTTCTCATATGTTTTCTTTTTGTTTTTCATGAGATGGATTCAGTTATTATCCCACCTTTCTCTGTTTATCATTTTCTCCCAACCCAATATAAAAACAAATAAGAAATAAATCAAATAAATAATGGTGGGGTAATAACAATAAATTATTTTGAAAGTAACCCAGAGTTCAACCCAAATATTTTTGTTGAAACGCTTGAGAATTTCGATTTTTATAATTTATTGAAAAAGCAATATTTAGGTGTAATTATTCATTTCCACTTATCAGTGATGACTTGTGAAAGGCCCTGTTCAGAGTGTAGTAGTAATAATAATATCAAATTATATCAAAGTTATGTCATGATTTAATTGGGGATCTAGAGACACGTTATTGTGGTATAATCCAGCGGGTTGAACACAGAAGTTCTTCAAGGTTGGCCTCGAAGCCAGATGTTACATACAGTTTTCGATTAGATCGAAAAATGGGCATTATCATTATATTTAGCAATAATAATTATGGACAATGTAGCAATTATAATTATGCGTTGTGTCGCCTAAATAATTTCAGTACGCCCCTACATGTTGGAAAGCGTAGGTAGTCAGTCTACTGGCCAGATTAGTAATTTGTCTAATTCGAGTATACAGCAGCAAAGGTGCCGGTTCATATGTTATTGTTATTGCTATGTCCAATGAGTTGCATTACGAATAACGGCTGAACCAGGGTACATATGTATACTTCATTCAAACACCCTAACTTGCAAAAGTAATATTAAATTGCATGTAGATGCATTGTTTCTTTTCTCATGTATTAACATCTTATTGTTGGTTGCAAAGGCAATGAAATTGGCGACACAAAGTTGATCATCATAAGTTAATAAAGATAAGTCAAACATATAAATTTTTTAAGCTTGCATGAGTTCGTACAAGCAGATTTTATTTGAAGGACCAGAACCAAGTGTAGTTCTGATTGAAATGTCTGTAGTCTAGAACAAATTTAGTTTTGACTGACTATCATTGGATTGCAATAAATTCTTCTTCTAAATGATCTAAGTAATTCGTCGCGAAGTGAAAAAAATATTCACAGCATGAGACTGATGTGAGAAAAATAAATTTGCCAAAAATGTGTTTTCAGATTTATATTATATTGAGTCATACATGGTAGTTTGATTGTATTTTTGGTTTAGCTGTTTACAACTTGATATGAATGATAATTGTAAAAATTTTAGCTTCGCTAGATTTAGCTGTTTTCAAAAAACCAACAGATTAATATTAAATTCAATAATAACCACAAAATTCAATTATGTGAAATTAATAAAATGTTGGGGTTAGTTGTAACAGTATTGGCAAGTTGGGTGCAATGGCCTAGTGTTGGCATTGCAGGGTAAAAATCTCTGACAAATTTTGAATCAGAACGATTCTGGTTTTTTTTAAATGAAGTATCTACTTACATATAAGTGGATAAGAGTAGAGCAGGCAAGTTTTTGAGGCTTTGAAAACAACCAATAGTTCAGACTAGTAATTTTCAACTGTTGTTCGCGTTGTAAATAATTCTCATTGTTTTTTTCTCTGTAGTCATTAATTTGAATTTGTTACTTCTTTTTACACCTCTAGTCATAAGTTAGTAGGAAGCCGTAACCGGCCAGTGGTCACGTGAACTACCCTACAACAACGAGGAATCCAGCAATCCTCTCACACATAATTAACCCTGCAGCGAATTCGAACCTGGGAACCCACGCAGAGTAATCAGAGGTGCGGTGGCGAGCATATACCTAACACTTATCACAATGCGCCACACTGTCGAGTTAATTGGGAGAGTTTTGTCTTTTTGTTAAATATTGTAGTTTAGATATTTGTGGATTCATTTTGTTTCTTTGAATGATTAGAGAATGGTATCTTTCATAATACTTTCTTCACAATTAGAATATTCGAGTATGATATTATGATATAAAATAAGTGCTTAGAAGAAGATAGTTGAACGAATGTCGCGTCAGGATTTTTAACTTCCCAGTTTGTAGAGTTATCTGTATCAGTGGTCTTGCAGTTTTTCTTCAAAATATTGAATATTTATTGATAAAGGATAATTTCAATGTTGAAATATGCATAGAACAGAAAGTAAATAGTAACATTTTTTGGTTTTGCGTGGTATGAACAACAATTTTTGATTGAATCAGATTTTCAATGATATGTGTATATGAATGCATTACGTCAACATATTATATTTTGGGCTTTTTTGTAACTACAGTAAAAATTTACAGTAGAGATTTACGATATTTTCAAATATACAAAATATAAAACTGATATATATATCTATTTACTTTTTATATAACGCGTTTGTATTTAAAGAAAAAAAACTGCTAAATATAGGATATTGAAAAATGACTATATCATCATGCACTGGTACGTCTTGTATGTCACTAGATTCATAAATTTCAATGGAGTGTTTATTTAACTGAATTTTCGGCAAATTTTTGCACCTACACTTTCTTGTCGAGCAATGAAGGTCTGTCATGTGAATGAGAATTTCTTATCCAGGTAGCCTAGCCCAGGGGTGCACAACACGGGACACGCGTGGCACGCCATACGCTCAAACGTGGCACGCGAACGGTTTTGTAAGAAAAAAAAAATTATGATATACAATAAAATATCACGTTTATATCAAAATCAGCAGTTTTTTTTTCAGGACATTGAATTGTTCCAATAAATAGATATTCGTTATTATGTATTGTTATTGCAATTTGTTTGTTTTACGGGAGTTAATTTACAATACCACAATTGTGCGTGGCACGCGACAAGATTATTTTGAAAAATTTGGCACGTATCCTCATTTGAGTTGTGCACCCCTGGCCTAGCCTATCGACTAGATCAAAAAAAAATCATGCTATCGACCAGGTCTTATTTTAAGGGTAGGGCTTATAATAAAATCTTTTTTAAAATACAGGCTTGGTCTTATTTTGGGGGAAACACGGTATGTCCAATATTAAGAATTGTAAATCTCACTCATTGTTTATATTTGGTGAATCCTTAAATGGTTTAGCAACCAAAAAGACAAGAACCACTGCTGGCAAGAATTAAGTTTTGATATTCAATATTTTACGCCACGTTTAAAATTCATAAGGAACTAATCCAGACACAAAATTTACCAACAAGTAAAAAAAGATTCCTATCTCTTTGTTCAGTCAGTCGCTAGTCCAATTAGGCTAAGGCTAAGATCTTTTATACAAAGCAAAAATGTGAGAAGAAAAGCACCTCCGCCACATTTAAAAATAACAAATTGGTAATTATCCTGTTGAACTAGGGTTCGAAATAATTTAGAAATTTGACTTTTCAGCGCAATCTGCATTTCTATCCTTCAGGATAATTATTAAAATTTCAATTTTGAGTGTTTTTGGGAGTTTTGTACAAAAGATTTTGAGGCAATAGCAATCCAGACAATCGCTCTAGATCAGGGGTCGGCAAACTGCGGCCCGCAAACTAATTTTGTGCAACCTTCGAAAGACCCGACTTTTATTGCATAAAAAAATGCCCCAATCAGAATTCATGTGGTGACAAGTGCTGCTGTACGGTGTATGGCTTGTCTTGTATTAAGTTGCGTCAGATCTATATCGTGTACTAGCGGAGCGTCCCATCGTTGATTGTGAGTATAAGTTGAGTTTATGATGATTTTGAAATTTTAAAAATGTCTGGGAAACAGAGGGGAGTTTGCGACAAGGGTCGAACATTTCAAAGTGCTTGAACGGAAAAATATTTTCATTCTTACTCATTTCAAAACCAGTTTGCTTGATATTCCAAGTCAGCATCACAGTTATAAAGGATTTGATGTTAAATTTAAATACGAAACTTGTCATCGCAAATACGAAATTCGACCACGAGACCCTGGGCTGCGCCACTGCTCATCTGTGCGACAGTGCAAAACGTATAATGTGTGGAAGCACATATTGTTGCGAGCAGCTTTATGTAAAATGCATTGCACGAAGAATAAATTTCGTACTCACTTGTCAGATCATGATTTGGACAAAGTACTGCGGGGCAACAAAGTTGGCTTTTGATTTCAACGCTCTGGTCATGACACAGAAACAACATCATCCTCCACATTGATAATGAGTAAATAAAAACAATGTATTGCTTGATGATATAATAAAAAAGCCACATTCACATTCAATTTTGGCAGGCTTTCAACACAGTAACAGAAGGTGCAAGTGCCCCATGATTCAAAGTTTAATTTAGCAAATATTCGAAGGTAGGAAATACTGCGTCCCGCACGCTACCGGAGATGTTTATAGTTGGCCCGCGACCCCTGCTCCAGATGTATGGACATATGTGTTATAGTGTTGTTAGGATGTCATGTTTGATATTTTTAAGTTTTGATATCTTCAAATATTTTTAATCATGAACGAATCCTACTGAGATGCTGAATATGCAAATGGCCTTAACCAGGGTCATCCAACCCGTGGCCCGTCGAAGATTTTTGATTGGCCCGCGCTGTATTATTTGAAGCCCGATGTCTTTTACAAATCTGAGTCACTATTAAAACCTCTAATAGAAAAATTAATTATTTCTCGTCGTTCAAACGCGCGATAAGCACCAACGAGCTATCGGAATCTTTTTAAAGTCTCTTTGCGGGCGTTATTGTTTGAGAGAGAGATATTTAAATTTCTTTTTTCTCGTCTGCTGTGTATTTCAATCTGTTTTACTGCTTTTTTTCTGTAAAGCTAAAAGAGGCAGTTTTCATGACCTCAATATTTGACAGCACTTACATATACGAGCAAGTTTTTTCACGGATGAACCATGTCGAATCCCCGTGATATCACTAATTTTTAACATTCATATGAAAAAATTCGCTTCGCATTTCTACATCGCCCATCGCACCTAATCTTGACAACTTTGTATAAAATCAGTTCATACTTCACATTAGAATTTCTATGGATGGTAAAAACTTTTGACTTTACTGTATCTTCGTATTTTCATTGTTATTATAGTTTTGGTGACAGGCTGTTTTTTCATTAACCTGTAGTCGGTGTAATGAAAACTAGAACATAACTACCATGACCATACCAAGTGGGCCGCGCAATCATTCGTAAACTAAAAGTGGCCCTTCCGCCAAAAAGGTTGAACAACCCTGGCCTAGTCGTTCCATTTCATTAATGTTTAGTATTCAAACGAAAACTGATTATTTGTGTACATTAAATATGTCGTGGAGCAAAATTGAGCAGAGTGAATTCTCTCACTTGTTGAAAGTCATGTTACAAAAGACATTGGTTACCGAACAGGCGAAGTTGCGTTGTTTTTACATGCGATTTCTCATTCCCCGTTACATTGGATGTTTCATAAGCATGGAATTACATTTGTACTGCGTGTCTTGCTGCCGAGTAATTAAACTTTTCGCATTCACCGTAAGTAATGTTTTAATTCGCCGCGAAAGCTTTCTGTTAAATAAGTGTCTAATTTTCTACACTGTGTTTCTGTCCATGTCACTCTCGAATAAAAGTTGTTAAAGTTACTTGAGTATTATTTTACTTGAACAACAAAATGTCCAATTCTTCCAACAAAAATATTTAGTGTGTTACAGGCCATTTCCGATTTAATCTGCGCTGTTGGTCAAGTATGGATCAGTACTTTGGAACAGGTATGAATATGCTACCACCGAATGCAGATTGAGATTTAAATTTGAATTGTTCAAATATTGGTGAGATATTAAACTTTGAATGTTCGACCCAGATTTGGGTTTGTTAGCGAGTAAATTCACATTGTCATTAGAATAGTCCTCCTCATCTCATATACATGGAAAGGCTTTATATATGTACATCCTTTATATATGTATATTGAAAATCAATAAATAAAGGATGACTTCAGGAAAAGAAAAATGTCACATTATGTCACCTAGAAAAGAATGATTTGTTCATGTCATATGCTTGGATAAAGCGTAAATAATTGGTAAAGTTACAGACTTTTGAAACTTTAATAGAATTTTTTATTTTGAGTACGTCGCAAGGCTACTTATGTGTTCATGTACCTTTTGAAACTTTGATAATTGATTGTCGAATGGTTTTACGAACTCTCTTTAGAATGAGTGATTTATTAATTAAAAATGTAGAACTATGTACTGTTTTAGGGAATATTCCATATTGAATTATTATCAAAAATGCTTTCATCAATTTGAGGATGCATTTATTTAGAAAAAATAATAAATCAAACATTTTCATTCCTAAGCCAAATTCTGTATGTAACAATTTGCTATTCTATTGCTGAAGTCAAGTTTATTTATCCATCCAATAAATAATCATTCAAACACAGAATATGAGAAAATGACAAATATACAGTTATACTGGGGAAGGGAAGTCACTGGGAACCAAAGCTGGAGCAGCGGCACTCAAGGTTCTAATATCTGATTCGAAATATTCAGTTTTGAAATTACTATTTTCGCCGCAATTTTATAATTCAGAAGTGTTTCAAGCAAAAATGCACTCAATAAAATGAGAGCTCATCCATGTATTTTCTATTTGAATTCCTTCCTTTGTGTCCGTCTCCTCTCAATATTTTGGTGCCGGTCCACGAGGTCATTCTTTTTGATCGTACCATTCCGTCTATGTATAAAGGTCGGGAACCACTGCTACACACAATTATTTAAAACCAGATTCAACTATCTTACATACTAATATGAATGAGTGGTAAAATAATATTGCATTTCACTGTACCTAATGGATTTTATTTGATCAATACTTCACATGTAGATGGCTTGGTACATTTTTTTGTTCCTTTGTATTGTAAGATTATAACTATTGAATTCTAAGAGCTATTTGTTAGTAATTCGATTTAAACAAAGATTATATTTGGCACATCCATGATTCGCTTCAAAAAAAAATAAAAATCTGTGCGGCAGCGTTATACCTTTGTGTTCTGTTCTCATTTGTATTGTTTAAAAAGCGATCAATTTCCACAGAACACACTCTCACATGTGAGTGCATATCATGTTACAGGGTTAATGAAAAGGTTTTTGTAATGTATCTGTTCCACGCCATGACAACCACATCAACATGTATCCTTCAAATATCTAATATAATTTGTTGTTATCATTAAGTAGAGTGATCTGCTTTACACATTTGCCTGATATACAAAATTTAAGAAGCTAATTCTAATTGATTAAAATATGTCTTTAAAATTTTAAGATGAAAAAAGTGGGAATTACCCACTCGCCTGTTTTAATAAATAAAGGATTATTTGTGAAGCGTTTGTCATTCTCATACTGAATTAACAAATGCAGTTTTTGGAGAGAGAGTGGTTGGAGAGAAATGAATAAAAAAAGTTGCTATAATAGTTCCAATGGTTATTTGTAATCTGTAGTGTTTTCTGATATAGCTTTAGACTTTGTTTCAAAATTTCAAAATTGACAGGAGAGAAAATTTCAAACATAATTTGTAATTGAAATCAAATTTAATTCATTCCAGAATAATATTCTTTATAGCCCAACAACCCTGCTTTATCAGTGTTATTGTATTTTGTAGTTCAAAATACTGTTATTTGTCTGAGTAAGTCTTTGTGTGAGTCAGATTTCACTTTTATTGGGTTGATTATTCATTTGGCTATCACAGACAGTCCTCGAACTTGTAATAAAATTAAAATAGGGAAAATGGGAATAAAATCATGCCCTAACCTGGTACACACACCATGGGAGTACCGATTTTTGTCCATACTACGTTTTATCAATGAAATTTTTTTTTAATGACCCCGAGTTTTTGATTCTGTTGATTTCTGCCTGTATTTGGTATTTGTCTAAGGGAAGACATTTTTGTCTGTCAGTCACAGGGAAAAATTTCATTTAAGAAGCCCTGG
The DNA here is from genome assembly GCF_013122585.1 of Styela clava. NCBI lineage: Eukaryota > Metazoa > Chordata > Ascidiacea > Stolidobranchia > Styelidae > Styela > Styela clava. The sequence goes on along the minus strand of NW_024102833.1, from coordinate 3,998,955 downwards.
ATGGTTATATTATTAAGTATGGTGTAATGTCTGATGAATCAGCGCTCCAGAAGTGTGTGTACCAATATGGAGGTAACTGATTTTGTTCGTCCACTTTACATCAGGTCGCGCGAAGGGACTGAAACCTATGGGCAGGGGATATATTCACTTGGCTAACACAGACAGTCCCCGAACTCGTAATGGAACTAAAATAAGGAAAATTGAAAAAAATCATGGCCTAGCCTTAACCAGGTTAGGGTTAGGCAATAATTTTATTCTGATTTTCCTTATTTAGTTCTATTACTAGTTCGGGGACTGTCTGTGTTAGCCGAGTGAATATACTCCCTGACTATAGGTTTCAGTCCCTTTACACAACTTGATGTGAAGTAGGCCAGTAAAATTAGTTACCTTCATATTGGTACACACACTTCTGGAGCGCCGTTTAGAAATACAAATACTGTCTAGTTATTTGGTAAAAAAACAAGTGTCTCTATTGTATAGTTTTGTTATGCTTGGTCCATTGTTTTTCATCTGAAACTATTGGCTTGCTATTCCATTCGCATGCCCAAATTGGAATAGCAATTGGATTGTTTGCATACCGTAACACAAATTCTACTTTATATGTTTACCTTAATTGTTCGCCTAACAATAAATATCTACGCTAACTCAGAGCATACCAAAGTAAGCTGTCACAACACTAATGTGAATCATCAGCCACTACGATTTTGGGGTGGCTGTGATGTTGCCCACTTTGAGAATCACTGGTCTCAACAATATGTGTATACGCATGCAACAAGGTGACACATGAAACTTATTTATTATGTCATAATATCCCAAAATTTTAGACAATTGTTATGCTGTCATTGTATAACAACATGTTTGTTTATCTCCCAATTTTTTTTGAAGTTAGGTATAAGGGGCATCATTTTCAAAAACTTGCCCCTGGCAACAAAATTGTGGGGTCAAGCTTTTCCAAGCGATGTAATATAGCACTCACTCCCACATCTCGCTATGAATGAAGCCAGGTGCAAACTGCTACTGATATATAACGATAACCTAAAGAAGATTTACTTTTCTGGCAAAGTTATCCAAGCTATGCTAGCTTGCACTGAAAAATGTCCTTAAAGAAAACATACAACATAATTTCTGTTTGGGGGGAAGTGGCATGACCCAATTATGAATAATTTAGGGTAATAACAGGGTATTATTCCGAAATATATTTAATTTGGAATATTCTTATCATTGGAAAACGTGCCATTTCTTTCCGCATTTTGAATAATTGAAAGGCAGTAAAGTTAATGTCAGATGTTAATATGAGTTTTTATTTAACATATAATAATTATGACATAACAATATAGTAGTTCTCTCTCTGAGCTAGTCACAAATCAGTGATAAATAGATAAATGGTCATAATTTGAAGCAAACTTCAAAGAAGCTTTCGAAGGAACTTGTTTTTTTAGAATTCAGCTTGGTTTAATTGCTTTTCTGTCACTACAAGGCCGAGTGTAAAACAAGTTCAACTCATGCATGGTACAAGTGGTGATGGTGCAGTATTGTCATTTGTCAACTTAATTAGTATTAATGTAATGCACATATTTTTTGCACATTATGAACTATTCAAAATGTACCAAGGCCAGAATATAATTTGCACACACCGCGACCAAATGTTCTGTTAAAGTTTGATCAACAGGTACTCTCGTGGTATGTGTACCAGATTAGGGTTAGGCCATAATTTTTCTTATTTTAGTTTCATTACGAGTTCGGGGACTGTATGTGCTAGCCAAGTAAATACATCCTCTGACCATAGGTTTCAGTCCCTTTACACAGCTTGATATAAGATAGGCAAACAAAATTAGTTACCTCCATATTGGTACACACATTTCTGTAGCGCTGATTACCAAATGCAGTTTTATGTGTAGTTGAGAAATGAGTAAAAAAAAGTTCCTATAATAGTTCCAATGGTCATTCATAATCTGTAGTGTTTTGCTGATGAGAAAGAAGATCCAAACTATCTAGAGCAGAGGTTCCCAAACCGCGGGCCAAATCCGGCCAGCGTAACAATTAAAAATGGCCCGCCGAACTTGAGTAAAACGATGTTGTTATGTCATTACCACAGTTTAAGCATGTGTTTATCACGTAACAATTCAATTATGCCGATATCTCAATAATACGTACCGGTATTACCGTGTTTCCCCAAAAATAGGACAGATTATTTCAATTTTCTTTCGAAAAATATAACTAGGGCTTATTTTCGGGGCGTGTCTTTTATTTTCATGAGTCAAAAAAAAATTACAAAGATTTTCAAATATAAAAAATATGAAAACCAATATTCATTTACTTAAATGGCACGTTTCCTCTTTCACACTTGTTAGATTAATCATTTACAACGTGTAGGGGAGATTTCCTGCTATCGACTAGGTGCTACTGACTATACGAGTACGTCTTATTTTACGGTGAGGCTTATATTAAAATCAATCTTAAAATTCAGGCTAGGTCTTATTTACGGGATTGGTCTCTTTTTCAGGGAAACACGGTAGGATTACAAAGAGCAGTAATTAAGTTATCAGCCCTATAGGAAAGCTTACAGATGTCAAAGAAACAAACAAAACTAGACTTTGCAAACAGACGTTTCCGGGATAAATGGTAGCTTTCATATTTCTGTATTGCAAAGAATCAAACTTCAGCGATTTGTCTTCCTTGCCAATGAAATATTCCAGTTCTGAAGGAATACGACATTAAGCGCCATTGTGAGTCAAACAAACAGATTGCAAAAAATGTCAAATGAAAGTGAATCCACTGAACCCCAGCTAAACCGCCGCGAACTTTCGGGCACTAAACTCTTCCGGCCCGCGAACATTCTCCCGATTCTAAATTTGGCTCTCGTCCAATAAAGTTTGGGAACCCCTGATCTAGAGTATGTAATTGGAATTGAATTCAAGCCGTTCCAGAATAATATTCTGTATAGCCACGACAGCCCTGTTTAACTAGTGTTATTGTAGTTCATATTAAGTCTTTGTGTGAGTCAGATTTTACTTGGGTTAATATTTGTCCATACTACGTTTCACCGAGTTTTCACTTTTGGTGTCATTGATTTTTGCCAGTTTCGCTCATTTGTCAGTCATATAGAAAATATTTCAGATGGTTATATTATAGTATGATGTAATGTCTGATAAATCACATGAGTGTAATGAAATATTACACAACAAACGCAATAAACAAAAACAGGGTACTGTTTGGTTGTAAACTGAGTATCTATTATGTGGTCCTTTCAATAACTTTATGTTTCAATGAATGTTGTTACGACTCAAACATTAGGATTTGCTATAAAAAGCAATAGACCGAAACAGGCTGTTATGAGGTTGTAAAACGTAGCATAGAGCGTATGTATCTCTTACATGTTGCCCTTATTAAATATTTTGTCTAGTAGAGAAAAATCACAAGTGTCCCTATGTATAGTTAAGTTACTCTTGATTCATTGTTTTTCTTCTGATACCATTGACTTGTTATCCTATCCCCATGCCTAACCTGGAATAGCAACTGGATTGTTTGCATATCGTAACCCAGTCGTAGCACGAATTCTACTTTATATGTTTACTTTAACTGTTCGCCTAACAATATATATATCTATTCTAAATCAGAACATACCATGTAAGCTGTCGCAACACTAATTTGATTCCTCAGCCACTATGATGTAGTTTAATATGACCATTCAGAGCTTTCAAACTGGAATACTGAAATAATTTTATCACATCATTTTCATATTACTGGCTAATGAAAAATTGATTCACATAGATAAATAATATTGGCAAAATTTGATACAACCAATTTAGATACCAGAAAATTGTTGGAAAAATTAGCAATGAGTATGACATAATGGGCGGGGGGAAATAACAAATAAAATCAATATGATTCATCAGGTTTTGAAACTCCCCCACTTTGTTCAAAATGACTGATATTGGAGTGAATGTGCCTATGTTCTACATGAGTTGGCCAGTTAAGACAGGATTTGTCTAATTCCCATGTCTGCTATAGGTAAAATTCAAAAACTGTTCCCAGCTACCATGGCAACAGTAACAGGGCCAGGAACCTAGCACGCAGCATGGTAACGTTTGTTTGGGTGCTTGTAATCGGATGTCTTGGGCATAAGGGGCTGCCCCGGGCAGCTATGTTACAGGATAGATTTTGTTTCTTAACTTGATGATTTAAATGATAATAATACAAACATTTCACTCTTACTTGTCCTTTAATTTATTTTATCATAACAACATCTATAATCATTTTAAGAAACTCGCCCCGGGCAGCAAGATTGTATATCCATGTTATTGATTCACAGAATATTTATTGCTGGTCGTCGTCTAGTTTTTAGTCCGACATTTGAAAACCAAACAGACAATAGTTGCCCATGATTTAGGAGCAACAGGGTTTAGTGGTAGTTTATGGTAGTATAACACATCAGCAGACCGCTTCTCATTTTATAATACAATTTTTTATACAAATTATAAAACTAAGTTGTGATTAACCAAATTTAAAAATCAAAAGCGCAGCCAGTTCAAAAATTGTGGGGCCAAGCTTTTTTAGTGATGTAATATAGCGCTTACTCTCATGTATTGCTCTGACAAAGCCAGGGAAAAACTGCCATGGATATCTAACGATAACTTTAAAGAGCTCTCCGCCGATTTACTTTGTTGGCAAATTTAGCCCAATTATAGGTAATTTAGGGTAATAATAGGGTTTATAACAAAGGACTAACACATTTGTCAGTTGTAACCACCATTATATGACACTCTCCCAAGTATATTTGATTTGTAATCTGCACTGAGCATTTCAGTAATAAGTTTCTACATTATAACATTTTAGCAAACTCTACTGGAAACAATGCTTCTTATCAAATTGGTGATTAACACGCCTTAATTTTGAGGTGTGACATCACACTTTAATTGCGCACTTGAATACAAATTGTATGACCTCCTAATATCCTTTTAGAGTTTCTCGTGTTTATTTAGTGAATATCGCGCACAGATCTGAGCGCCGCCGTCCAAAAATATTGAAAATATTTCACAATTAAAATTAATCTTACATCTTATCATATTGGAAGACAGTCAGTCTAAGTGGGTAAAATTGTATGTGGTTGCAAATGTACATGGGGGAAAATATGAGTAGGCGCAACTATACGTGGGTGCAATCGTAAGTGGGTGAAACTGTATGTGGGTGCAACTATACGTGGGTGCAAATGTATTTGGCTGCAAATGTACGTGAATGCAATTGTAGGTGGGTGCAACTTTATGTGCAGCAACTGTATGTGGGTGCAACTTACGTGGGTGAAAATGCTCATGGGTGCCAAAATTACAATACTCATTATTCGATGTTCGTTAAAATATTCGAAATATTTCAAATAAAAAAATACGATTTAGCCCACCACTAATCGCGGCGCATGTAAATATTTATTCATTGAATGGCAATGAAAAATCAACTTGAATAGTATTAAATTCCAAGCAATAGTTTCACATCTCATGCATTCGACCGGCTCTACATGCGATCGTGTTTTTGGATATATAAACAAATATGACGCTACTGACATCTGCGAGTTATAGTTCTCTTTAAAATTAATTTTTGCGATAAATTCGGGTACCAGCTGCCTACGGATTAATGGTCGATGTTTGAAATAGGACTTGTACAATATTCACCAAACACCGTCGGGCAAAGAGAGGCGAGCTACACGTAAGATGTAACTGTGGATTTTCGCCGTGAACGACGCATACTTTTTAATTCATTAAACGCCTCACGACGTCGTGAATTGCACTTTTGATCCACTGTTTTAATTTCACCGTAATCCCCCCGTAGGAAAAATCCTGGCTGCGCCCCTGCCTGGTACACATATGGTACTACGTTCCAGTGTCCGCCATCTTGGTACACATACTTCGGGAGTACCTGCAATTATCCATGGGTTCAACTGTACGCGGGTAAAACTAAAACTTAATATTTGTACTATTATACAGTGGCGGCGCGTCAATAGGGCCAACCGGGGCAATGCCCCGGATGTTTTTTCGGTTTAATGAAAAATATTCGAAAAATACCTCAATATCGGTTGCACAGACTGTCTACACTAGCCATATTCTCCCGACATGGTTCATTTTTCGCTCGCAAAGCCTTCGCCGAACGTCGACGGGGCGACGCCGATTTTGCCCCGGTTGCTCATTGTATATCGTATTCTCTCTTTTATCTTCCACTCGCCGCGTTTGTCTCGTTTGTTTTCTGTTTCGTTTACTAAATCATCGGGACCTATCGGGGCTAGCCCCGAAATTATGACGACACAATGCCGACGTGACTTACAACAACGTGTTGACATATTCACGCATTTCTTCTCGTTCGTTGGTTGCTTGAAGAGTTGATAGTTTCCTCGCCTTCGTTTTTGTCGCTTGTTTCGCTATTTGAATCAGTTAGAGACCTTTAGTCCATTTGCTTTCGATTTTTCACATTCCTTTTGAGCTCCTCACTTCTTTCCGGCTTCGCATTTCTTAGTCTTAGACCTCATAATGAATAAGGTTGATGCACTACTTTGCACTCCGTTTTTGCGGCTGCCGCTGGAACAAAAATTAGAGGTACAACGTCTTGGGCCTTATCAACCAAAAAATTGTTCACTGGAACAATCCCATGACAGAGGAAAGCGTCGGCGTACGTTCTGCGCAGAAACTTGGTATAAAAAACACGAATGGTTGTGTTACAGCGAGGACAAAAATGCACTTTTTTGTTTTTATTGCCTACCTTTTGCTACCGCCCGTGACTCACGTTGGTGTAAATTTGGTTTTAGAGATCTTAAACATCTTTCCGAGCGTGCCAGGGATCATCAATCTTCTATGGAGCATCTGGACAATGCAGTAAAATACCGAACATTCGGAAATGTTAATACTGCAGCACAGTTGGATGAAGGACGCGCGGTTTCTATTCGTCGGCACAACCAAAACGTCGAGAAAAACCGCCATGTTCTCGGTCGATTGATAGATGTTTTGAAGTTCATTGGTTGTCACGAGCTGTCCCTCCGTGGGCACGATGAACGGACTGGCTCTTTTAATAGAGGGGTATTTTTGGATATGGTGAAATACACCGCATCCCTAGATACAGTATTGAGAGATCATCTTGATGCCGCAACTGTTTCGAAAGGGACATCTAAGGATATCCAAAATGATTTGCTCAACTCAATGTATAAAATTTATTTACAACATTTGGCTCTGGAAATTGAGAATTGCCAGTTCCTTTCGATTCAGTCTGACGAGACAACTGACATCACGTGCGTTTCCCAACTGGCTGTGATTTTTCGGTTTGTGAAAGATGGTAAACATACCGAGAGATTTCACAGCTTTGTACCAATCGTTGATCGCACGGCTTGCGGGATATCTGCTGTACTGAAAGAAGTGTTACAGCCTTACAACGCGAAGTCAAAATTGATAGCTCAAACTTATGACGGCGCGGCAGTCATGAGTGGGTCGAAACATGGTGTTCAAGTTTATATAAAAGAAGATTTGCCTCATGCGCATTTTTTACATTGTTATGCACACCAATTTAACCTCGTTATTAAAAATATGTGTTTTGATACCCCTCTCGTCCGTATATTTTTTGCAAATGTTTCGGGGTTTTCTTCATTTTTTTCCGTTTCGCCGAAGCGCTCTGACCTCCTTCGCCAGATATGTAGCCGCCGTCTCCCAGCTTGTGCACCAACACGTTGGAAGTTCCAATCACGCGTGGTGCAGGGCGTGTCCGAAATTAGGTCTGAGCTCATCGAGTGTTTCAATGGCATTCAGAGCTCTCCGGTTTGGGACGAACGCTCTGTGAGGGAGGCGGCAGGTCTAGAGCGTCTGCTAGAAGATGGTCTCGCTTTTTTCTCCACAATATTCTATCACGTGGATGTATTATACGGCGCATTGCAGTCAAGGCTAATGGATGGAGCGTCTGCGCAGTCGTGTATTTCAGACTTCTGTGATTCTGTATCTCGTATCCGGGAAACAATAAAATACGACGACACATGGAGTGCTTCTTTACGCCGCGGGCAAACAACGCAGCGTTTGATTTTGTCTGCAAAGGAATGCTGTGACATTCTGGTGAATCAAATAGGCGATCGTCTGCGCACTGAACACCTTGCCGCGTTCTCTTTGATGAACCCCAAAAATTTTTCAAAATTTGCACGTCAATTTCCCATCCATTTATTGGCTACTGTCTCCAAATTTTACCCCATGATAAACGTGGGTAAATTGGAAAATGAATTGCGATGTATATACACCAATCAAACTTTTTTGAACATCACATCAACTTTCGCGCTCTATGGGTTCCTCATAGATAACACTCTAGTAACTACCTTTGCAGCGTCTGCAAAATTTCTGGACATCATTTTGACGACGCCTATTTCTTCCGCCGACGCAGAGCGAATATTCAGCACGCTGAAGCGTATTAAAACGTATCTCAGAAACACAATGAAGCAAGATAGATTAAATTCCTTGGCTGTTTTATCCATTCACAGAGATGTTATTTCTGGGATGCATGACTTTAATCAGCGCGTTATTGAGCATTTTGCTTCCAATAAACCGCGGCGTGTTGCATATATGTTCAAGCAGTAGAAGTCTAGCAGCTTATATATCTATGAGTGAGCGACGCATGTCCTTATCTTTGCATTACCTTTCCTTTCTTCATAGTAACGTTTTAAACCTTATTTTATTTTAGGTTTTGTCTGCTTTCCCGAAGTTTCTGTTAATATGTCATTGTATTTATCTGGGTAAATATTGCCTTTCCTTTTGAAAGAGGTTTCAAAATAAACTATGTCTATATTTATTAATCCCTTGACTTGGACCGGTTTTAAAGACAATTTCTTATCGTTAAAAATTGTCGCTTTTGCCGATTGGTTGTTACCGATGGAATGGTTTTTATACTCATAAAATGATGGGAGAACTTACAGCGCTCATCCTGTCCCCGTAGATGGAGGTGACTTGGTCCCGCAGTAGCTTGCCCCGGTTGTCAAAATGACCTTACCTTACCCTAAAATTCCTATATATTTCGTATTATACAGAATTATCATTTTTGTGTATGTACGGTAGATTGTATAGATATGAGTGACCGACTAGAAGATGTGATCAGAGGATGTGTGAGACAATTTGCCTCAACTGTTGATTTCACAACCTTTGCACAATCTGGGAACGGACTCGCACTCAGTGTGCAAGATGTCACTACGGTCATTGAAAACCACAGATTGTCTGTTGAAGAACAGAAGAAGAAATTGTTCTGGCTTTGGGTTGAAAGAAACAGATCGAATGCAACTGCACAAAGAATAAGGAATCTTGTAACACAATATTATGAAGTAGAACAACAGACTGCTTCCCCTCATGTTGGCAGACTCGAAGATATTTCACAAGATGTTGCTAAAACCACGGATTCATGTACGTTTTTAACCTTATTTTAGACTATGCTTACATTCCTCGTTGACCTGTTTTAAAGTGTCGTTATGTTTTGTGCAAAGAAACAAAAAGAAATGATTGATTGATAAGTCATATTTGAATATTATAGCAGCAATGTGTCATATTTCAATATTATTGCAGCATTGTGTCATTGAGAATGCACGAGCTACCAAATAGCTAACATCTTTAATATGAAATCAGAGGCAAGGTTCCCTCTAAGCTGTGCAACTGCGCAGTAAATTTCAATCAATCAATCAATTTCATGTGGTCACTCTGATACAAACAAAACAAAATACAGAGGACCTGGAGGACGGGCGTAACTTAATAATAAAGTTAAATACGTACAAGTAAATGCCCGTCCCCCAAAAACAGTCAAAACACAGTAAAAAAAACACGATGTGACATCGGGCAATATTTTATAAATTCAAATTAAAATGTGAGACGTGTATGTGCTTTTCCTATAGATATATAGATAAAAGAACACTCGCTGCCGAAAAATGGTGATGCTGTAGGCCTAGTCCAATTATATTGCAAAAGTAACACAGTGACAAATTTATTTTACTAAAAAACAATCTTGGTAAATGGATTGAATGTTCCATAGCAATCTATGCACAAATCATGGATTGGGGTGTTGGGTTCTCCTGTCGTTTTCGGTTAGTTCAGTTTAAAATCATTGTATCCGTTTCAATGCCTCCAACACCAATATCGAATTTCCACGAACAACCACCATCCAGCCATTTCAACAGGTGTAATGGTCCCACCTTTTCTACGCTCTGTTCCATCATCCACGTCTAGATTTATAAAAGGATCGAAACCTCGCAATATACCCGTAACAGATCGTCCACCATTCAACTTCAAATCCAATCTTTTATCCATAAACTTCTTTAATTCCGGTCGATGGGCTTTGGCCATGTTGATATGGCCATGTTGATATTACGCGATACAGATACCGAAACATATAACGCATAGCATTCACTAGTCTTTTCTAGCTGACACGTCCGCACCCGACAACGGTCGGACACATACTAATTACTAATTTAGACAATTTGCGCAGTAAAATCTCATTCTTGCGCACTTGCAACATTATGTTTTCAAAGCTTGTGTCCTGGGTCGTCATATTTTTTAACGCCTAGTCAGAATGTCCGTTTTTTGTTTCACGCGTAATCTGAACGCCACGGCCCATTGTGATGTCACAAACTTATCTGGTACGCCTGAGCACCTTGATTTCTCTATGCCAGCGAGGGCCCGTTTCGCATTTCGAAGTTTTTTACGAGCCCCGAATTTCGTGTTGCTGCACCGGTATAATTTATTTGTTTTCCGTTGCGTAGTCGACATAAAAAATATTTGGAATGTTTAGTATTTAAATAGGTATTTGGGGTTGCAAAGCTGGTGTCCAATTTTGTTATAGGCAGTTTGTTGCTCATAGCCTCATGGCTAGACTAGTTGGAATTTGAAGGAGGGAGTGCTATCGCCGTCGGCTCTTGGGCCATGGGTTTTTCTAAATGATACAGGTGGTATATAATAGTTAGACTATGTTTTATCAGAAATTACTAAAAAAGTTTCAAGCGTTTTCATATTTTGCAGTTTACTGGAATGAGTGGTTTATTATTTAACCAAATCCAATACACTAGCGTTTTTATCTTAGTAAAATGTCTATTCGAGAAAGCAAGGCAAGGAATGGATAAATACAACAGTGGACCGTGAGACACTAATTTGCAATCGTGATACCGGTATGCATAAGTAAAAAAAAACTGCTAACTTTCCGAAATTCATTGCTATTCCGCGTCAAGGAATGTGATAATCTGCAGAGTTTGTCAGATAGTGGCACCTGATAGTGATTTTGGAAAAGGTAAATCATGGGAGTAATGGGAAGTTGACTATCTAAAATAGGGTCACCATATTTGAAAAAGCAAAATTCCGGACAGTTCATGACTATTTTCATGACCTCGTAGTAAAAAATATGCGCACGGTACGAAATAACAATGTTCTTTATTAGCAGTGTGCACAGCACGATTGCAGATGCAGTAAAATTCCGGATTTCGGACATTTGAGCATTTTTAAATTCTTCCCGGACGCAAAATTTAACCCTAAATTCCGGACATGTCCGGATTTTCCAGACGGTATGGCAACCCTAATCTAAAACACCTTTTGAATCATAAAAAGTACATTGACGCACTAGGTGCATTAACTCAGAAGCGATATTTTGAATCAATAGGAGGTAGTTTGAACTTTTTCACCACAATGAAGAGAATGAAGTTTTGAAAACTCGTCAAGTGAAATGAAGCCTCTCATAGATAGTGTTCTACCACGCGTTAAGCTAAATTCATTAATATTGTCCCGCGAAGTAATAAATAGACGTATGTGAAAATACACTAAATTGCCACAGCCATGTTGAAGCAAAAATATCGGCTTTGAATTTCTGAAAAGCATAGACGTTGGCGTCAGGGAAGAAATCATGCAGAGCACAAGACAAGCAAAATTTCATACCCTGATTGTTGGACACATAGTGGACATAGCGATCGTTTCAATATTATGTAGTTGTTCTTGTTATTCTTCTTCTCCTTTGTCATGATGAAATCGCTTTTCTCTTCGAATACTGGACCAATTGCTTTGAAATTTTCAGTGGTTAAAGATTGATTTTTTTGCCAGAAGGCTATTACTTTTACTTATTTCAAATATTTCTGTGAACTTCAAGATATTCGTTATTTATGTGTCAGAATGAAAAATAGCGACACCTTGTGACGTTCCGCGGACATCGGACGCCATTTTGTGTCCGACTGTACTGCTTCGCTTATTTGTGAACTGTGATCTGATGGTACGGTAAACCCAAAGTGACTATAAACCAAGTGATGACATGCATTGGTAACGTTATAAGCGCTCGTGTGACATCACGCCAGCCATTTTGTGTCCAGAGTTCTATCGCTGTATGATCCTAATTAAGTGATTTAAACCTGCGATCGTTAAACAGCTGATTAAGAAAAACGATGCTCAATAATTCGGACCAAACTTTCGCAGCGGCAAAACGAATGAACATTCTTCTGAAAAATAAATTATCCGCAGATGTTTCTCGGATAACTCGGCTCGGCGGTATGATCACCGTATACGAAGTTAAGGTTAAAGTCATCCAACTTCACTCGATAAATCAACAACCCAATAAGACCAAAATATTAAACAAAAGGATACACATTTTATTATTAAATTATTATAAAATTCTTGATGTAAGTATCGCTACTTGCACAGAACCTATTTTAACAAACTGACAGAACTACAATACAAATTATACTACAGAAACTTGCACTATTTTTGCGGTACATGTCATGATATTAAAATTTGCGTATCGCAAATTTTGAACAAGGTTGTACATTGCCAAAATAATAATAAAAAAATATATTACATGCATGGAATGAAGGATAACGGCGTATATCAAGTTTACAAGAACATCTAATAATCTGGAGTGTATAATATAATATATTATCTATTTGACTTGAGCTCTAGTCGCAGGTCTACTAGCATACCGTTTTTCAATAATTTTTTTTGTCTCCACCTTTGCGTGAATATTTAACTTATTGAGAAAACGTTTCAAAATTTTAAAAGCGATATTGTGGCAAGGTGGGAAATTATATTTCAAGCAACTTCATCTGTCAGAAAAGTAACAGGCGAACATATATTATAAAAGGCATTAATATTTGCGCGAAATATAGTTTATACTTCGCGCAAAAATACGATTGCTTTTTTGGATGGGTGGCATAAATATTGGGTAAAACTATCAATTTTCAATATTTATCAGGTGTGTAAGACCTAAAAAGAGTTAGTAACGATTGTGGGCATTCATCGGGATTGACACTTTCCATAGAAACAAACAAACAATTTGAACCCCATGTCTTTTTGGGTTCCCTCCGGAAACATCAAGGCTAATTTTTCACTGTTGGTTATCGATAAAATTACAATTAGGTTTCATCAACGAGAACGTAGAAGACATGATGGCGTCGCTAGATCACCTAGTAAATATTTTACATTTTCCGACGCAAAAGAATCGAAATATCCTGCCAATAATAAGTTGATAAGAGCTGCAACACCAGTCGCGGCGACTGGTTTTTAATTTTTGTACCTTATAATGTACATGCTTCGATGAAATTCATTAAGCAGCACAATGTGCTAGCCATGAGATCGTTTACATTCTAAAATTTTTGGAGCAACTGTTGCAACAGCTCGTTAAATTAAGAAACATTTTTCCGAGAAAATTCATTTCATCAGCTTTTGGAATGATTAATGTAAAACGCAGACTTTAAACTTTCGGCATGGTGTGAATAGGTATCATAATATCAGTTCAAATAGTACCTGATTGAAACGTATGCATTAGGTTAATGACGTTTCACAATTGCGAAGGAAAGCGATATTCATACGGAACGTTGCTACGTTGCGACATAATTGCGTTGTTTAACTCAAGTTGGCGCAGTGGGCATGTCAAGAATTGGAGAACATTGGATGAAACAACTCATACAATTTTACTGGTGCACGAAAAATTATATTTAATGTCGAAAGCTATTCCTAACCTATGCAAATGTGTCGATGTCATATTAGGTTAAAACAAGCAAATCGAAGTTTTCGTTATTTAATTCGGAAGCTTTTCAAAAAGAATTTACGATATTTAATTTTGCCGATTTTCGTATGATAATCGCGACATTTTATCTCCATCTCATAATTATAATTATTCTCCTAGATTGTCTTTCAAACAATATAAAACTTATCTGCATATAAGGGTTGGTGAGATATGAGGTTTCAAAGTTGCATAATTCACACGGGATGATAAGATAATGATCGCACTTTCACGAAACCGCATGATACCAATGTGATTCCAGGAGGCAAATAGCAAAAGAAAAATATTGAAATTACCCGAAAAAAATGCAAAAAGTAAAAAATCTTCAAACAAATTGACGAACGAGACCTTCTGACGAAGCTAAAACAAACCGACGCTGCCGCGTTTTCCCGATTCGCTGGACACAAAATGACGTTCGATATGCATCATTGCACTCGGTGTCTCCACTTGGTCTATAGTCACTTTCGGTAAACCACCGAGACACCGAGTGCAATGAAGCATATCGGACGCCATTTTGTGTCCAAAAAATCAAGGGAACGCGACAGCTCCGGTTTGTTTCAGCTTCGCCAGAAGGTCTCATTCGTCAATTTGTTTGAAGATTTTTTACTGTTTTGCATTTTATTGAGGTAATTTCATCATTTTTTTTTTGCTATTTGCCGCGTGGAATCATACTGGTATCGTGTGGTTTCGTGAAAGTTGCGATAGTTATCTTATCTTCCCGTGTGAGTTATGCAACTTTGAAACTTCATATCTCACGAACCTTATATTAGATGCAGATAAGTTTTATATTGTTTGAAAGACAATCTAGGAGACTAATTATAATTATGAGATGGAGATGAAATGTTGCGATTATCATACAAAAATCTGCAAAATTGAAAATCGTGGAATTTTTTTGAAAAGCTTTTGAATTAAATACCAAAAACTTCGATTTGTTCTTGTTTTAACCTAATATGACATCGACACATTTGCAGAGGTTAAAGATAGCTTTCGACATTAGATGGAATTTATCGTGCACCAGTAAAATTGTATAAGCTATTTCATTCAATGTTCTCCAATTCTTGACATGTCCACTGCGCAAACTTGAGTAAAACAACAACGTTACCTAATTACTTCGTTACGCGATCACGTCGCAACGTAGCAACGTTCTGTATGAAAAAAACATATCGCTTTCCTTCACAAGTGTGAAACGTCATTAACCTAATGCATACGTTTGAATCAGGTACTATTTGAACTGGTATTATGATACCTGTTCACACCATGCCGAAAGTTTAAAGCCTGCGTTTTACATTAATCATTCCAGAAGCTGATAAAATGAATTTTCTCGGAAAAATGTTTTTTGATTTAACGAGCTGTTGCAACAGTTGCTCCAAAAATTATAGAATGTAAACGATCTCATGACTAGCACATTGTGCGGCCTAATGAATTTCATCGAAGCATGTACATTATAAGGTACAAAATTTAAAAACCAGCCGCCGCGACTGGTGTTGCATCTCTTATCAAATTATTATTGGCAGGATATTTCGATTCTTTTGCGTCGAAAAATGTAAAATATTTACTAGGTGATCTAGCGACGCCATCATGTCTTCTACGTTCTCGTTGATAAAACTTAATTGTAATTTTATCGATATCCGACAGTGAAAAATTAGCCTTGATGTTTTCGCAGGAACCCTATAAAGACACGGGGTTCAAATTGTTTGTTTGTTTCTATGGAAAGTGTCAATCCCGATGAATGCCCACAATCGTTACTAACTCTTTTCAGGTTTTACACACCTGATAAATATTTGAAAATTGATAGTTTTACCCAATATTTATGCCACCCATCCAAAAAAGCAGTCGTATTTTTGCGCGAAGTATAAACTATATTTCGCGCAAATATTAATGCCTTTCTTAATATATGTTCGCCTGTTACTTTTCTGACAGATAAAGTTGCTTGAAATATAATTTCCCATCCTGCCGCAATATCGCTTTTAAAATTTTGAAACGTTTTCTCAATAAGTTAAATATTCACGCAAAGGTGGAGACAAAAAAAAATTATTGAAAGCGGTATGCTAGTAGACCTGCGGCAAGAGCTCAAGTCAAATAGATAATATATTATTTTAGACACTCCAGATTATTATATGTTCTTGTAAACTTGATATACGCCGTTATCCTTCATTCCATGCATGTAGTATATTTTTTGGATATTATTTTGGCAATGTACACCACCTTGTTGAAAATTTGCGATTCGCATATTTTAATATCATGACATGTACCGCAAAAATAGTGCAAGTTTCCGTAGTATAAGTTGTTTTGTAGTTCTGTCAGTTTGTTAAAATAGGTTCTGTGTAGTAGCGATAATTACACCAGGAATTTTATAATAATTTAATAATAAAATGTGTATCTTTTTGTTTAATATTTTGGTCTTATCGGGTTGTTGATTTATCGAGTGAAGTTGGATGACTTTAACCTTAACTTCGTATATGCTGACCATACCGCCGAGCCGAATTATCTGAGAAACATCTGCAGATAATTAAATTTTCAAAAGAATGTTCATTCGTTTTGCCGCTGCGAAAGTTTGGTCCGAATTATTGAGCATCGTTTTTTTTTAATCAGCTGTTTATAACGATCGCAGGTTTAAATCACTCAGTTAGGATCATACAGCGATAGAAATCTGGACACAAAATGGCTGGTGTGACGTCACATGAGCGCTTATAACGTTACCAATGGTTGTCCTCACTTGGTTTATAGTCACTTTGGGGTAAACCGTACTGTACTGCAAACAGATGTGTCCATATAATTGGGCGTAGCTCTCTTGTTGATGAAAGCAATGATATTTCAACAACAAAAATGTTGGTATTGTACATAAAGTATTGTACTTTAGAATGTTTAGATGATTGTCGCTTGAATCAAATATAAACCTGGAAATGTGTATGAACAAAAGCACGAAAGCAAGGATAAGCTATTTGAGTAAAATGTGTGCTTTGTTCGCAATCCGATAATATATACTATTGTAATATTTCACAAAAAATTTAGGATTCTGCTCAGCCTTAAAATTGTCTTGCTCAGTAAAAACAACATTTGCGCAGTGTGAAATTTACTTAGAGGGAACACTGATCAGAGGCAATGTTAATTTTAAGAAATATAGTCCTATTTTCCTAGAAAAGTCAAAATATGGGCTATGGCAAGAGAATTCTATTTGAATACCTCTCTTACTTGTCCAAAGTCATCATATATTCATGCGATATCAACATTGCAGCTTATATTTCACATTTATGTGAATTGCGAATCATACTTGCTAACTCACTACTTTATTTTTAGATTTGCAACAAATTGAAAATGTTTCATCTCAAAGAAGTGGATCCGACATTCTCTTGACTTGGGACGAAGTATCTGACAGCAACATTCTATACAACATAGAAATCTTCTGCGATGATGTGAAACTCGGAGAGACTCACACTACAGAGGTTCCCCAGTATAGAATGAAGTCACCTACACTTGGTAAAACATATCGTTTCCAAGTCTGGGCCAAGGACGAATGGGGTGACATCGGAGTCAAGACACAGTCAAAGAATGTTATCAAAGGTAAGTTACGACAATTAAATATTAGGTGAAGTAGCAACCCATTTTCATCACTATAAAAACCTATTTCCATTCTGAAAACTTATGGATGCAATTTGTGTCCGACAATGTTGTTCCTATAACATGTTAATTCGTCTTCTGTGCGCCTTGGTAGCAGTGTTGATGAAACTTAGTAACTCACTCATTGGAACCCGACTAACAACCATAGAAACTTTACTATTGTCTACTCCAAGTCCATGCTTCCGAAAACGAATTACTGGATAACTAATCTCATACCCAACATGGACTGGTTACCGGACGAGACCCAAATAGAAAAAATAGAATAAAATCTAGAAGAAAAAAATCTATCAAATACCATTTGCGATGCATATCAATGTTGTAATCAAAAATGATAAATTTACTAGCTTTTTTTAATTACAATTCAAAATAGGCTTCAAAGTTGAAGGCACTGAAATATAATTAGGCACACTTTAATTAAAATGTCTTTTGGAAAGACGTGACCCCAGTAACTTCTAGTTTTGCATATGGATATCTCGTCGAATAGCCTGATTTACATGATTTGAACCTGTGCATAATCTTAGAGCTTATTTCCAAGCGCTCACTCCTCCTGCTTTTTTCGTTACCTGTGTAATTTTTTATGTGGGGACTGCTTATTGGCATACAATTGGACATAAAATCAGTGGTTCCAAATGGTCTCATAAGTTTGTAATGATTCAGATCTGTTGACCAAGGCACAGTGTTTTTATTCGCCACCGCAATGCTAGCCAAATTCCAGCCAAATGTTCAAAGAATTGTACCGGATGTCATACCAGGGTGTGCCTTGAATTATAAATTAAAGAACAGAATTTCAAAATCTTATTTTTTTTATTTTCACAATATTTATCGTGTATTGATGGTAGATAAATGGGTGATTACCCGAACACGAATAAAACGAAGCTATCGAATATTCGAATATTTCACATTTTTTTTTAACTTTCTGGGCTCGAAGATGGGAAATTTTGCAAAAACTGAAAGTTTTTGTAAGATAATCGAATCTCTCGAGCTTTCCGGTCCCAGGGGCAAAAATATGAATTTACCAATGAATAGAGGACTAATATGAAAACCTTTCGCAACAAAAAATTTTTGGTGGTTTTCTGCGATTTTTTCGAACTTTTTTGAGTTTGAATATTGACAATTTTGAAAAAAATTTAAAATTTTGGTAATATACCGTAATTGAATTTTTCAAAATTTTCCGGTCCCGGGGGCAAAAATACGAATTCAATTCAAAAATCGCAGGTAATCACCAAAAATTTTTTGTTGTTGCGATAAGTTCTCCTATTAGTCCTCTAGCCATTGGTAAATTCATATTTTTGCCCCCAGGACTGGAAAATCTCGAAAAATTTGAATATTTCACCAAAATTTTTACAAAATTGTCGATATTGGAAGCCGAAAAAGTCCGAAAAATCAAAGGTAATCACCAATATTTTTTTGTTGTTGTAAGTTTTCATATTAGTCCTCTATGCATTGGTAAATTCATATTTTTACCCCCGGAAACGGAAACTTTTGAAAAATTCAATTTCGATATATTATCAAAATTTTCAATTTTTTCAAAATTGTCAATATTAGAACCCAAAAAAGTTTAAAAAATCGCAAATAATCACCAAAAATTTTTTGTTGCCGTAAGTTTTCATATTAGTTCTCTACTCATTGGTAAATTCATATTTATTCCACCGAGGCCGGAAAAGTTAAAAAAAATCGACTATCCTACCAAAATATTCAATTTGTACAAAATTGTCAATATTCAAACCTCAGAATATTTGCATGTTAGACTTCAAATAATTTCTCACCAGTTTTTTTATCACAATAAGTTGCAGTGTTATTCCCAAATCATCATCCAAATATAAACCCTCTATAGAGCGATGCCTAAAGTATTACTTTACGTTGTATGTACATTTCGTTTGACGCGGATAATATGAAATTCGGGAGTATAAGTTTGATATTTGGCTGGCGTGATGGTGGTTTTTATTCTACCATTTGTGGTGGTTCAAGTTTTGGTTACTTTTTTATATTTCTAAATGTGGATAAGTTGTTCAATAACTGCTTTACCAGATTGCAGTGAAAAAATAAATACCGGTAAATAAAAATTCTTACTCAATTTATGTTAACAAATATTTTATCACATTTTCAGTTGCTGAGCCTGCTTTGATTTATGTCCAAGAACCCATTTACTGCTCAAGTTACTTCTTGCGTTTTATTTCAGTAATTAGCGATCTTCTCATTTTGTAGTCAATGACCCCTTTTCCCTAATGGGCTTTATGCATCTGAAACAAATTTTTGGTTAACTATTTATGTCCGACATGGACTGGTAATCGAACGAAGGCCGTGGTTCGACATACGATTGAAACGTCATGTCTACTTCCCTTTCCCCCAGGATAAATATGGAAATCCTAATGACATTGGAAGGGTTCTTTAGATAACTTCGGAACAACCTGTTATAATTTATTTTTGTTGCATTATGAAACAAATATATTTTTTCAGTGGAAAACATTAAAGTTGCCGGTGGCTCCATGAGACTGAACGAATGCAAAGTCACATTTCCGAGTGGAACTTTTACCAAACAAACAAAGGTCTGGATGTCGGCTGGAACTGTCAATTCAATATGCCCAGAAGAATACATTGGTATCACACCAGTTTTCAATATCAGTGCAGAATCCGAATTCCTCAAAGATGCGATTGTGCAAATCCAGTCATGGTGCATCGGTCTAGAGAAAGACAAAATTGACATATTACATTTCTCAAGTAAAACTGACTGGGACATTATTAAACCTGATCGAATCACGGAGGATAACAGCATAGAATTTCGATCCAGGGAGTTTAGTCCAGTTACTGTCGCTATTCAGTGGTTGCAATGGCTACTTGGTAAGCAGGAGGTTATCGTGGACAACTGTCTCTATATTTTGAACGGAAACAAGTTTCATTTCACATTTTTTGAGAAAAGTGAGACTGCTCAAATCAATATCAGATCTCATTACAGAGAACTAGGGGCATGTCTTGCGCCTATTTGGTTTGATCCAATCACTTTGAAAACTGGTGACAGACTTCGTGTTGAGTTACAGATTGATCAAGAAGATTTACAATTCAATATGCCTCACAGAGAATTCAATTGTAACAACACATTTCTAACAGCCCCGAGACATAAATTAACGTTTTATCTCCTTCCTAATTTAAATGAATATCCTGAAAGTCTCATCGTTTGCAGAGTTTTCAAAAATGACGTTTTGCATGAAATACAAGAATTTGATTATCCCTTAGCACCAGTAGGTAAGTAATACTGGGTAGAGGGCTGTATAAAATGCAGTGTTCCTATATTCATGATTCTTAATGTCCCAGTTATGAATCTGCTCCCTAAGCTATTGGTCCCTCAACAATTTTTTATTGGGTTGTTGAAGTTGTTTCTCCATCACTCAACTAGATGCATGTTATTGACGAAGATTTAACCAAGATTTTATAGTGTGGATTAGTTTGTTCAGTTTCTATACTTGAAACAAGTTTTATCTAACCAACATTAGTTTTCAAATATCATTTAACATTAATCTAATGGGTATCTCATAATGTTTAGATATGCCTGGACAGCAAACTACCAATTTCTATGGAGATGTTAATGTTGCAGGGAACATGCATATGATGAGACAAAGATACAATATTCTACAACCTTTACAAGATGTGAGTAAATGCAATAAATATGGGTGCTCCCGTAGTATTCGTACCGGGGTATTTTCTCTTAGGATATTTTTCCTTACTTAATTCACACATTGGTACAAATATGCCTGGAGCGCCTAAATATGAAGATAAACGATATTTGAGTAATATCAGCTGACAAAACTTCAATTTAAAACAATTACAGTTCCATTCCTCGTACAAAATGATAATATCCATAATACAAACTCAACCTTATATTATAAATATTCTTTCACAAGACTTCCATTTAATTTGACTAACAAAATATCATGCTGACAGTGCATGTAGACGCCAAATTTGGAGTGCCTCTTAGCGCCCAAACCAGGGTTTAGTTCTTAGATGGTCGATCTGTTTTAGTAAACTGACTTTGTCATTCCAATGCAAGAAGGCGCGTACGGTATAGTTGATGTCGTTTTATTGTCAGGAAAGTACAGGTGTACGAGCTTACATATAAAACAAGAGAGCTATGCTCAAATATATGGACACGTAGAGTCACATAATTTTGATGACGTCATAGCGAAAAAAAAAGTAATAGCCTTCTGGAGAAAATTTTTATCTTTAACCACTAAAAATTTCAAAGCAATTGGTCCAGTATTCGAAGAGAAAAGCGACTTTTTAAAAACGTGTCAAGCGGTACTGAGTTAGCAGTCAGGCAGCATCTTACCTGTACACTGTAGGCCATATACGGTAATTGATCACAGAACAGTTGTTCCCTTGCAAATTTTATGTTGGTTACACTTTAGGACAGATAATTGATCACAGAACAATTCTTCCCTTTCAAATTTTATGTTGTTTCCAGTAGACTCTCATCAAAATAAACAAATATAGTAGGCTACAAGTGCTACAACGCTTGCATTACTGCACTGGTAGGACCGTGAAAGAATAAGTTACGGTAATTTCATTGTGGTAAGACACCGGTACCGGCACCAGTACCAGTATCGTACTTACGTACTGAGCTACCAGTACCGGTTAGCAGTCAGCCAGCATCTTACCTGTACACTGTAGGCCATATACGGTAATTGATCACAGAACAGTTGTTCCCTTGCAAATTTTATGTTATTTACACTTTAGGACAGATAATTGATCACAGAACAATTCTTCCCTTTCAAATTTTATGTTGTTTCCAGTAGACTCTCATCAAAATAAACAAATATAGTAGGCTACAAGTGCTACAACGCTTGCATTACTGCACTGGTAGGACCGTGAAAGAATAAGTTACGGTAATTTCATTGTGGTAAGACACCGGTACCGGCACCAGTACCAGTATCGTACTTACGTACTGAGCTACCAGTACCGGTACCGAACCTGTAGGTCTGATATTCCGTTCCGCATACGATAGGCTATAAAACTTGCATTGCAGCATTAGTAATACCGCGGAAGGAATAAGTCAATTTCACTGCGTTACGGCACCGGTATGGCAACTTACCAGTACCGACCTACAGTACTGAGCAAGACAATCGATCGCGAAACCGCTTGAAATAAGTGTAAAACAGTGTTCCCATGAGTAAAAATAAATACCGCAAAATTTTGTATGAAATATCATATCTCATAGGATTCATATAAAATTTAAGAATAAACAAAAGTAATAGCCTTCTAGCGAAAAAATTAATCTTCAACCACTGAAAATTTCAAAGCAATTGGTCCAGTATTCGAAGAGAAAAGCGACTTTTTAAAAACGTGTCAAAGAACAAGAACAAGAACAACAACAAGAACAAGAACAACAACAACATAATATTGAAACGATCGTTATGTCCACTACGTGTCCAAAAACAGATAGGTCGGTGCGATGGTAGGTACGTCAGTATGAGATGTACGACAGTACGGTTTTCTAACAAAACAAACAAAAAATATTTACAACACTCAATGTGCAAGTTATTGGTATTACATCTAAATATATAAATGAGATAGCGGTCAGAGACCGCCGACTTATCGATCTAGTGGCTTATCTGTATCTTTCGCTCTGACTCAATAGTGACACCGCGTGACCCATCACTAATTGATTAATAACTCGCTAATTATACAACATAATTCATCCAAAATCAATAGGCTTCTGGAGCAGTTTCACCTTGCTTTCGTGAGATATCACTTGTATCTAACAGACAAACAGACAGACAAACAAACAGACAAATACCTATCAACATATTTACCGATCAAAATCGATAAGTAAAAAGACAATTAAAGCCTTGAACCACAAAGCTGCAATCCCAGGATCAGGATCAGGCTGTTTA
Organism: Styela clava; assembly: GCF_013122585.1. Taxonomy (NCBI): domain Eukaryota; kingdom Metazoa; phylum Chordata; class Ascidiacea; order Stolidobranchia; family Styelidae; genus Styela; species Styela clava. Next base: position 3,975,439 of record NW_024102833.1, on the reverse strand, counting down.
GGCATAAATAAAACAGAGAAATGCAAAGCAGCAAAGACAAGCAGATGAAAACAGGGACCGTGAACGACCATTGGTTTCCCATATTGTTATTTGCTTGTTTGTAGTTGTTTTCTTCAGCTCATTTCACGAGGTAACTTACACCTAATTAAACTTTATAATTTGTTTCTGGCTGCAATTTCATAAAATTTATTGGAATCGTAACCAAAGGGTCTATCGCAGGGCTTCCCAAACTTTTAAGCTTGCGGCCCCTTTTGATATATTAAAATTTTTTGCGGCCCTTGTTCATGTTAACAATGCTAAACAGTTCGAAATATGCATTTTTGATATTTTATTGACACAGCTAATCCGCAGCCTTCAGTAGGCCTACTCAAAAACAAGCACATATTTACTCAGATTAACATTACTCAATTATTCAATTTAATGGGTGCGAATGCTTTTTGCTGCATAGCAAGTCTAGCCGTGGCGCATTGTTTGTTTAAGTAGGCTCAAATGATGAATTACGATGTCTCGGCACCGACGGCCTGGTCCTTATCCGGAATTGTTCATTTTTATTAATCAAACATAGCATAAGGCAGCGGTTTGAGCACACTAAATTATCAGGGAAGAACTCATGGCCCACCTACACGAAAAATATACAATTTTGTCATCGTTAATATTTACTTTATGCCCCTTTAAGTTTTTAAACATGTAGGCATAAAGAATAAAGGCAATAAGTTAACCTTTCTTTTTTATCTCTGCATAGTATATCATTAAAATGCTAAAAAATCACTCATGTTCGATAAACTCGGTCCAGCAGCAAATGGATAAACTGGAGTGAACGAAACTGCAGCATGTAGGGTTTATCTCTTCTGTTACGTAACAATAGAAATCTTGTTATTCTCCTTTTCCTCCCCCCCCCCCCCCCCCCAAAAAAAAATAAAAAATAAGCCCTAGTATTATTTTCAAAAGAAAATTGAAGACATTGTCTTATTTTCGGGAAAACACGGTATGAAGATGTATTCACTCGGAATCGTGAAATTTTTGTTGTACACTTTTTTTGATAATTGTGTTTCGAACCAGGGTCTGAAAAAGTACAATAGATATACGTGTAAATTTGGTGTTCACTTTGCGGCCCCAAAAATTCGTTTCACAGCCCCCTTAGGGGCCACGGCCCCTAGTTTGGGAGGTCCTGGTCTATCATATCATCCTTTCGGCGCTCCAGAAGTACCAGAACATTTTTCCTTAGGATACTTATCCTCACATTGGTACGAATACTTCTGGAGCGCCGTATTGGTACCAATGTGGGGATTAAGTACGGTAATGTAAAGCAAAGTATCCTAAGGGAAAATGACCTGGTACAAATACTACAGGAGCAACCATTTTTAAATATATCAACCCAGATGTATTCTTAACACAAATCATGTATAAGAAATATATACGAAAAATAGGCCGTTCCCAGAAAAATAAAATAAGCATAGCATCCCAATTAGATGGCCCCCGAAAATCAGTTCAAATTGGGTCCAGGAAAGCAACTTAAAAGCCGGGAAATATGATGTGTCAAACGACTTGTCAAATATATTTAGTGAGCTTTGGGAATTTTCAACATGGATTGTGAAGTTTATGTAGCACAGCACCCTATAGTTGATTGGTTATCAAAACGCTTCATACAGAGCCCCAGTTCTCCTTGAGAAAAACCTAGAGACTCCACGATTGTTTCATTTACTTATAAAAATCCTGACTTGGCTAATTTTGTAACTGTCCAAAGAAGTAATAACGGCATTTATTAAATTTGACGAATGGTAGCGTCGAAATGTGTCAGCATAATTTAAATATATATAAAACTAAGTGAAAATATATATGAAAGTTCCAATGGATAACGCTGTATTTCAGTTACCGCCTTGTTGCCACATTTCGACACTACTTTATTAATATGTTTGTTAAGTGTATTTTTTAAACACAATGCAGAAAATAGATTAGACTAATACTTATTAGAGATAAAGTCATTTTGATTTGCTCAGGAACATTAATCCGTAAGTAACAAAGTGTTTCCCATATTTATTTTTATTCATTTATTGTGGGGTTCTGTGAATAATAGTCAACCTCTTCACAGGCTCCATAACACTGAAAGTTTGACAACCCCTGCTGTAGTAGATTGATGACAACCTGCTCTATTGTTAAGAATATATATCGAATATATATATGGCATTCTCAATAAGTTTCAATGGATAACGGCATATGCCACACCGCCTTGTTGCCACATTTCGACACTACTTTATTAATATGTTTATCAAGTGTATTCTTAAAATACAAAGCAGCAAATACATCCGAGTTATTGAATAAAGTCATTTTGATTTGCTCAGAAACATTAATCGGTAAGTAACAAAGTGTTTTCCATATTTATTTTTATACATTTATTGAGGGATCTGTGAACAATAGTCAACCTCTTCACAGGCTCCATAACACTGAAAGTTTGACAACCCCTGCTGTAGTAGATTGATATTCACCTTCAATTAATTTAGCAGATGATGAAGATGAGCTATGTCAGATAGTTGATGCGAAATATTTATTTTAAGGAGCAAAATGAACACGATGAAGCTGGTGCAGTAGGTGGAAACCAAGAAACAGAATCAAGTGATGGCGGTAGGTAAATTTTCACTTTTATTTCAAAGTATTTTTCTTTTAGAGAAAGTCTTTGATACTTCTGGAATAAGTTATTTTAGATAAAGCAATGACATATTTTGTTTACGTGATTGCATGTGAGAGGATTGCTGAATTAAAAATGTGTCATATGTACCAGTTGTAGGCTGTCCTGAACAGTGACTTTCTGTCTAAGACTATTTAAACAAATAATTTGAAGATGTTTAGTCTTCAGGGCACTTATCCTTAATATTTCGGCATGACACATATGTGTAATATAAATATGGCTCTAATATGATTGGTCAGTAAGAGTTAACATTCTTTATGTATACGTCTTATCTTGGACTTAACTCAAAACAAAACCAATAAGACATTTTCGCGCCGTTTTCAAGCATGATATAGGCTTGTCCGAGTGTTTTGTACCCGGGTTGTGCGTCACTCCCGTTTGGCATATTTCCAATTCTATGAGTTTTATATCTGTGAGTATAAAGGTAGGTATCAGTAGTAAATGACTAAAAAGGTAGGTATCAGTAGTAAATGACTAAAAAGGTAGGTATCAGTAGTAGATGACTAAAAAGGTAGGTATCAGTAGTAAATGACTAAAAAGGTAGGTATCAGTAGTAAATGACTAAAAAGGTAGGTATCAGTAGTAAATGGTAGTATGACTAAAAAGGTAGGTATCAGTAGTAAATAACTAAAAAGGTAGGTATCAGTAGTAGATGACTAAAAAGGGGGCTCCCGAAGTATGCGAACCAAGATGGCGGACATCGGAATGTAATATGTGTACTAGGTTAGGGTTAGGCCATAATTTTAGGTATGAATACTACGGGAGGCCCTTGGCTAGTCTTCGAACTGATAATGGGACTAAAATAAGGAAAATTGGAAAAAAATTATCGCCTAACCCTAACCTGTTACCCATGTTACGTTCCGATGTCCGCTTAGTCATTTACTACTGATACCTACCTTTTTAGTCATTTACTACTGATACCTACCTTTTTAGTCATTTACCACTGATACCTACCTTTTTAGACACTGATACCTACCTTTTTAGTCATCTACTACTGATACCTACCTTTTTAGTGAGTGATACCTATGATACCTACCTTTTTAGTAGGGTCCGTCCATCTGACGTGTGTAATACCATTACGATTTGAAATACAAAACTTTTTCCTTTTTTTTCTCATCTCTCATTTCAAAGCAACGGGGTCGATAGAGTTGCTCTCGTTTATCGAGAAACGGTTTGTATGAAGTGTCATAGATACGCTTCCAAAAGAAATCTAAGTGAAGTCTCTCGCACGTTTAAAAAAAAAGTTATAACATTTTTAGTAGGGGTATTTTTCTGCAAGGGAGAGTAGGATTAGGTGGGATTTATACTTGTTTTTTCTTTTTGAAAATAATGTTAAACTGATGCATTCACTGCGCCTGATTACCCTGCGTGGGTTCACAGTTCTAAATCTTGTGGGAATTATGTGTGAGAGGATTGCAGGACTCCTCACCGCCGTATCAATATTTGTAGTTTTAGCACTGTCTTGGTTCTTTGATAAGCTAACTAACATTGCGCATTAAGGATTACTTTGTTTACAACAATCTTACTGAAATATATTTAGGCGCACTGTGGAATGACCGAACCCCAGTAATTTTTCATTTTCGTATACGGACCTTTGGTAAAAATAGTTGAGTAGCCCAGCTTTATCGTATAATGAAAATATATTCTCAAAGTCACGTACCTGACATTACTACACCTCGTTCCCTCGAGTTAAAAACTTGAACTGTGCTTTATTCTTATTGATATTGCAGCAAACTAGGGCTGGAATCAGGAAACAAAATACCAGACATGCCATAACTTCTAAATAATTTTAAGATTTGCTGGTCAAATCCTGTCTAATTGGATACATCCTAATTGCAGTGGTTGAAGAATATCTGCCTATATGCTGACTACATCTTGTCTTTAATATCAATATTTTATTATTGAAAAATTTATCTTGGCATTTGGAGAGCAGTCTTCATGTTGTGCACCCTTTTTAAACAACATAATCGTGGCTTGTAGTATTCTCCCAAAATTTTAGTATTAAGTACGTTGCCATCAGATTGCAATCTCTGGTAAAACGATATCCAGCACTGGCACAAGTTACTTGCTTTTCACATTCACAGAATTCTCAATCAGGTATGGAGACTCTGAAATCATCTATAATGTAAATAAGTGTCTGGGAGATAGAGTATACGAGGGAAGAATAGTAACGCTTGATAATTTTGGAAAACCAATCACACAGGATAAATTAGCTGTTAAACTTCGAACTATTAATAGAAGCTTGTCGAAAGAAGAAATTGATGAAAAGTATCGGAATGAAATAGAAAATGCAATCAAGTTGCTTGCACACGACAACGTTGCTAGATATGTAAGACATCGTTCATGCTACCTTTCCAACGAACCTACTGTTGTTATTGTCACAGATCTGTGCAACCATGAAAAGTTAGAAACGCATCTGCCTGGATTCTCAGTAGAAGACAAAAAAATATTGCTTTTACAACTTTGCCACGGACTAAACCATATCCATCAGACTAAGCCTAAGCCGATTGCCCACCGAGATCTTAAACCAAGTAATGTGTTGCTTTCATTAGATGGAAAGCATATTAAAATTATTGATTTTGGAATCAGCAAGGAGTTTGCATTGGATGAAAATAATACCATTACCAAATCAACTGGATTTAGTGGAAGCTACGGTTGGGTTGCATCAGAAATGTGTTCAGACGACCGATCCAAAGAATTCGAAGCATGGGTCAAGGCTGATATATATTCATTAGGTCTTCTTATTTATTTTATTTTTACTGATGGAAAACACCCCTATCAAGGAAGTCCTGCTTCTAGGCATGCGAAAATAGAGAACAAGGAACAACCAGATTTCTCAGCTATTGAAAATGACGAACAGTTTCATGACAGGTATTTACTGAAAGAGCTTCTGAAAACCATGCTCAGTCATAAACCGGACGCTCGTCCTGGAATTACAGAAATACTTCAGCATTGCATTATATGGAATGACGAAAAGAAAATGAACTTCATTAGTGTTTGTAGTGAATATTTACAGGAAATTCCAGAAGGTGAAAAAAGAAAAAAAATAGAGAGCAATGGGACTGTGGAACAGAAGATGGCATACGTTCATATAAAAAGCATTGATAGCATTCAGAGTAGAAAATTGAGAGAAGACGAAAAAATAGCTTTGAAGAAAATTTATACAATCCTCAAAAAAGACTGGCTTAAATTGATAAAAGAAGAGTTGGAGGATCCCAGAAACAAATCGTATAAGAACAGCTTCACTGAACTGGTTCGTTACATACGAAACACTCATGCACATTTCAAAGAGAAATCAGAAAAAATGAAATCCAAACTTGGGTCAAGAAACAGAGGCATGTGGAAGTTTATCGCTTCAAATTTTCCAGAGTTCTTCCCGCACTTATTCCATCTCTTGAAAAATGAATTAAAAGGTGATGACAAGGAAAAGTATTTAGCAGAAGCAAACATCCGTGAACTGACAAAAAATAATGAAACAATAGATGACATGATTAACAACTATTTTAGCTTCGCAGTTATGTCAATGATAATGGTTGTACTTGTTTCTTTTATTCTAGGCAGGTCTGGTTAACTTTAGTTAGTTTGTACTGAACATGACCCACAAAAACCAGCAGCACTGACATATTTAATTTACACTGAGATTATTCTGGCCAGTCAAGCCCGAATGACGTCTGTCTAGTAATGTTTTCATAATTGTAATAATGTTAGCTCGATCCTTCTAGTCTTAGAAAAAATTATATATATCCTATATATCATTGTGTATTATTATGTGGCAAAACTACTGATTTACTTGAAAAATCAATTTTTTAAAATCCTTTTTATCAACATGCTACTGAAATGTGATTATGTTTTTCAATTATAATTGTCAATTAATGCTATTAATATTTGTGTGTATATTACAGGTACCATAGTTAAATATAACTAGATAATAATAGTAAAAATCATATAATGACACCTGACTGAAGATTCAATGTTTGAAATAAGATTGCTCATGAGAAGAGCAAGAAGATAAGAAAAGCCCTCCATTGGATTTAGATGGAAAATACTAAAACAACCGCTTCTATTTTTGAGAGACAATTGATTTTATTCACAGGTGAGTTATCAGTTATATCATTTTTCTATAAAATATTTGATGAAAAGTAGTACGTAGATATTTATTGATTCCCACAATAATCAAACCTAATTATTTCTACTGACTTGTTATTGACTGATTTTCGGTATTTCTGTAACAGCAACATTCAGTCCGAACGAGGCCCTGTGCAATCATCGCATAAGCTTTTGAAGAAAAGAGTCATTCTAGTTTGGCATTGTATACCAGACCTTTATACCCTGAGTAAAGTGATGAGAAACGGACTTTAACTCTAAATGTGTATGTTTGTGATGGAAAGTAATATACAGGGTGTCCATGAAGTCTCTTTGCAATTTCAATTTTGGTATGAAGCCAGTTCTCAATATATCTTTAACCAGGTTTGTTGTTTTCAATCAGTAATTGTTTGAGTCTTTTTCTTCATCTATGAGGGCCAAAACAATAAATGGTATCGATGAATTCCCTTTGCAATTTTAAAGGATTTCAAGACTTTATGGACACCCTCTACCTGCGGGAATTTATGAATAAATAAGTTTATTATCGGTTTCCATGAAACCGAATTCCGTCACTTGGCAGTATCCTGGTATCATTCCGCCACTCATTTTAGCTTATTTTATTTCGTTTTCAAAAGGTGGGGGAATAATGTAACCTAAGATGAACAGAATTGAAGGAAACAGATTGAAAAATCTGTGCCGGGTACAGATAGAAAGGACATCACCAAGTGACTGAATTATGCTTGATGAGAACTAAGAAAAAGGTATGTCGAAATGAATGAAAATTCACTAACTCGAAATAACCCATGTTACTGATTGGGTCGTAGTCATTAAAACATTTAATCTAAGTTTTTTTCAAAAATAATGTCGGCTTAACGAAAAAAATTGGGTGGACATGTACAGCCTTGACACTCATAGGGACCAATAAAAATGGATTCAATTTTTTAAAATTTGGTCAAAATAAGTATGCTGCTTCAAGCTTGCATGTTCGAGTATCGTGCTTGAAGAAGCTTACGGTGCTTATATGCTTATAATATTACCAAATTTGATAAACGCTACCAAATTAGATATACGTTTGTCATTGCAACTCTGATTACCCTGTGTGGGTTTGCTAAACTCTTCGCCTCAATCCCTAATATGGACTGGTAACCAGACTGGACGTTTTGATACAACATATTTTTAAACATCTTGCCAGCTTTCCACTCCCAAAGATAAATATTAAAAAACATCTTTTTAGAAACTGACTCTGATGACCTCATGGTTTTATTAATATTACCCAGTTTGCACTGTCGAATTATTGTCCTATAATTTACCATCAAGTTTTTTTTATTCTCAGATCCGAAGAGCCGAATCGCGCGAGCAAGTTTCCGAGATGAGGACAAGATTCTAAACGAGAGTAAACATTTTTGCTCGATAAAGCTAGAGAGATTTCAACATTGCTGACAGCTAGCTGGAGTGTTGACTGCAATTCAGAGTACAGTCGGATCAACTTTAGTACATTTTGAAATCAACCTGACCCCCAAAAACAGAAAGCTGGAACCAGCAGCATAGACATGCTTCAGTTAAGACTGACAATATTCTGGCCAGTCAAGTCCCAATGACTTACGTCTGTAACAGATTTGTAATTATTAAGTTAACCAGACTGCTAGTCCTAGAAGAAATAATATTTGTTTCATATTAGTATATGGCAGGGGTGGCCGACCGGTCTTCAGCTGAGACCAACCAAATATTTTGCAATCTCTTGCATTGACTGATGGATAATAAAATCACACAAAAGTAGATGGTACTAAATTTTAAACTGAACATCGATGTAATGTCTCTGCTTCTATTGACAGAGGTTTCAGTTGGAGTAGTGCCTTGAACTTGAAAAGTCATCGCGAGATTTGCTCCTGCATGAAAACTCCCTCCCATTTGATATAATGGGTTTCATGGGTTCAGTTTAACAGATACATCATATCAACCTGCTGTTGAATGTTCTTGAACAAGCGCTGCTCAAACACTATTTGAATGAAAATTCCTATTAGGCATGTCGATAAGTCGTCGGTAGATTGTGTTGGCCACCCCTGGTATATAGCAATGAAAAGCTTTTATAATGTCATCTTACCAAATTATAGCAATTTTTATTTTATAGTGTCATTATCATGTAATGCTATTAATATTAGCTAACGATTAACAAAAATGCTCTGTTACATAAATGTCAATATCTGCCCTCCTATATTTTTAAAATGCAATTTTGACTCTTTCCTTCCTAGTGAATTATTGATGAGTCATCTTTTTACTGTGCATGAACACTGATTGAAGTAACCGAAAGATGGATTCTATATTCTCAGTAATTTATGTATTTGGACGAGCAATTACAATAAAAAAGTCAATCAATTTTTTATCTTCAAAATATTCGAGATTAAGTTCTGAAATCATCAGGTAATCAAATATGGGGGCTCCCGAAGTATGCGAACCAAGATGACGGACATCGGAATGTAATATGTGTACTAGGTTAGGGTTAGGCCATAATTTTAGGTATAAATACTACGGGAGGCTCTTGGCTAGTCTTCGAACTGATAATAGGACTAAAATAGGGAAAATTGGAAAAAAAATTATCGCCTAACCCTAACCTGTTACCCATGTTACGTTCCGATGTCCGCCATCTTGGTTCGCATACTTCGGGAGCACCCAAATATGTCCGATACTCCCGTAGTATGTGCACCAGGTTAGGCCATAGTTATATTCCAATTTTTCAAATTTTAGTTTTATTACGATATCGGGGACTGTCTGTATTAGCCAAGTGAAAATACCCTCATCTGACCGCAACATGTCACTAATCTCTGTTACTCAGAACTACAAACAATATTTGCAACTATAATTTTATTCGCCACCCTGGGTAAAGCGATGGGCATCAGGCGGGGTTTACCCCCCGTTTGAAAAAAAAGCATTTTTCTGTATCATATATAGCAATTTTTCGTAGCTTGAAAAACTGTTTAGATCCGCAAGACTCTTGAAACCCTATGTTTTCCCGCCGGCCGCTAGCTCTTGTGGGCCGACTTAGCAATTTAAAGTTTCAGACCCCTCTCTAAGGTATGCAGTATGCAAACCATGATGGCGGACACTGGAACGTAGTATGTGTACCAGGCTAGGCCATAAATTTAGGTACAAATACTATGGCAGTCACTTGGCTAATCCCCGAACTCGTAATGTAACTAAAATGAGGAAAATTGACCCTGGTACACATACTACGTTCCGGCGTCCACCATCTGGTGCGCATACTTCAGCGAGTAAGTACCATTTGAAAATTCCTTGCTACCCCCCAGGGCATCAGGTTTCGCACTTGAGTCCTTCTTACCAACACTCCTAACTGCAAGCGGTCCCTGAACCTAATAATCAGACGCCAAGCTCCAGGCTAACGAGACCATTGCAACAATATATATAGGTTTATTCACCCAAAATATTAATAACAAAAAGTATCTCTGTAACCGACAATTGACACAACTTCATGACAAAAATATTCTTGGGAGAATAATGAAGTTCCATTTGTGAGTTGGAGTTAGTCTTGAGTATGGGTATTATAATCATTCAGAGTGGGAGGCTGGATAATGAAAATAGAGGGTTTATTGGATGAACTAGAGGTAGAAAATTTTAAAGTGTTGATAATTGAACTTGAGCATATATTTTCAAGCGAAAAATGAATATCCATTATGGTTTGCAGATAACTTTTCAGGGTATGTGGCTTCACTTACGGTACTTTCAGCCTAATCTGATCCTGTATAGTGACACTTCAATGTTGAAATGCCATATTTTTACTCCATTGACCAAAATTTTGAAATAGAGGATGTCCATAAAGTCTTGAAACTTTTTGAAATTGCACAGGGTATTGTTGTTTTTGCCCTCAGATGTATTTAAATGAAGTAAAAATACTGATTAAAAATTAACAAACCCGGTTAAGATATATTAGGAACTGACTTTTTGGACACCCTGTACAATGATTGATCCCCGATGTTTTTCATATTGTATTACTGTTGGTTAAAAGTTTTTTAAAAAGCAGGGAAATTCGAAGTGAATTTTAAATTTAACTGTTTTAGAAAGCACTAGCGAATTTTTGTCACTGTTCAAATACTTGTGTCGCATGACTAGAAAATTTCAGCAATACTTATATTCTGGGCATTCATTGTTTCTCCTGAGGAGAAATGCAGCCTCGAAGACAGAATATTTAAGACAGAAAGGAACTAATTGTAGAGGAAAATTGGAAGATTTTGTGCCGTCAATTTGCAATAGCCTTCTACTAATCCAAACTTCTGACCACTGCTAATAAATTGGTACCCTTTTCAAAAAAGACAAATATTAACATTTCATGTGCCGAAATTCTCCTTTTTGTCAAACTTGAATTCGGATATTTTCAGTTCATTTAACGTTTTTTTGTCAACATTAAAATTACGCTGTACAAAATTATTGCATTGTTCATGTTAAATGAAGCCTTTTGGACAGATTGTCAGGAAATACATGGAAAGTAGAAAACACTGAATTTGGAAGAAAAGAACTGATCAAGGAATCCAGGAAACTTGTGAATATCCAGGATAAGGAGAAGAGGAAAGAGTCACGATTCTGCAGAAAAGAATGAAAATAGATTGAATTCAAGGAATTCATATTTTTTTCCATGTTTTCAACCCCCCATCCTGCAGGGTCTGCAAATGCAATTTGAACACACAGTAGATGATGTGTATAAAAGGGTGACACTTTTATATGCTACTCAGTGTCGTAAACCTACTTTCTTATGTGATCTCACTTGCTCAACACTATCTCAATCACCAATTGTCGTTGCACAATTGTACAAATACAATTTGAGAATTTCAGGTCAGAGAGGGCCAAATACGAAATATATTCCTATTTAAGTCATGTTCAACACATAATGACATAGCAGTCAATATATAGGGTGTCCGTAGAGTCTTTGAAATGTTTAAAACTGCGAACGGAATTTAATCGATACAATATATTGTTTTGTCGCTCACAGATGTATTATTAAATGAAGTTAAATTCAACAATTATGGATTAAAAAACAACAAACCTTGTTAAGATATATTGATAACTGACTTCAGAACAAAATTGAAACTGAAAAGGGATTGTTATGGACACCCTGTATATTGAAAGATGTTACTTTGGTATGCGCAAACTATGGGCACCCTATATATTGAAAGATGTCACTTCGTTATGTGATCTTCAGTGTTACAGAAATACCTTGGTACGAGATTGCAAACACCAATTGTGATACTACATCTGGCTTCGTGGCCCACCTTAAAGAACTTCTTGGTCGCAACCCACTGGACTATACCACAATATTGTGTCTCTAGATCGCCGATTAAATCATGCCATAACTTTCATATAATGTGATATTATTACTAAGAATTGGGTATTATGGTAGTGTATCTTTGAGCACTATTTCATGGAGTATTTTAACGTCAAATATATCCGAAAATGAATCAGTTTCGGAAGCCATTTCTGGAGAATTTTAATATTGGCAACAAAACATGACCATGAATGGGGAGAAGACTTTTCATAAAAGCTCTGTGACTATAACAGAACATTAGGAATACAATTTAGCACTTTCAAGCATTTAATTGAGTGTTCATTTTACAGCTACACTCTAAACAGAGCTTTTCACAAGTCATCACTGATAAGCGGAAATGAATGATTACACATAAATATTGCTTTTTCAATAAATTATAAAAATTAAAATTCTTAAGTGTTTCAACACAAACATTTGGGTTAAACTCTCGGTAACTTTCAAAATAATTTATTGTTATTGCCCCACCATTAATTATTTGATTCATTTTCTAATTTGTGTTTATATTGGGTTGGGATAATAAGATAAACAGAGAAAGGTAGGACAATAACTCAATCCAACTCAAAAACAGGAAAGTAAACGTAAAAAAAAATTAATGGCAAGTCCTAATTGGTTAATCTGTGTGGCACATTGTGCTAAGCGTTAGAAATACACCGCATCACTGATTACCTAGCGTGGGTTTGCATGTTTTAACTTCTGTGGTGGATAATTATGTGTGAGAGGATTGTTGGACTCCTACTCACCATGGGCCAGTGGAGAGGTTCCCGTAAACGCTGGTCGGTTACGGCTTCCTCCATCATCAAGTACATGCATCCGAAATCAAACAACTGGCTAACTAATTCCATACCCGGCATGGACTGGTAACCGGTGGTATATGCCATATGATTGAGGTGGATTTGTTCTCCCTCCGGATATGTAAATTCTCTTCTATCCTATCCTAATAATATCTTCTTTCTAAAACAAAATTAAGTTGTTGTGTATCAAGAGCCTCAAATAATAGTGAATTTAAACTATATCTCTAACGTTAGGAACCCCAAATCTTTGCCTTCCAGATGCCTAAAATATTATGAACTCATCCCGGAAGTTACAATTTAGTCGCCATAGATACCTAGATGGATATTGCTCATTGTTGCCACATAGTGGTTGCTGTTGAAGTTCCAATAATACAGAATTGGATGGGAGACGGGTTGATAGTTGCATAATATTATTTGATGTACTGAAACAAAAAGTCGTAGTTGAGTTCAAATGATATGAAATGTCCTGATCATCAGATGTCAATCATCGGAGACCACATTGATAAATTTTGTTGTCCTATACTGTCACCTAGCACAGACTTTTCAAATATTTGCTTGTGTCAGTCATGACTATTCATCCATACATTTGCGGTGTCTCAGACAAATTGTGTCCCGCTTGTTCCAGTTGTCGCAGTTGTCCCACGTGTCGCACTTATCCCACGCGTCCGACATATCCCACTTGTCGCTCTTGTCCCAATAGTACCACTTGTTGCACGTGTCCCACTTGAACCACGTGTCCCAATAGTACCACTTGTCCCAATAGTACCACGTGCCCCATTTGTCTTACGTGTCCCACTTGTTGCAATTGTCCCATGTGTCTCACTTGTCCCACTTGCCCCACGTGTCCCAATGGGACAAGTGTCACACGACATTTCTGAGACACCCCTGATTTTGTAGGCTCAGGTATTGTTGAACTTTTCGATATCGAGTAAAAAGTTCAAAAGTTTGTAAAATGTACCAAGGAAATAAGCCAGAAAAATTCGCCATGTGCGCACCGCCCTTCAAAAACGCTTATTTTACTTAACTTGATGGTCCAACTCCAACTTTAATGCAGAAAATTCTAATGTTCGATATTGATTATTAAATCACTTTGTTGACTATCATTTTGTGTAAACATTTCATCATACCGTGTTCTAATTTAAGATATCATGGTCATATTGCCTCTAACAGTATGATATTGCATTGTTCCCCGATGGTTGCCGACCACTGTTTTGAACCACGTACACCACTTGAAATATATTTTACCTTTTATAAAATTATTGTTTGATATTGCAAGATTAGGAAATTGGAATATGATGAATTGTGCCAGTGTCCCTATATATCGATATCATACGACTCAGAGACAATAGAAGACTATTATTAAAAATGTTAAATCTGGGCACTTCTCACATCGGTCGATAACAAAAATCTCCAATTATATTGATAGCAATGTGGATACTCCCGCAGTGTGTTTACCAGGTAGGGTTAGGCCATAATTTAATTCTGTTTTTCTTTGTTTTAGTTCTATTACGAGTTCAGGGACTGTCTGTGTCACTGCTGTCCATAGGTTTCAGTACAACTTGATGCAAAATAGACGAACAAAATTAGTTACCTCCATATTGGTACACATACTTCCGCAGTGACGAAATGTGTTTGATAGAATAACTTTCCTATGTCACCCTTATGAACCCAAGAGGCGGTATGCATGTAACAAGGCCGTCAAAGATTGGTAAACGCCAATTTTATGTGACAATTGATATACAAATATGAGATATTGGGTAATTTAGCCGTTTTTGGGTAATAGTTGTACAATTAACGTAACTCGTGTTTGCAGTGAAACTTTGATTTCGTCTGGCTTATCAGCCGTGCTTTGGACCTGTTCATTGTATGCGTAAATATTTATCATTTCAAAACATGTATACGGAGATATGCATATACAGTGTCAGCGTCAGCTCAGAACAACAGAATCAGCCAGCAAATAACGGCAAATACCAATTTATTTGCTAGAGCAATGCAGTCCTAACATTTCGATATCGGAAGTTTCAACTTATATAACTGCAAAAGCGATTAAAAAAAGTCGCTCTAATCTACGAAAAATTCCGAATTGCATAATTATATTCCACATGAATTTTTCTGACCTATTTCCTCCGGACTTTTTACAAATTTTTTGCAATTTTTATAATGCGATTCTACTTTCTGGACGTTGGAATCATCCACATTGAACTTTTTATTCGATGCCAAAAAGTTCAACAATACCTCAGTCAAAAAATTACCAATTGAATATTGAACGACATTGTTTAATGCTTGTCTCTATTTGGAATATCCTTATTAGGTGATTATCAGTCGTCAGTTTAGCCGAAAAACCGTCTTGCATTAGACCTGAAAACTGTCCAAGATAAGTACAATGTTCATAAGTACTGTACATGTATTCAATGTAAAATTTCTCTGAATATGTGATTGAACAAGAGAGCTACGCCCAAATATATGGACACGTCTGTTCGCAGTACAGTACGGTTTACCGTACCGTCAGATCACAGTCTACAACAGTGGCGGCGCGTCAATAGGGCCAGACTGTTGTATATTATATGATGTAATACCGCTAGGTGACGCTATGGACCCAGACTGATTTGACCTTGTATAGCCGAGGCTGTCATTCTTGTTCTATCTGTGCACGTGTTAAGTGCTGACTTGCTGTTTAGTCTGTTACTGCTATGGTGTCTTAATGTTGAAGTGCTCGACTCTTATAATAAAGTAGTGTTGTAATGGAAACTTGGTGCTTGTTTATAAAGATCTAAAGGTAGAATACACTACACAGACTGTCTACACTAGCCATATTCTCCCGACATGGTTCATTTTTCGCTCGCAAAGCCTTCGCCGAACGTCGACGGGGCGACGCCGATTTTGCCCCGGTTGCTGATTGTATATCGTATTCTCTCTTTTATCTTCCACTCGCCGCGTTTGTCTCGTTTGTTTTCTGTTTCTTTTACTAAATCATCGGGGCTAGCCCCGAAATTATGACGACACAATGCCGACGTTTTTTACAACAACGTGTTGACATATTCACGCATTCCTTCTCGTTCGTTGGTTGCTTGAAGAGTTGATAGTTTCCTCGCCTTCGTTTTTGTCGCTTGTTTCGCTATTTGAATCAGTTAGAGACCTTTAGTCCATTTGCTTTCGATTTTCCACATTCCCTTTGAGCTCCTCACTTCTTTCCGGCTTCGCATTTCTTAGCCTCAGACCTGATAATGAATAAGGTTGATGCACTACTTCGCACTCCGTTTTCGCAGCTGCCGCTGGGGGACGAACGCTCTGTGAGGAAGGCGGCAGGTCTAAAGCGTCTGCTAGAAGATGGTGAGTTTTCATTTTTTCTCGCTTTTTTCTCCACAATATTCTATCACGTGAATGTATTATACGGCGCATTGCAGTCAAGGCTAATGGATGGAGCGTCTGTGCAGTCGTGTATTTCAGACTTC
Organism: Styela clava; assembly: GCF_013122585.1. Taxonomy (NCBI): domain Eukaryota; kingdom Metazoa; phylum Chordata; class Ascidiacea; order Stolidobranchia; family Styelidae; genus Styela; species Styela clava. The sequence continues at coordinate 3,959,101 of NW_024102833.1, read as the reverse complement.
TGCGATGCTGTATCTCGTATCCGGGAAACAATAAAATACGACGACACATGGAGTGCTTCTTTACGCCGCGGGCAAACAACGCAGCGTTTGATTTTGTCTGCAAAGGAATGCTGTGACATTCTGGTGTATCAAATAGGCGATCGTCTGCGCACTGAACACCTTGCCGCGTTCTCTTTGATGAACCCCAAAAATTTTTCAAAATTTGCACGTCAGTTTCCCATCCATTTGTTGGCTACCGTCTCCAAATTTCACCCCATGATAAACGTGGGTAAATTGGAAAATGAATTGGGATGTATATACACCAATCAAACTTTTTTGAACATCACATCAACTTGCGCGCTCTATTACACTCTAGTAACTATCTTTGCGACGTCTGCAAAATTTCTGGACATCATTTTGACGACGCCTATTTTTTTCCGCCGACGCAGAGCGAACATTCAGCACGCTGAAGCGTATTAAAACGTATCTCAGAAACACAATGAAGCAAGATAGATTAAATTCCTTGGCTGTTTTATCCATTCACAGAGACGTTATTTCTGGGATGCATGACTTTAATCAGCACGTTATTGAGCATTTTGCTTCCAAGAAACCGCGGCGTGTTGCATATTTGTTCAAGCAGTAGAAGTCTAGCAGCATATATATCTATGAGTGAGCGACGCATGTCCTTATCTTTGCATTACCTTTCCTTTCTTCATAGTAACGTTTTAAACCTTATTTTAGATTTTGTCTGCTTTCCCGAAGTTTCTGTTAATATATCATTGTATTTATCTGGGTAAATATTGCCTTTCCTTTTGAAAGAGGTTTCAAAATAAACTATGTCTATATTTATTAATCCCTCGACTTGGACCGGTTTTAAAGACACTTTCTTATCGTTAAAAATTGTCGCTTTTGCCGATTGGTTGTTACCGATGGAATGGTTTTTATACTCATAAAATGATGGGAGAACTTACAGCGCTAATCCTGTCCCCGTAGATGGGGGTGACTTGGTCCCGCAGTAGCTTGCCCCGGTTGTCAAAATGACCACGCGCCGCCACTGATATTCACACCAAGCAAAGCAGTACAGTAGGACACAAAATGGCGTCCGATGACCGCGGAACATTTAATGACGCCATAGCAAACGAAAACAAATCTCACAGAGCTAACAGAAATATTTGAAATGAATAAAAGTAATAGCCCTCTGGGGGAAAATTTTATCTTCAACCACTGAAAATTTCAAAGCAATTGGTCCAGTATTCGAAGAGAAAAGCGGTTTTTCAATATTTCGACTAGGTGTGTTATTCTGTGTCAAACAACAAGAACAACAACAAGAGAGCTATGCTCAAATATATGGACACGTAGAGTCACATAATTTTGATGACGTCATAGCGAAAAAAAAGTAATAGCCTTCTGGAGAAAATTTTTATCTTTAACCACTGAAAATTTCAAAGCAATTGGTCTAGTATTCGAAGAGAAAAGCGACTTTTTAAAAACGTGTCAAAGAACAAGAACAACAACAACATAATATTGAAACGATCGTTATGTCCACTACGTGTCCAAAAACAACATACTATTTAAACGATCGTTATGTCCACTACGTGTCCAAAAGTTACTACAAAATCAGGGGGGGGGGTCTCAAAAAAGTCGTGTGACACTTGTCCCTTTGGGACAAATATGACACGTGAGACAAATGGGACACGTAGGACAAGTGCGAAACGTGGGACAAGAGCGACGAGTGGAATATGTCGGGCGCCTGGGACAAGTGCGACGCCTGGGGGGGGGGGGGGGGGGGGGACATGTGAGACAACCGCGACACAGGGGGCACGTGAGACAACTGGGACACGACATTTTTGAGACACCGCAAATGTATGGATAAATAGTCATGATTGACACGAGCAAATATTTGAAAAAGTCTACGCTAGGTGACGGTATAGAACAACAAAATTCATGAATGTGGTCTCCGATGATTGACATCTGAGGATCAGGACATTTCATTTAATTTCAACCCAATTCCGACGTTTTGTTTCAGTACATCGAATAATATTATGCAAATTCAACACACCTACAAACTTTTTAGTAGTACATCAAGCAATATTATGCAACTATCAACCCGTCTCCCATTCAATTTGGTAATTTTGGAACTTCAACTGCAGCCACTATGAGGCAACAATGAGCAATATCCATTTAGGTATCCATGACGACTAAATTGTAACTTCCGGGATGAGTTCGTAATTTTGTAGGTAATTGGAAGGCAAAGCTTTGGGCTTCCTAACATTGGAGATATAGCTTAAATTCACTATTTTTTGAGCATCTTGATATACAACAACTTAATTTTGTTTTGAAATGAAGATATTATTAGGATAGATTAGAAGAGAATTTACATATCCTGATTGAGAACAAGCCATCTTAATCCTATGGCGAACCACCAATTACTAGTTCATGTCGGTATGTTATTAGTTACCCAGTTATTTGTTTTTGAAAGCATGGACTTGATGATGGAGGGAGCCGCAACTGACCAGCGCTTATGGTGGGGAGGAGTCCAACAATCCTCTCACAAATAATTTTCCATCAAGGGATTCAAATCTGCAAACCCACGCAAGGTAATCAATGGTGCGGTGGCGAGCGTATTTCTAACGCTTAGCACAATGTGCCACACCGCCAAGCAAATTAATCAATTAGGGCTTGCTATTAATTTTCTTATATGTTTTTCATGAGTTGGTTTTAATTTATTTATTTTAAATCATCATAATTGCAACAAATTTACAAATTTGACGGTTCCAATTTCATTTTACTGTATATCAGTGGAAGCTTATACAGAGCCTAGTTCAGGGTGAAAGGCAAGAAAAAAAAATCAAATAGATGTTCTTGTTATTGATAAGAAAAGTTTTAGTTGCAATAAGACAGTGGTCACCAAAGTGTGGGTCGCGACCCCAAGTTGGGTCACCTTAAATATTTTGTGGATCGCCGAGTATTCGTCGTTGTATTTTTGTTTCATTTTTTAATATTCTATTGCGTGCATTGTACATCGAGCTGACGAGCACTACATTGCAAGTTTGGATATTCTGAATTAGAGTGATATCTTTTATAATAGGGCTATTGTGCAACGACAATAAATTAAATTGTAACACGAAATCTAAAGCATGTGATAAAATTTTCGAGAATGAGATTTTACTGTGATTAGTTTTTAGTGTTAGTGTTCAGATACCGCAAGCAAATGTTCTGATAAACTTAACATATGCATTTTTTATACGTATTTGGAGAGAATTGAATTAGAAAAAAATTGGTATAATGCTTTCAATATTTATTCGTAATCTGTAGTGTTTTGCTGATGTTTTATTTAGACTTGGTTTTAAAGGGAATATTCTGAACTATTCAAAGTTTGTAATTAAAATCGAACTTTAATCGAAGCCCCAACAACCCTGCTTTACCAGTGTAAGTTTAGTCAAAATACTGTTATTTGTCTGAGTTTGTGTACCAATATTTAGAAGGTAACTAATTTTGTTTGTCTACTTTACATCAAGTTGTGTAAATGGACGGAAGCCCAAGGGAAGGGTGTATATTCACTTGGCTAACACAGACAGTCCCCGAACTCATAGTATAACTGAAATAAGGAAAACTGGAATAAAATTATGCTCTAACCCTAACCTGGTACACATAACCCGGGAGTACCAATTTGTCCATACTATGTTTCACTAATGCTAATTTGTTTAATGGTCTAATGATTGATGAAGTTTTTACATCTGTTGTCATTGATTTTTGCCTGTATTTGGTTTTATTTGTCTAAGTGAATTAATTTTTCAATTCTGAGTCATATGGAAAAGTTTAAACGTAAAAAACCATAGTATTACAGTTTGAAAGTTGGATGTCATGACAACTCGAACAATGAGCTATGTTAAGAAGAGCAACAGACTGAAACAAGGCATTGTGAGGCTGTAAATCGTAAAAGGGAATATAATGTGTTACTTTTACAAACATTGTCTGGCAAGTAGAAAAAATCACAAATGTCCCTATGTGTGGTCAGGTTCCCTCTGGTTTTTTTTTTTTTTGATACCATTGACTTACTATCCTATCCTCATACCTGGAATAGCAATTGAATTGTTTGGTGAAAATGAATTGTAAGTAAAATCACAAGTGGTTTGTTATAACTTAACTTATTTTGCAGGAATTAGATTTTATTGGATCATTCACATTTTAGATACAACATTTATTCTTATTTTGTGCGTGCTACTTTCCACTTAGTAAAAAATATTTTTGATGATTTACAAGTTTTAAAATTTTCCCAGTATTTGTTTTTTAGGTGAACTAATTTTTATTGCCGGTAATTTGTTAAAGAATAATTAAGTATTATATCTGAAGATTTCTGGAAGAGTCTCTACAATTATTTAATATATGCGTGACAACTCAAACATTGAGCTTTGCTAAGAAAAGCAACATGCCAAAACAGGGCATTGTGGGGTTGTAATCTGTTATTAGGTAGTTTGAAAAATATTGTTTGGCAAGTAGGTAAAATCACAAATGTCCCTATGTATATTTTCCTTCCTTTTTACTTTTAAGTCTCGCTTTTTTCACTTCCGACAGTATCATGTCTCGATGATTGTGTGTGTGTGTGCCTCAATTAATTTTTTTAATTTTGGGTGAGCGAACACGTACTACTACTTTTATCAATACCTTTCCATCTAAAATCTGTACGTTTCAAACCTCACTCGAGGTTTTGTTCGCTTTCCCTATTCTATAATCAGTTACTTTTATTTTTGTTTTTATCTATTATTATCGTCTATTGCTGATTATGGAGTCGAAATAAGCTTATACTTATTATACTTATGGCTTTGTAATAACTTATTATGCTTGGCCCATTGTTTTTCATCTGATACCACTGACTTGTTATCCTATACTCATGCCTAACCTGGAATAGCAATTGAATTGTTTGCATATCCTTGCCCAGAACATATTGTCACCTAACGTATGGATCAGATAGTGCTTTATTTCCTGTACTCAAACCAGTACCAGTACTGCTTGCTCGTTATAGTCCGGTGTGCCTTATGTATGAATGAAAACCCAATTAAGGAATTTATTGATGTTGTGCCTTATAACATGGTGCACCGTCTTATGGTCATGAAATGCGGTATTGTACTTGAACTGTTTGCCTAACAATATATATCTACCCTTACGTTGCGACAAAGTTGTTTTTTTATATCAAAGAAATTGGTACCTCCGAAGTATGTAAATCATAGATGGCGGAAACTGGAACTTAGTATGTGTACCTGGTTAGGGTTAGGCCATAATGTCAGTTACAAATACTATAGGAGTCACTTGGCTAGTCTCCGAACTTGTAATTGATTTAAAATAAGGAAATTGAAATAAAATTTTGATGTAACCGTAACCCTAACCTGGTACATACACTACGTTCCAGTGTCCACCATCTTGATTCACATACCTACTTCTAGAAGTACCTAGAAATTGGATGAAGGATTGACTAGAATCACAAAATTTATTTTATATTGGACTATAATCAAGCAGTTTATCCACAGATTTCATTTAACTATCTTCCTGCAAATCCCAAGATATTTGTTAGTCATTCTATCGCTGTGTAGTAAATATAATCAAGCAAAATTTGATTAGATTTATCATTAGCAGTATTACCTGGTGTACCCAATTCACTTTATTCTGAATCAAGCTAGATTGGAAATACAACTTGAACACCATGTCAGTTTTTTCTAAGAATACTTTCAGTATGTATTTCTGAAGGAAATTTCAAACAAATTTACACCCAATGAGGTTTGAGGTCAGCCCATGAAATCATCAATGCTAAGTTCATTAGGGATGACATTCGAAGAATTTTTTCAAAGATTAACCAATTCCATATTTGTTTCTGATTAGAACATGAGGAATTGTGGCTGAATATTTTTTGTGTGCCTCACATTTTTGTTTTAATTCTTAAATTCAGAAGATATATTTTATTTCATTTTGCATCTTCATCCATTAGAGCAGGGGTCACCAACGCGTTGCCCGCGGGCACCAAGTCGCCCGTGAAGACCATATGAGTCGCCCGCAGGTCTGTTCCAAACTGAGCTTGATAACGGCGCTTATGAGTAAGCTACATCGATTAAATTTTGTCCTGCTATTTTTGTATCAATCACACTAATATGGGAATCGGGAATGGCACTATATTAATTATTGTAGCCATCAACCTGATTTTCATTTGACCCTCAGTAATGTGACGGGTCAATTAACACTCTTCCAATTATGACATCACACTGATATCACTTACTACAAACCCGCGCTTTTTTGTTCGTTGGTTTGTGGAGCAGCAATAATATAATTATTGATTTCGCAGAAAAATGGCAGAAAACGATGAAAAACCCACCATTTTCCTGATGATTGGGAGTGGATATATTTTTACCAACATGAAAACAGCCTACGCATTTCTCATTTGTGGGGCGATTGTAGCGACGGCAAGCGAAAAGATATTTCACGGCTTGTCACGCAATCTACCGCGCTAACTATCCAGCGCAGTACGGGCAGAAAAAGCTCGCGATTCAAATCATACAGCAATTCTATTTTACGAGACCATTGTTTCGTTCAACCTATCTTGTGAATCAACATTTTTTACATAAATTCAGGATAGGATGGGATTTACATATTTATCCCGGGGGAGAAGATGGCCGATAAGACGGCTTAACCATATGGCGAACCATGGCCTCTCGTCCGGTTACCATTTCATGTCGGGTATGGGAATAGGTAAGTTATTTGTTTTCGTAAGCATGGACTTGATGGCAAAGGAAGCCATCCCAACGGCAGCAAGGGGTCCAGCAACCCTCTTGCACATAACTATCCTTGCATGAGATTCTAACCTGCGAACCTAACGCTTAGCACACTAACGATGGCCACACAGCTGCGACTTTTTAGAAGTGTACATTGAATTGGTAGCCCGCGGCTTAATCTGTACCCAGAAAGTAGCCCTCGGCCTCGAAAAGGTTGGTGACCCCTGCATTAGAGTATATTAACACTTCTATTACTTTCCTTTTAATTGGGGCTTGTAAAATCTAACAAATCAGTACATATTGGAGCATAGAATCTGAATACCAAAGTAGAATATTCATAAAAAAATCTTAAAATAAAAAAATAAAAAATAGACTATGACTATTATAAATTCCTTAAAGTGTTTTATTCAATTACCACATTCAATTACCAAATATGTATTTTATACTGTAAGTGTAGTCTGTACAGAAAGTCTGTGATCAGAAAAGGGTACTCCTGAAGTATGTGAACTGAGATGGCGGACACCGGAACGTAGTATGTGTACCAGTTTAGGGTTGGGCCAAAATTTCTTTCCAATTTATCTTGTTTTAGTTTTGATAGTTCGGGGACTAGCCAACTGACTCTCGTAATATTTGTACCTGAAATTATTGCCTAACTTAATCTGGTATACAAATATGTATTTTATTCTGTAATTGTGGTAGTATACAAAAAGTCTGTGGACAGAAAAGCATGTGAATCATTGTGCAAATTTTGAATATCTCAATATTTTTAAATGTTTGCTTATTAGGGGCATTGTTCATTGAGCAATCCAAAGGTTTTAAAGGTTTCATAAATGAATTTAGAATCAGAATTCTATTGGGTAATTGATTGGTATTTACACTAATAAATCCAATTATTTCTATACTCTTGAATCAATATGTTGGTGAACAATCATATTCAGTGTGTCTATTTTATATAAATTATTTTTGAGCATATGTCGATAAGCTATATGTTGTATTTCTTAAAAAGATATACAAAGTACAGGAAATAAGGAAGCTTCGCTGGCACTAAATTAGGCATTTATCGCTTGTAATCAAAGTTAACCACAAACTGGCCTGATGCATACATGGACTATTTGTGAACACTATATATGTGTAATGTAATAACATGAACAATGCAGGGATGGAATTACTATAAACATTGCCAATAGTTCACCAAGGTTGAAAATTAACTGGTTAGATTTTTGAAAAAAAAAAGAACAGAAATGGTTTGCCTTTAGTTCATTATTAGTCATAACTAATGTAGTTTGGCCTGCAGCAAGCTTGATAAAACATACAATTCATTCTATCAAATTTTATTGCCAATTTTTCACTTTAAATTTCATGACATTTATATATGTGTGATTAAAATTTTGGTACTGCCCAAATATGTGAACCAAGATGGCGGACACTGGAACGTAGTATGTGTACCAGATTAGGGTTAGGCCATAATTTTATTTCAATATTTCCTATTTTAGTTCTATTACGAGTTCGAGGACTAGCCAAGTAACTCCCGTTGTATTTGTATCTGAAATTATGGCCTAACTCCGACTTGGTACACATACTACGTTCCGATGTCTGCCATCTTGGTTCACATACTTCGGGAGTACCAAATTTTCAACAAATTAAAACTTTATGACAGACAATTCTATGACTTTTTTATATGAAGCCTTTGCCTTTATTGTTGAACAAGGTCTGGTACAAGCTCCCACTGATGTCTAGCAATACGTAGGGGCTATTAACTTTGGAGAAATATAATGTTTTAATTCGGAATTGGCTAACCAATCTATTAAAGCCTGGGCTTGATTTCTTTTGACTTTTGTTATCGTATTCACCTAGGATAGCCAGAGACATTCAAAAATTTATATTTTCAAATTCTTTTGAATTGAGTATTGCAGCTGTACTACATTACTATGGATCAATTTTATTGTTGTTTTATCAAAGTAATAAAAACGGCTTAAATGTTTAGAAAGAAGTTGCTGAATGTTTGTTGCAAACTTCTTTTCAAATTCCTTATCGGAAGAGTTATTGTCATTTTGTTGATATATTTATAATTTTATATATTGGTAATTTGATTTTCAATATTATACCAAATTTGACTTTAGGATGCATTACAATTATCTACTTTTAGGGTAATTTAAAAGTGAATATTTATTTATCTATCAGTGTATATCACTATAGTAAGACTTTATGGTCATATTAGAATATTATATAAATATCTGTCTGATAAATAAGATATATATTATGGACGGATTCTCTATATAAAATATCTTATTATTGTATTATATATTCAGATATTTAACAGTAATTTAACAACAAAATCTTAGTGTGAAATGATAATCGAAATCTTTGTAGTCGCTAAGACACATTTGTAGTCATGGTTATAAACATTATCTAGTTTGCATGATTTTGCTAAATATTTGTCAGTTCAAGGTGTTTCTGGTTCTCGATGTTTTCATTCTTGCTTGTCTGTCTGTTTTTGTCTGATTTGTTTTTTAGTTCGTGATGAAAATGCCAAAGCAAGTTTCCCTTGTATTGGCTGGATATTGTGTTCAGCTTCTGTTGTGAAATTCCTGTGTAATATTATTGCGCCCTTTGTTTACTCTTAGTTAATGATTATTAGTTTTTTTGATAAAATGCCAGTTTGTACCAGATCTTGAAGTGCTAAGTAAACAGATGACGACAGGCAGGTGATTTAAATGCTGTTTTTCTTGAAATACCAATATATTCCCTAGTCCCATAAAGCTGTGTACAAAGAGGGTGGGTCTATAACAAATGAAATTTTCTTGGCAAGGTCAGTAAGTAAATCATACCGTATTTGTGCCATTCATCAACAGCCCATGTTCGTTCAATCTAGTTCAAGGAAAGTGAATTTAGTGCAACATGAAATAACAGTAAATTTAACTGCTTTATCTCAAATGTAACATTGCTCATATCTGAATAGTTTGGCATTTCACAATTCTCCTTTTTATTTATCAAAACTTTCAATAATTTAGGTAAATGTATTATGCTGCATTATTATGGCTGGTTCACAATTTAACTTTTCAGTATTTGAGGTACTCCCGTAGTATGTTATTCAAAAAAGCGGCCAATGAAACGTAATATGTGTACCAAGTTAGGGTTAGGGCATAATTTCGGTGCTCCTGAAGTATGTGAACCAAGATGGCCGACACCGGAATGTAATTTCATACGCTACCCTCCGTCAATATCAATAGTTTCAAAACTCTACTACTCTAACTTTTTGAATTAGATATTAGAACTTCAGGTGTCGCTGCTCAATAACCAGCTTTGGTTCATCGCGACTTCCCTTCCCCAGTAAAACTGTGTAAATTATCATTTTCTTGTAATTTGTGCTTGTGATATTTTTTTTTACTGGTTGGAAAAAATAAACTTGACTTAGTGTAGAGGCAATCAATAACAAAGAGAATTTCATTAATACCCTGAAGGCCTGAAATACCATTGAAGTTATGTTTTTGAACATTTGGTGTCTCATACAGCCAACAATATCTGATGGGTAGTTTAAACTTGCATTTTTCACCTAAGTTAAGCAGCCGAATCATAACTTTATAACAGTGGTTCCCAACCTTTTTGCGTCGCGACCCACTTCGGATCTTTTTTAACATGCCGCTACCCCTTCCACAATATATGCTGAATTTAAATTAGTAGGTCCCTCAAAGAAATGGATATTAAGGTTTAATCAGTTTCTGTAAAATAATTATCTTGAATTAATTTAAATACTATCAATTTTTAAATTACCCCGTTAAAATTTTAAATTAAAACTATATTTAATTGCACTATCAGTACTATTTGCTGAGTATCAAATTTCCGGCTAGTATGCTGATTTACAGGACTGCATTTTTCAAACTGAATTACTGGGGTTAGATTAGCTTTTGTCCAGAAAATACCGGGCGTCAAAATGACCATGACGGTCCCCGAAAATACGGTAATGAAAATACATACCTTCCATGATACTCATTTGCTAGAAAGTTTGCCTTCTGTAGACTTCCAATTCCCGACTATTGAATTTATTTTAGAAAATTTTGAATCTGCCACTTTTACAAAAATTTCCTGTTGCGACCACAAAGTTTCTTGTTAAATAATATGCAACGCACAAGTGTTAAAATTAGACACTTATTGTAATGCTTCCCAACCGGCAAGAATTCCACCCAAGTAAAGACTTTTTCTTTTATATATATATATATATATATATATATCATGAGCACTTCGCATTGAATACATATTGTGTGACACAAATATCAAATCACTTTTTTTATGATAACTTACTTAAATTGTTTAAAAAAGAGAATGCAGCTTACGCATTAAATCGGAAAGCAGCCCATTAGAGATTCAATAAATAAATAGTATTCGTAGAGAAGGAGGACTCTCTTAAGCTTTGGTAAAGAGTGAAACAGGCACTTCTTCATTTGAGTATAATGAGGCATCCACATCTGTACCTATACGAGAGGAAAAAATTATTGCAGCATGACAGTTTATCAATAAGAACATATTTTAAGAATAAGAGTCAAAATCGACCATGACGGTCCCGAAAATGCGGTAATGAAAATACATAACTTCCATGATACTCATTTGCTAGAAAGTTTGCCTTCTGTAGACTTCCAATTCCCGACTATTGAATTTATTTTAGAAAATTTTGAATCTGCCACTTTTACAAAAATTTCCTGTTTCGACCACAAAGTTTCTTGTTAAATAATATTCAAACGCACAAGTGTTAAAATTAGACACTTATTGTAATGCTTCCCAACCGGCAAGAATTCCACCCAAGTAAAGACTTTTTCTTTTATATATATATATATATATATCATGAGCACTTCGCATTGAATACATATTGCGTGACACAAATATCAAATCACTTTTTTAAGATAAATTACTTAAACTGTATAAAAATGAGAATGCAGCTTACGCATTTAATCGGAAAGCAGCCCATTAGAGATTCAATAAATAAATAGTATTCGTAGAGAAGGAGGGTTCCAAAATAAATAAAGGGGGAAGTCAATAAAAAAGGTTGGGAATCATAAACTTATAACTACCGGTAATTAAAATTAGTATCGTCAACAGATAAGATGTCATGGTGGTGAGAGTGTTCTGAAGTGGGGAGATCTTAGTTTGAGATTGTTCAACCCAAAGACAGAAAAAATAGTTTCCATTATTTCTCGTTTTCAATTTTTACGTCTGAAAACAATTTTTTTTTTCATCACTGATTAGGATAGATTTTATAGAAAAAAAGTCGCACATAAAATTATTTTGTTCTGCGACCCCCTGAAAAGTGACCCAAAGAGTTTATAACCCCAGGTTAGGAACCACTGATATATTCCATGACGAGTACTTGAGAAGTTTTTCATAACTCCAGTCGGCTGTCATTGGATACTCACTTTAAAATAGTCATATTTCACTTTTTGAGTTCTCTTATCAACACATAGAATATTGGAGAAAATGCTGACAAACATTTAATGATTATTTATAATCTTATTATGTTTGTGACTGAGACTAATATGCACTCCTTTCTGCCTTCCTGTTTTTAAAACACTCAATATAAAGTAACTTCTGTCGGTCTGAAAATATTCTTGCTAAAAATACTATCCCTTACATATTGTTAGATATAGGTGGCTGCTTGTATAGAGCAAGTACTTTTTTGTGTGACCCTAAAAAATCGTTTTGATTTCTCACAAGCCAAGCATTCTATGATCATATTATTTTGTGTAAAATACTCTGTAAATGAACATGGATTTCAAGACTACTATTGACTTTAGCAATTTTCTTGCACAAAATTGTATGAAACTTAGCATACGAAATAGTAAATATTTGCATTTATCCTGCCTAATGAGAGTTACAGGCGCTTTGTTTAGAACACAACATATCAATTTGAGGTTCAATTTGAGAGAGAGCAACTTGAGGATCTTCTTCCGCTTCTAACCTTGATCTGTATAGGATAGGATTTACAGGATTTACATATTTATCCCGGGGGAGAGGAAAGTCGATAAGATGACTTATCCATATGGCAAACCACGGCCTCTCGTCCGGTTACCATTCCAAGTCGGGTATGGGATTAGTTATATCGTTTGTTTTCGGAAGCATGGACTTGGTGGTGGAGGAAGCCGTAACCGACCAGCGGTTACGTGAACCACCCAACGACGGCGAGGAGCAATCCTCTTGCATATAACCATCCCTGCATGGGATTCAAACCTGCGAACCCACGCAGAGTATTTAGAGGTGCGGTAGCGAGTGTATTCCTAACGCTTAGCCCGTTGAGCCACACCGCCGCGCCAAATTTGTTTTTAATACATGAAAACGTCCTTTCACATGAGTAGGTAGTTACGAATGGTAAAAGAACATTCATTGAAGCCGCTGATAACTACAGATACTTATATTTATAGCAATTTTTAAATTGTTTTGCGGCCTAAAAGATCTACAAGGTACAGGAAATAAGGAAGCTTCGCTGGCACTAAATTAGGCATTTATCGCTTGTAATCAAAGTTAACAAAAAACTGGCCTGATGCATACATGGACTATTTGTGAACACTATATATGTGTAATGTAATACCATGAACAATGCAGGGATGGAATTACTATAAACATTGCCAATAGTTCACCAAGGTTGAAAATTAACTGGTTAGATTTTTGAAAAAAAGAACAGAAATGGTTTGCCTTTATTTTATTATTAGTCATAACTAATGTAGTTTGGCCTGCAGCAAGCTTGTTAAACATACAATTCATTCTATCAAGTTTTATTGCAAATTTTTACCTTAAAATTTCATGACATTTATATATGTGTAATGAAAATTTTTGTACTACCCAAATATGTGAACCAAGATGGACACTGGAACGTAGTATGTGTACCAGGTTAGGGTTAGGCCATAATTTTATTTCAATATTTCCTATTTTAGTTCTATTACGAGTTCGAGGACTAGCCAAGTAACTCCTGTTGTATTTGTATCTGAAATTATGGTCTAACTCCGACTTGGTACACATACTACGTTCCGATGTCTGCCATCTTGGTTCACATACTTCGGGAGTACCAAATTTTCAACAAATTAAAACTTTATGATGGACAATTGTATGACTTTTATATATGAAGCCTTTGCCTTTAATGTTGAACAAGGTCTGGTTCCAGCTCCCACTGATGTCTAGCAATACGTAGGGGCTATTAACTTTGGAGAAATATAATGTTTTAATTCGGAATTGGCTAACCAATCTATTAAAGCCTGGGCTTGATTTCTTTTGACCTTTGTTATCGTATTCACCTAGGATAGCCAGAGACATTCAAAAATTTATATTTTCAAATTCTTTTGAATTGAGTATTGCAGCTGTACTACATTACTATGGATCAATTTTATTGTTGTTTTATCAAAGTAATAAAAACGGCATGAATGTTTAGAGAGAAGTTGCTGAATGTTTGTTGCAAACTTCTTTATCGGAAGAGTTATTGTCATTTTGTTGATATATTTATAATTTTATATATCGGTAATTTGATTTTCAATATTATACCAAATTTGATTTTAGGATGCATTACAATTATCTACTTTTAGGGTAATTTAAAAGTGAATATTTATTTATCTATCAGTGTATATCACTACAGTAAGACTTTATGGTCATATTAGAATATTATATAAATATCTGTCTGATAAATAAGATATATATTATGGACGGATTCTCTATATAAAATATCTTATTATTGTATTATATATTCGGATATTTAACAGTAATTTACCAACAAAATCTCAGTGTGAAATGATAATCGAAATCTTTGTAGTCGCTAAGACACATTTGTAGTCATGGTTATAAACATTATCTAGTTTTCATGATTTTGCTAAATATTTGTCAGTTTGAGGTGTTTCTCGTTCTCGATGTTTTCATTCTTGCTTTTCTGTCTGTTTTTGTCTGGTTTGTTTTTTAGTTCGTGATGAAAATGCCAAAGCAAGTTTCCCTTGTATTGGCTGGATATTGTGTTCAGTTTATTGCGCTTCTGTTGTGAAATTCCTGTGTAATATTATTGCGCCCTCCGTTTACTCTTAGTTAATGATTATTAGTTTTTTTGATAAAATGCCAGTTTGTACCAGATCTTGAAGTGCTAAGTAAACAGATGACGACAGGCAGGTGATTTAAATTCTGTTTTTCTTGAAATACCAATATATTCCCTAGTCCTATAAAGCTGTGTACAAAGAGGGTGGGGCTATAATAAATGAAATCTTCTTTGGCCAGTTATGGTCAGTAAGTAAATCATACCGTATTTGTGAAATTCATCAACAGCCCATGTTCGGTCAATCTAGTTCAAGGAAAGTGAATTTATTGCAACATAAAATATCAGTGAATTAACTGCTTTATCACAAATGGTATTATTGCTCATATCTGAATAGTTTGGCATTTCACAAATCTTCTTTTTGAATAATAAAAGCTTTTAATCTTTTAGGTAATATTACTTTGCTGCATTATTATGGCTGGTTCACAATTTAACTTTCCAAAATTTGAGGTACTCCCGAAATATGTGATCCAAGATAGCGACCACCGAAACGTAATATGTGTACCAAGTTAGGGTTAGGGCATAATTTCGGTGCTCCTAAAGTATGTGAACCAAGATGGCGGACACCGGTCCGTTATTTCATACTCTACCCTCCGTCAATATCAGTAGTTTCAAAACTCTACTACTCTAACTTTTTGAATTAGATATTAGAACTTCAGATATCGCTGCTCAATAACCAGCTTTGGTTCATCGCGACTTCCCTTTCCCACTAAAACTTTGTAAATTATCATTTTCTTGTAATTTGTGCTTGTGATATTTTTTTTACTGGTTGAAAAAAATAAACTTGACTTGACATAGTGTAGAGGCAACAAATGGAATTTTATTAATACCCTGAAATACCATTCATGTTTTGTTTTTGAACGTTTGGTGTCTCATATAGCCAACAATATCTGATGGGTAGTTTAAACTTGCATTTGTCACCTAAGTTAAGCAGCCGAATCATGACTATATACCGGTGGTTCCCAGCCTTTTTTGCGTCGCGACCCCCTTTAGATATTTTTTAACATGCCGCTACCCCTTCCCCAATATATGCTGAATTTAAATTAGTAGGTCCCTCAAAAAAATGGATATTAAGGTTTAATCAGTTTCTGTAAAATAATTATCTTGAATTAATTTAAATACTATCAATTTTTAAATTACCCCGTTATCCCTAAAATTAAAATTTTTTATAACTATATTTAAGTGCACTATCAGTACTATTTGCTGAGTATCGTATTTCCGGCTAGTATGCTGATTTACAAGACTGCATTTTTCAAACTGAATCACTGGGGTTAGATTAGCTTTTGTCCAGAAAATACCGGGAGTCAAAATTGACCATGACGATAATGAAAATACATAACTTCCACGATACTCATTTCCTAGAAAGTTTGCCTTCTGTAGACTTCAAATTTCCAACTATTGAATTGATTTTAGAAAATTTTGAAGCTGCCACTTTTACAAAAATTTTCTGTTGCGACCACATCATTTCTTGTTAAATAATATTCAAACGCACAAGTGGTAAATTAGACACTTATTGCAATGCTTCCCAACCGGCAAGAATTCCACCCAAGTAAAGACTTTTTTTTTTTTTTACATATATATATATATATATATATTTATCGTAAGCACTTCGCATTGAGTACATATTGTGTGACACAAATATCAAATCACTTTTTTTATTATAACTTACCTAAATTATTTAAAAAAGAGAATGCAGCTTACGCATTAAATCGGAAAGCAGCCCATTAGAGATTCAATAAATAAATAGTATTCGTAGAGAAGGAGGACTCTCTTAAGCTTTGGTAAAGAGTGAAACAGGCACTTCTTCATTTGAGTATAATGAGGCATCCACATCTGTACCTATACGAGAGGAAAAAATTATTGCAGCATGACAGTTTATCAATAAGAACATATTTTAAGAATAAGAGTCAAAATCGACCATGACGGTCCCGAAAATGCGGTAATGAAAATACATAACTTCCATGATACTCATTTGCTAGAAAGTTTGCCTTCTGTAGACTTCCAATTCCCGACTATTGAATCGATTTTAGAAAATTTTGAAAGCTGCCACTTTTACAAAAATTTCCTGTTGCCCACAAAGTTTCTTGTTAAATAATATTCAAACGCACAAGTGTTAAAATTAGACACTTATTGTAATGCTTCCCAATATCATGAGCACTTCGCATTGAATACATATTGCGTGACACAAATATCAAATCACTTTTTTAAGATAAATTACTTAAACTGTATAAAAAAGAGAATGCAGCTTACGCATTTAATCGGAAAGCAGCCCATTAGAGATTCAATAAATAAATAGTATTCGTAGAGAAGGAGGGTTCCAAAATAAATAAAGGGGGAAGTCAATAAAAAGGTTGGGAATCATAGACTTATACTCTACGTTAATTAAAATTAGTACTTACTGTCAACAGATATGATGTCATGGTGGTAAGAGTGTTCTGAAGTGGGGAGATCTTAGTTTGAGATTGGTCAACCCAAAGACATAAAAATTAGTTTCCATTATTTCTCGTTTTTAATTTTTCCGTCTGTGAACAATTTTTTTTTTCATCACTGATTAGGATAGATTTTATAGACAAAAAGTCGCACATAAAATTATTTTGTTCTGCGACCCCCTAAAAAGTGACCCAAAGAGTTTATAACCACAGGTTAGGAACCACTGACATATTCCATGACAAGTACTTGAGAAGTTTTTCATAACTCCAGTCGGCTGTCATTGGATACTCACTTTAAAATAGTCATATTTCACTTTTTGAAGAGTTCTCTTATCCACACAGAAAATATTGGAAAAAAAAATGCTGACAAACATTTAATGATTATTTATAAGCTTATTATGTTTATGACTGAGACTAATACGCACTCCTTTCTGCCTTCCTGTTCTTAAAACACTCAATATAAAGTAACTTCTGTCGGTCTGAAAAAATTCTTGCTAAAAATACTATCCCTTGCATATTGTTAGATATAGGTGGCTGCTTGTATAGAGCAAGTACTTTTGTATGCAACCCTGAAAAATCGTTTTGATTTCTCACAGACCAAGCATTCCATGATCATATTATTTTGTGTAAAATACTCTGTAAATGAACATGGATTTCAAGACTATTATTGACTTTAGCGATTTTCTTGCACAAAATTGTATGAAACTTAGCATACGAAATAGTAAATAATTGCATTTATCCTGCCTAATGAGAGTTACAGGCTCTGTGTTTAGAACACAACATATCAATTTGAGGTTTAATTTGAGAGAGAGCAACTTGAGGATTTTCTTCCGCTTCTAACCTTGGTCTGTATAGGATAGGATTTACAGATTTTACATATTTATCCCGGGGAGAGGAAAGCCGATAAGACGGCTTATTCATATGGCGAACCACGGCCTCTCGTCCGGTTACCATTCCAAGTCGGGTATGGGATTAGTTATATTGTTTGTTTTCAGAAGCATGGACTTGGTGGTGGAGGAAGCCGTAACCGACCAGCGGTTACGTGAACCACCCAACGACGGTGAGGAGTCCAGCAATCCTCTCGCACATAACCATCCCTGCATGGGGTTCGAACCTGCGAAACCACGCAGAGTAATTAGAGGTGCGGTGCGGTGGCCCGTTGAGCCACACTGCCACGCCAAATTTGTTTTTAATACATGAAAACGTCCTTTCACATGAGTAGGTAGTTACGAATGGTAAAAGAACATTCATTGAAGCCGTTGATAACTACAGATACTTATATTTATAGCAATTTTTAAATTGTTTTGCGGTCTAAAAGATCTACAAAGTACAGGAAATAAGGAAGCTTCGCTGGCACTAAATTAGGCATTTATCGCTTGTAATCAAAGTTAACAAAAAACTGGCCTGATGCATACATGGACTATTTGTGAACACTATATATGTGTAATGTAATACCATGAACAATGCAGGGATGGAATTACTATAAACATTGCCAATAGTTCACCAAGGTTGAAAATTAACTGGTTAGATTTTTGAAAAAAAGAACAGAAATGGTTTGCCTTTATTTTATTATTAGTCATAACTAATGTAGTTTGGCCTGCAGCAAGCTTGTTAAACATACAATTCATTCTATCAAGTTTTGTTGCCAATTTTTTACTTTAAATTTCATGACATTTATATATGTGTAATGAAAATTTTTGTACTACCCAAATATGTGAACCAAGATGGCGGACACTGGAACGTAGTATGTGTACCATGTTAGGGTTAGGCCATAATTTTATTTCAATATTTCCTATTTTAGTTCTATTACGAGTTCGAGGACTAGTCAAGTAACTCCTGTTGTATTTGTATCTGAAATTATGGTCTAACTCCGACTTGGTACACATACTACGTTCCGATGTCTGCCATCTTGGTTCACATACTTCGGGAGTACCAAATTTTCAACAAATTAAAACTTTATGATGGACAATTGTATGACTTTTATATATGAAGCCTTTGCCTTTAATGTTGAACAAGGTCTGGTTCCAGCTCCCACTGATGTCTAGCAATACGTAGGGGCTATTAACTTTGGAGAAATATAATGTTTTAATTCGGAATTGGCTAACCAATCTATTAAAGCCTGGGCTTGATTTCTTTTGACCTTTGTTATCGTATTCACCTAGGATAGCCAGAGACATTCAAAAATTTTAATTTTTCAAATTCTTTTGAATTGAGTATTGCAGCTGTACTACATTACTATGGATCAATTTTATTGTTGTTTTATCAAAGTAATAAAAACGGCATGAATGTTTAGAGAGAAGTTGCTGAATGTTTGTTGCAAACTTCTTTATCGGAAGAGTTATTGTCATTTTGTTGATATATTTATAATTTTATATATCGGTAATTTGATTTTCAATATTATACCAAATTTGATTTTAGGATGCATTACAATTATCTACTTTTAGGGTAATTTAAAAGTGAATATTTATTTATCTATCAGTGTATATCACTACAGTAAGACTTTATGGTCATATTAGAATATTATATAAATATCTGTCTGATAAATAAGATATATATTATGGACGGATTCTCTATATAAAATATCTTATTATTGTATTATATATTCGGATATTTAACAGTAATTTACCAACAAAATCTCAGTGTGAAATGATAATCGAAATCTTTGTAGTCGCTAAGACACATTTGTAGTCATGGTTATAAACATTATCTAGTTTTCATGATTTTGCTAAATATTTGTCAGTTTGAGGTGTTTCTCGTTCTCGATGTTTTCATTCTTGCTTTTCTGTCTGTTTTTGTCTGGTTTGTTTTTTAGTTCGTGATGAAAATGCCAAAGCAAGTTTCCCTTGTATTGGCTGGATATTGTGTTCAGTTTATTGCGCTTCTGTTGTGAAATTCCTGTGTAATATTATTGCGCCCTCCGTTTACTCTTAGTTAATGATTATTAGTTTTTTTGATAAAATGCCAGTTTGTACCAGATCTTGAAGTGCTAAGTAAACAGATGACGACAGGCAGGTGATTTAAATGCTGTTTTTCTTGAAATACCAATATATTCCCTAGTCCTATAAAGCTGTGTACAAAGAGGGTGGGGCTATAATAAATGAAATCTTCTTTGGCCAGTTATGGTCAGTAAGTAAATCATACCGTATTTGTGAAATTCATCAACAGCCCATGTTCGGTCAATCTAGTTCAAGGAAAGTGAATTTATTGCAACATAAAATATCAGTGAATTAACTGCTTTATCACAAATGGTATTATTGCTCATATCTGAATAGTTTGGCATTTCACAAATCTTCTTTTGAATAATAAAAGCTTTTAATCTTTTAGGTAATATTACTTTGCTGCATTATTATGGCTGGTTCACAATTTAACTTTCCAAAATTTGAGGTACTCCCGAAATATGTGATCCAAGATAGCGACCACCGAAACGTAATATGTGTACCAAGTTAGGGTTAGGGCATAATTTCGGTGCTCCTAAAGTATGTGAACCAAGATGGCGGACACTGGTCCGTTATTTCATACTCTAACCCTCCGTCAATATCAGTAGTTTCAAAACTCTACTACTCTAACTTTTTGAATTAGATATTAGAACTTCAGATATCGCTGCTCAATAACCAGCTTTGGTTCATCGCGACTTCCCTTCCCACTAAAACTTTGTAAATTATCATTTTCTTGTAATTTGTGCTTGTGATATTTTTTTTACTGGTTGAAAAAAATAAACTTGACTTGACATAGTGTAGAGGCAACAAATGGAATTTTATTAATACCCTGAAATACCATTCATGTTTTGTTTTTGAACGTTTGGTGTCTCATATAGCCAACAATATCTGATGGGTAGTTTAAACTTGCATTTGTCACCTAAGTTAAGCAGCCGAATCATGACTATATACCGGTGGTTCCCAGCCTTTTTTGCGTCGCGACCCCCTTTAGATATTTTTTAACATGCCGCTACCCCTTCCACAATATATGCTGAATTTAAATTAGTAGGTCCCTCAAAAAAATGGATATTAAGGTTTAATCAGTTTCTGTAAAATAATTATCTTGAATTAATTTAAATACTATCAATTTTTAAATTACCCCGTTATCCCTAAAATTAAAATTTTTTATAACTATATTTAAGTGCACTATCAGTACTATTTGCTGAGTATCGTATTTCTGGCTAGTATGCTGATTTACAAGACTGCATTTTTCAAACTGAATCACTGGGGTTAGATTAGCTTTTGTCCAGAAAATACCGGGAGTCAAAATTGACCATGACGATAATGAAAATACATAACTTCCACGATACTCATTTCCTAGAAAGTTTGCCTTCTGTAGACTTCCAATTCCCGACTATTGAATTGATTTTAGAAAATTTTGAATCTGCCACTTTTACAAAAATTTCCTGTTTCGACCACAAAGTTTCTTGTTAAATAATATTCAAACGCACAAGTGTTAAAATTAGACACTTATTGTAATGCTTCCCAACCGGCAAGAATTCCACCCAAGTAAAGACTTTTTCTTTTATATATATATATATATATATCATGAGCACTTCGCATTGAATACATATTGCGTGACACAAATATCAAATCACTTTTTTAAGATAAATTACTTAAACTGTATAAAAATGAGAATGCAGCTTACGCATTTAATCGGAAAGCAGCCCATTAGAGATTCAATAAATAAATAGTATTCGTAGAGAAGGAGGGTTCCAAAATAAATAAAGGGGGAAGTCATTAAAAAAGGTTGGGAATCATAGACTTATAACTACCGGTAATTAAAATTACTACCGTCAACAGATAAGATGTCATGGTGGTAAGAGTGTTCTGAAGTGGGAAGATCTTAGTTTGAGATTGGTCAACCCAAAGACAGAAAAAATAGTTTCCTTTATTTCTCGTTTTCAATTTTTACGTCTGAAAACAATTTTTTTTTCATCACTGATTAGGATAGATTTTATAGAAAAAAAGTCGCACATAAAATTATTTTGTTCTGCGACCCCCTGAAAGGTGACCCAAAGAGTTTATAACCCCAGGTTAGGAACCACTGATATATTCCATGACGAGTACTTGAGAAGTTTTTCATAACTCCAGTCGGCTGTCATTGGATACTCACTTTAAAATAGTCATATTTCACTTTTTGAGTTCTCTTATCCACACAGAGAATATTGGAGAAAATGCTGACAAACATTTAATGATTATTTATAAGCTTATTATGTTTGTGACTGAGACTAATATGCACTCCTTTCTGCCTTCCTGTTTTTAAAACACTCAATATAAAGTAACTTCTGTCGGTCTGAAAAAATTCTTGCTAAAAATACTATCCCTTGCATATTGTTAGATATAGGTGGCTGCTTGTATAGAGCAAGTACTTTTTTGTGTGACCCTAAAAAATCGTTTTGATTTCTCACAAGCCAAGCATTCTATGATCATATTATTTTGTGTAAAATACTCTGTAAATGAACATGGATTTCAAGACTACTATTGACTTCAGCAATTTTCTTGCACAAAATTGTATGAAACTTAGCATACGAAATAGTAAATATTTGCATTTATCCTGCCTAATGAGAGTTACAGGCTCTTTGTTTAGAACACAACATATCAATTTGAGGTTCAATTTGAGTGAGGGCAACTTGAAGATCTTCTTCCGCTTCTAACCTTGATCTGTATAGGATAGGATTTACATATTTATCCCGGGGGAGAGGAAAGTCGACTTATCCATATGGCAAACCACGGCCTCTCGTCCGGTTACCATTCCAAGTCGGGTATGGGATTAGTTTTACTGTATTGTTTGTTTTCGGAAGCATGGACTTGGTGGTGGAGGAAGCCGTAACCGACCAGCGGTTACGTGAACCACCCAACGACGGCGAGGAGTTCAGCAATCCTCTTGCATATAACCATCCCTGCATGGGATTCAAACCTGCGAACCCACGCAGAGTAATTAGAGGTGCGGTAGCGAGTGTATTCCTAACGCTTAGCCCGTTGAGCCACACCGCCGTGCCAAATTTGTTTTTAATATATGATTACGTAGAAAACATCCTTTCACATGAGTAAGTAATTACGAATGGTAAAAGAACATTCATTGAAGCCGCTGATAACTGGATAACTACAGATACTTATATTTATAGCAATTTTTAAATTGTTTTGCGGCCCAGAGTGGAAGGTCTCGTGGCCCAAATGTGATCGCGGCCCACTATTTGCGGACCCCTGGTATGGAGAGCCTTGTTCGAAACAGAAGGCGTGGAATCGGTGTCGTATGAAAAACATCGTTACATGTATTACATGAAATACTTGAAATCGGGAAAAACACAATAATATTCATTTAGGAACAAATGTAACAAAAATATTATGAATTGCAACTGTTTTTGTTGCAGATTTTGTTAAAGTTTATGTCCTAGAACTTTGAAGATATTGTTGAAAAGTATTAGTGAATATTACATCAGATGAATCTATTTTCATGAAGCTTTACCAGATGGTCAACACGCTGGATGTTAAAACTCAATGACATTGTAAAGCAAACATAATGTCTTATCAAAAAGTAATAGAAAAAATCAATAAAAACACTGAGAAGTGCACAGACTTCTTTGACTTTGCTGAACTTCATGGTGTTTTTAGGAGAAAACTGAATGTGGACATCAATCCTCAATTAGAAGAAATTGATTTTTATAAAGGTGGAAGAATTTCTGAATACAAATATGTACCAGTGTCATCTAATCAACAAAAGTATCTAGAACGGGAAAGAGAAAAGGGAATCAGAAAACACACTGAGCTTGATGAATTGTTTAACAACTTCAAACATGGTCATGTCTGTTTCGTGGGGCCACCTGGTTCAGGAAAAACCACACTCATGAAGGCAACTTCCACAGATGTCATGCAAGGAAAATATTTTCAAGGAAGCATTAAGATGGTTCCATATATACAATGCAAACAATTCATGAGGAACAGTAAAGTAACCGCAGGTGAACTAATTTTCAACAATCTCCCACAAGAAGAAAGAGGTCAAGCAATTGACATTGCAAAAACTCACCCAGGGAAAGTTTTGTTTGTGCTCGATTCCTTGGATACTCTTCAATATACTGTTGATGGAGTTTACGAAGACATCAGCTTAGATGAGCCTGCATATCCGGAAGTAATAATGTGGAATTTTCTTACTGGAAAATTATTTCCTGGCTGTCGCATTATATCATCCAGTCGTGAACATTCCATCAGAAATTATTGGGGAGAAGTTCGACCAGACAAGGTGATTGCACTTGCTGGTTTAACAATGGAGTCCATCAAAGAAATCATTTCTGGATATGAAGGAGATGAAGAGGCTAAGAAAATAATGGAATTTCTCAAAATCAAAGCTCCATTACTCTTGTTTCTATGCACCACACCTGTGATGCTTGTTTACACATTAATAGCTTTGAAATTCAAATCTGCCTTCAAACCAAACACTATGACTGGTATTATGATTGTGGTCATGCAAAGTATCTTACGATCACCCCACACCCACAAAGAGAATATTTTGGAAACTTTGAACAAATTAAAAAAACTTTCATTCATTGGGACAGTAGAACGTCGAGTTCTATTCACAGAAGATGATTTTCAACAAGTTCATCTAAAGCCGGAAGAAGCAACCGATCTAGCAGTCCTGGCTCCTGGAGGACAATATCGTAAACTTTTTCAAGGAATCCACCTTCTTTATTTCCAGCATCAAAGTATTCAAGAAATGCTCACATCTTTCTATATTCTTGGACTGGATTTAAAATCGTTCAAGGAGTTTGTGGACAAGCATCTTCATACCGGTCACTTTGTTTTCGTCAGAAGAATAGTCTGTGGATTTTTATTGAATCCCACAGTTTATGAAGCAGCCGGAGTTTTACATGCAGGTATTGTGTTGTTTATTGTTGAACCTGGATACAAAATTCAAGCTGGAGCTATTTTTTTCTTGATTCGAATCTAAAATTTGTTGGACGTTTTTTGCGTTATCAATTAATCGGTACAATGACCTAGCAGTTAAAGTATTCGACTTATTATCTTTGTTGGCATTGTAGGTTACTCATCCCGGGTTCACATTGCATAATTGTCTTTTCATCTAGGATGTATTATATTGGTAGGCAAGGCTGACCCAAAAAGAATCCTGTAGTTTTAAGAGTGCCATGTAAAAACTAATTTATTACTGCTGTAATTCTTGGTGATAGGGGCAAACGATCAGATGCTACTAGGGTGTTCTAATGCGAACCAAAAAGTAGCCAAGCTTTATTATTTACATTCGAATTAAAGCTTAAGCTCTGGAAAATCCGAATTGCAATAATAAACATATTCAAACACTACTCCAAACATTGTAACTGACACATTAAAGCGAAGATGTGCTGCCTGTTAAGGTCCAATACCATACACATTACTATTTTACCATACATTGGTTAATTATGGCTGACTAGATTTAATCTTCCATTTACTGATGTAAAAAAGATCAAAGGTTGATATTATTTGTACGTTGATCTTAACTGAATAGTAACTCAATATTCAGACACAAGTATCATCATTATATATATATTTTTATATTTTCACAGAAATTCAGGATCTTGAGGAAAAGCGTGATATTTCAAGAAAAGTATGCAAAACAATCGGAGAAATAATAAAATCAACAAATCAGCTCTTTTTTGGAACTTTTCATTGCATTGAACGAAGCCAAGGATAGAATGAGTGACCTTTTCAAATCATCTCTTGATGAAATCGACATGTATCAACTTCCTCTCTCCATAAGTGATGTTCATGTCATTGGATCGGTAGCTTCCTACTGTACATCACTAGGAATGGATTTGGGAAATTGTAATCTCAAGCCAGACTCACTTCAAACCTGGCATCGTGGATTGGAGGGATCAAATGTGAAGGTAGAATTTCTGATATCAATTTTTAAATTTGTGTTCATGTTTTTACTATAAATAAGGCTTAGGCAAGCAGCTTATATTGGAGAGTTACACTATATAGTAGAATTTCACCATATATTAATCACCGGTATATGTTAAATTATATATCAAAAGCTTTTTTGGTTTGAAAGTTTTCACTGAATTGTTACAGACATTTGTGGTTTTCCGCCAAATTTCCATTCAAATCCGAGAGTCTATATTATTATTCTATATTTCATGGTTTATACAATTTAGCTAATAAAAGGCAATAAAACTATTGCACATGCGGTTTCCCTGACCTACTGGAATGCTTCATTTAGAACGCACCCCATCAAAAAAGGATGAAACCACTGTCCATGCTAATTTGTTGCTGATTTTGCTATTTCTAATTTAATTTTGGAATATTTTTCCGTTCTTTGTCCAAAGTTTGAAATTTTGTCATTCAAGCTGAACTTTGAGCAGCTTTCCATTTCGTAAACAATCTGCCCAACAAGTTTTAAACAGTCTAAACATGATTCTTGAATTGTTCTTGTTTCATTTCAGATCATGAAGTTGTGGCTGGATGAAAACGCCAAGATGGGAGTTGAAGGTTTATCATCAGTTGGAAAAATACTTTCCAATCAATCCTGTGTTGAAGTGTTGAGCCTTGGCGACTGTAACCTTTCATCAGATCAGTTACAGGCTTTCAAATCATCCTTGGGCAAAACAGAGGTATAACACAAAAATAATCACACAATTGACTTTTTTTGAAAGGGGTTGGAGAAAATTTTGAGTTTGATTTTGTTATAGTAGTTACCTTTATAACTCAAGATTGGATTACATGGTGAAATTTAAGTAAAACCTCTACAATTTTAAATTTATCTGTTTTATAAATAGCTATCAGGCCTAGTCGTTTTTTTTGAAAATTTATTTGAAATACATAATAACCAATTCTTATGACCAATTTGGTTCTGTTGAGGCCCTGTCCTGTAAATTGCCCCTACATTGTACTTGGAATATATTAATTTTTTTTCTGATGAACTTACAAGTTTAATTGATTTTTAAAAACATATTAGAGCATAGGTTCTCAAAGTGCTCCGTACGGAGCCCAGGGCTCCGCGAGAGAAACCCAGGGGCTCCGCGAGCTATTCGATTACTCTTCAAAATACTGACTCAAAATTTTGTAACTGTTTCAAAGAAGCAATAACAGCTTTGATAACATCTGACAACAATATAGCCTCGAAATATGGTAAAGGGCCGGAATTAAAAAATGACATTATTCTATGAGGCAGTAGCGCAGCCAGGATTCTTAAGAGGAGGTGGCAAATTGGAAATCGGTAAATTTTCGCGCCAACATTTTTTTAGGCGATAAAAAAACGGATTAACGAGATTTCTGTTTTGCGTAAAATAATTTCACTCCAAACACGATGGAGCATTTGACGTGTCTCGTCGGTATAAAATGTAGTTGGTGCTCATCGTACTTCCACGTTTTGATTCGAGATACATTAGGATTCCTAAAATGAAAGAATACTATTCTAAAATAACATAAATATGTGATAAACTGCCAACTATAAATAAATTGTTGTCCGTATTTTGCGATCTTGGTATTTTGTCAACTTGATTTGTCTTTGCACTTGAGATTATTTTTAAGCAAGATATCGCTGTTTAAAAAATCAACAATGTCTGGGGAAAATACGAACAATTGAAATTATTTTATTGCATTCAGCTCCGTCGGTAGTTTCAGAATGAAAAGGTACATCGCGGATCGCGCGCACCATTGATTGCGTGCGGCTGCGTCGGTAGTTTCAGAATGAAAAAAAAGGTAAATCGCGCGCACAATTGACTGTGTTTCGATTTCGCAGCTACTACGCTGAAAACCTAACATAAACCAAATTTTGTGATTTACAATGTCTATAGAAGCGTTTTCATCTGAGGTGAGTCTGCTGAAACCAAAGTGTGATCTCCATTTTAAGTTTCAGTTTAAATATTTTAGAATGCCGCTTTTCAATCAAGAAATTTGAGTTGTGGATTTACCTTTTTATTGATTATTATTTTTAGCATTTCGTCGCCGATGACTATAATATGGTAACATGTTTTTCACATTGAACTCATAATTCCCCACGAGAACAAAAAAGCAATTAACGTCGTCATTGTGTAACAATACATGTATATGCCGAGGGGAAATTTTTGATTTAGGGAGATAAACAGCGGCGGTAAAGATGTTTAAACACGCCATGCTGACGGAAAAAATCGGCGATTGTAACAAATGAAATAGCGCACGTTACTAACGGCCTTTTAATTAAGTCTTCCAAAAATGTCAAAAAAGAAAAGATTCAGCATTTAGAATAAATAAAGTACTTTTAACTTGCTCGGGAATAATAATCTGAAGCAACAATTTTGAAATTTATTTTGGGGCTCCGCGATATATTCAACTTTCAAGGGCTCCGCAACACCAAAAGTTTGAGAACCCCTGAAATTAGAGCAATGAGCAACGTATTATTATTCTTGAGTACTCATTAATTGCTCTGATATCTGTTAGAAAGGAGGAGGAAATGAAAAAAAAAAATGGAAGTAGAATAACCATTTTCTGAAAATCTGAAAGTACATATATTTCAGCCACTAAAAGCTATAAATCTTTTGACATAATATACAATAAAAAAAAAGTAAATTCTGATATCAAAAAATGGTTGTACTTTTCACTTGTATTTCAGTACAATCCCAATGAGACAGATGATGCCTTTGAGATAAATTAATCATGTCTTTTCACTTCAACCTTGTGACAACTTTAACTTATTAGTCTTTTGTACAGAATCTATAAATTATCATTCAAAGAACTTTGACTTCTGACGTTTATAAATTTAAAAATTCAAAGCCAGCTTTTGGCATCCGGGCTAGTTTTAATGTCACAAAAGCTTGTCTGTTCATGAAATTACAATTTTGTTGCTTCCGAGTTAACAACGATTTTACAATCTTCTTTAATGATTACAAATACTACCAATGATATAAATACCACTTGAATTGACCACAAAACTGTCACCCTGACTATATTGTTCCTCATTGATGAAAACCCCCAACTTTTGACACTAGGCCCTATTTTAATGTTACAATGCATTTTCTGTATAATATGAATAATATGGTTTGTCAAAACTATGATGAATATGACTGTTATGTATTTTGTTCATGTCTGATTGTTCTTTGTTTTTGTTTATTTCAACAGATTAATCAGTTGGTTCTGGATACAGATACACGTCTTACTGCAAACCATGAAGATATTGTTGCAGTTGCAAAGCTGCTTCCTAATGTTACAGAGAAGTTGTCATTGGTTGGATGGAAGATCGCAGAGGAAGATAAAGAAATATTACAGAATCAATTGAATGAAATTGATCTCAGGTTTGAAATTCTTTTGGGATTTTCAGACATAAAATCAACGATTTGCGTAAAACTGAAATAAACTGAAAGTATAAATTATTCACGCTGAACTGAACACTTTAACTAAAGTTTCCACCGAAGTTGTATGTTAATTCCATTGGCATCATTTCAATTCTTTGAAGCAATTATTAAAATTAAAGTCAATTCGGTCATTTAGTGGTGGTGCACATATTCAATATTTGCTATATTACGATTATGTTCATTTGTTTTTTGATGAAAAGAACAATTGCACAGTAAGATTCATTTGTGTTTCTGTTCGTCAAGCAAAAGTCTAAATCAGAAGTTTACAAATTTAAATTTAGTAAATTTTTACAGTATTCATTATTTTAATAAACCACCGAGTGTGGACTGTCAGTTTAGTGAGTTATCAAAGTATGCAAATTTTGAAAGTTTCTCAATAAATGGAAAAATTCTTAGAATGAGCGGAGTTCTTTTATACAGTATGGTTCTTTTATGGTATGATAAAATGCATTAAAATTCAGCACAGGAATTATTGGATATCATTGTCTGCTTAAATATTGTTCTGCGTGCTTGGTTCTAATTTTATTTAAAAACTTTATTCATTACAGAAACTAAAAATTGACTTGGATGGAGTCACGGAACTCAAAAGTCAAAGAAAGTCAGCAGATGCTACAACCAGTGTTTTTTCCAAACAACTTCTAACCACAACTTCAAAAGCTAAATTAGGTAAGTTACAAATATTTTTTAAAATTGAGTGGTGCTGTGGCATGATCTCAATCCTGGCACTTAATCAATGGTACTTGAAAGCTGAAATAAAGATTATGAGGAAGTGCTAAATCATTAAGATGTTGGAATAATACAGGGGGGTGAAACACGTTTTGTTGGTGGCCCATATAACTAACTTCAGACATCTAACTGGGCCACACAAAAAAATGTTGATGGGGAACAATCTGAGTGTTGACGAGGGCCACACTAAATGGCTTGACGGGCCAAATCTTAAATCTGAATCTTTGCATGTGTGCTCTCTTTGTCACTCATCGCCATGTGCAAGAGGTTTTCAAAAATTCCTGTTGCTACAAATAAGGTGTCACAAGCTCTCACATCTGTTTTATTATCTATT
This sequence comes from Styela clava, assembly GCF_013122585.1. NCBI lineage: Eukaryota > Metazoa > Chordata > Ascidiacea > Stolidobranchia > Styelidae > Styela > Styela clava. The sequence goes on along the minus strand of NW_024102833.1, from coordinate 3,928,530 downwards.
TCTGATTTGAAATATTTGTTTTTAGCTTTGCCACAAATTGAAAATGTCTCATCTCAAAGAAGTGGTTCCGACATTCTCTGGACTTGGCATGAAGTACCTGACAAAAATGTCATATATAACATAGAAATCTTCTGTGATGATGTTAAACTCGGAGAGACTCACACTACAGAGGTTCCCCAGTATAGAATGAAGTCACCTTCACTTGGTAAAAAATATAGTGTCCAAGTCTGGGCCAAAGATGAATGGGGAAACTCTGGCATCAAAACCCAATCAAAGAATGTTTTAAAAGGTATATTTCCAGGATTATGTTAATATTAATTTTTTTTTGTCTTGGACTTTTGTGAATAGCACACACATTTACATAAAAGCAACCACTGGCAGTCAGAATCATATTGTAGTGACGATAGACTGCCCAACTCATTGTAACAATTTGTTTCAGTTTTTGCCCTGAATTATTTCTTGATCAACTTGAGCATGATATTGAAATATAAGCACAGCGAGTAATTTCTGTATGCACTAAATTGCGACTATTGGGATTTCCAGCAATCGCTCTATACTCTATAGCAAAAGCTGGCCAACGCGTCGATTGCCACATCCTAGGTAGCCAATCGCGTCTAATATTGGGTGAATTAAATAACATGCCACAAATACGATATACACATACAGTTATTTGAATCTGGGCAAAACCAAACCCTATAGAGCATATTTAACGTAACAAAAACAAGTTTGCCACTGCCAAGGTTTGAAAATGACACGCCGAATACTGTGTGTCTTGCTGACAAAGGATTTCTGCCGTACGCAAAAATTTGGCAAAGTTTCTTCAGGCTTTTCAACACTTACAACTAAAAATTAGGCAGACCTCATATCTGAATTGTATGATATGAATAAATCTTAAACAAATGAGGAAAAATTTACTCCTGGTTACAATTACATAATCAAATTTACAACTTAAAATACAAATTTTCAGTCCATTTTATTGAAAATATGCCAACCAAACCGAGCTTATCAGCAGTGGTGGAAGTTTGTACAGTTACTGTAGTTCCCGGCTAAGTCGATTTTCTAGACCCAAATTTCTGGCCTGATATGGGGCAGGTATACTTATTTTATTTTTTTGAGGGTCTGGTTATTTTTCGCAAGTGTTCGCAAACATTTGCTTAAGTTTTATATATGGGTTGATATATTTTATAATATATTCTGTGCACTCAAAATGTTTGCAAATCAAGATTATTTATTGACTTTGCACTGCCAGCTGGTATTTGTTTTATTCCATTCAAAAACTGGCTGGTGCTATGAAACACTTCCTATCCATGCCGGACTTGGTCGTTTTCAAAAAGAAAACGGCTACCACAAGATAAATTGATTGATTTATGACTCTTCCGTTTTGCCGATTCAGGAAAAAGGCACCAGACTGAAAAACACATCTGTTAACTAACCCATGGACATACAACGCAGTATTTATCACACCATATTCATATGTTATTTCAACCTTTCAGTTAAATGGTTGTTCAAATGATTGAAATTACACTTTTATTTAATGCTGTGAGTATTATTCTAACTGAAACAAACATGACCTGGTTCTAACCATATAAAATTATTGATACACATTAGTGCCTCACTAACCAACAGAGAAGCAATTTTTTAGCCCGTCCTATTGTAGGGCTATATGGAAAAACCCTAATTTTCAGTGCTAAAAATAGTCTTCATCCTATTTGCAGGGTAGAACTTGGCATTTGGAGAGAGATCTTCATGTTGTGCACCCTTTTTAAACAACAAAATCGTGGCTTGTAGTATTCTCCCAAAAAATTGTTATTCAGTATGTCGCCATCAGAATGCAATCTCTGCTCAAACGATATTTAGCCCTCGCAAAATTATTAAAAATTAGTTGCTTTTTACATTCACAGAATTCTCAATTAAGGATGGAAACTATGAAATCATCTATAATGGAAATATCCCTCTGGGATTTAGAGTATACGAGGGAAGAATTGTAAAGCATGATATTCTCGGGGAAAAGATCACATATGATAAATTAGCTGTTAAACTTCGAACTATTAATCAAAGCTTGTTCACAGAAAAAAAACAGTATTGGAATGAAATAAACATTGCAATAACTTTGCTTGCACATGACAATGTTGCAAGATACGTAAGACACCACTCATTCGAACTTTCCGACGAACCTACTGTTGTCATTGTCACAGAGCTGTGCAACCATGAAAAGTTAGAAACGCATCTGCCTGAATTCTCAGTAGAAGATAAAAAAATATTGCTCGTACAACTCAGCCATGGCCTGAAACATATCCACAATAAGGAGATTGCCCACCGAGATTTAAAACCAGGAAATGTGCTTCTTTCATTAGATGGAAAGCACATTAAAATTATTGATTTTGGAATCAGCAAGGAGTTTGCATTAGATGGAAAGAAAACCATTACTAAATCAACTGGATTTAGTGGAACCCTCGGTTGGGTTGCATCAGAAATGTGTTCAAACGACCGGTTAAAAGAATTCGAAGCATGGGTCAAGGCTGATATATATTCATTAGGCCTTCTTATTTATTATATTTTCACTGATGGTAAGCACCCCTATCAAGGAGATGCTACTGATAAGCATCAAGGTATAAAGAAGAAGGAACAACCAGATTTCTCAGTCATTGAAAATAACGAAAAATTCCATGATAGGTATTTGCTGCTCGACCTCCTGAAGGCCATGCTCAGCCACGAACCAGACGCTCGTCCAGGAATTACAGAAATACTTCAGCATTGCATTACATGGAATGAGGAAAAGAAAATGAGCTTCATCCATGTTTGCCATCGATATTTTGAACAACCTTGTGATGAAGACAGGAAAAAGTCAAAGAGAACAGCAAAAAGACAACTAAAACACAGTGGAACGGTGGAACAGAGAATGGCATATGTTGACAAAGAAAGCACTGATTCTTATAGCAGCGATGACAGTCAAGATTCTGTTCAGTTCGACAGAAATGAAAAGGCACCTAAGGACAATGACGAACCTGTGCGAACAAAAGAAGAAGAAAAAGCATTGCAGAGAATTCATGAAATCATTGGTGGAGACTGGGTTGAATCGATAAAGGAAAAGCTGGAAGATCCCAACAGTGGAAATAATGAAAGACCATATGAGAACAGTTTTACTGATCTGGTCCGTTACATACGAAACACTCATGAATATTATTATAAGAAACCTGAAGAAGTAAAATCCAAACTTGGCTCAAAAAATGAAGGCATGTGGAAGTTATTCGCTTCAAATTTCCCAGAGTTTTTCATTCACCTATTCCATCTCATTAAAAAGGAATTTAAAGGAGATGATGAAAAAAAGTATTTGCAAAAAAAAGCAAAGAATTGTGAATTGCCACAGAAATAAAGCAACAAAAAATTCCGAAACTGTAACTTATCGAATATCCTTGTCAGGTGATTGTCACGTTATAGCTATTGTTGTTGACTATTTCATTTTCAATTAACAACTGGTTCAGCTATGCATTTCTTTTACTTACATTTTATATCTTTTTTATATATGTCAAGTGTAAATTTTATAAGTAATAAAAATGAAAACACTGCGCTTCTTGATGATGTAAATTGTTGCAATCCATATATTGCATAGTCTCATATTCTCATATCATTCCAATTTTTGCATCTCCACTCTGTTATATGATTTTCACCTTTATCCCATAATATAAGAATGTCAATATGATAACCTAACACAGAGAATCCAAGCTAGCCCTCTGTTTCATCTTTTAAACTGGGCAAGAATGTTGTCGAATATCAGTAGTCGAGCAATCCTCTTACACAAACCTCAGGTTATTCAGTACCATCTTGAACGATTCTGACTGATTATGCCGGTAGTTCACTAAATAGCTGTGCCACTCTTACTGCATGGTACGGAATCCGTAATTTGATAAATTGTTGCATTGTTGTGCCAATTCCACTACTTATGCATGGTGCCTATAATTCAAATAATATTTGTTCTTGTGCCATTTTTACTGCTTATGCCATCTAATGACATTTCAATAAATAGTTGTGCCATTTTCACTGCTTTTGTCCAATATGGATAATTTAATTAGGAACCATGCCATTGCACTGCTTTTGCATGCTACCAGTAGCATTTGACAAGTTAACTGCACTTGTCTAGCCTTAGACAAAATTGTATATATTGTATTGTATTATTATTAGCAAGACACCTGATTTACTTGAATTATATTTTTAAAAGCTCCTTTTACCAAAATGTGATGATATAAAAATATAATTGCCAATTATTGCTATTAATATATGTATTGTATATTACAGGTACCACACTTAACATTAATTTAGATAATAATAGTTATGAATCATACAATGACAACTGTTTGAGGACTCAATGTTTGAAAAAAGATTGCTCATGAAAATGGGCAAGCCAAAAAAAAAAGGCACTCGATTGGATGTAGATGGAATTTACTGAAACAACAGCAAATTCTAAACTGCTACCATTTTTAGAGACAGCGGATAACCTTACTGGTTTATTCACAGGTGAGTTAGAGATTCCCCTGTGTCCTTTTTATGCAAAATATTTGATAAAAAGTTGGATATTTTTAGGAAATTTTTTTATTTTCTCCAATGTCCTATTATTGACTGATTTTTTGGTCTTTCTGTGACTTTTTATATGTCACTTATCAGCGTCGATCATCGTAAACGAGGCCCTGTGCAAGAATCCACATAAGCTTTGAAGACATGAGTCATTCTAGTTCAGCATTGCCTACCTGACCTATTATATCCTGGGTGAAGTGATGAGAAAGGGACCTCAACTCTAAATGTGTGAATTTGTGATGGAAAGTAATATACAGGGTGTCCATAAAGTCCCTTTACAATTTCAATTCTGTTATCAAGTCAGTTCTCGATAGATCTTAACCAGGTTTGTTATTTTTTAATCAGTAATTGTTTGAGTCTTTTTACTTCATCTGTGAGGGCCAAAACAACATATGGTATCGATAAATTCCCTTTGGTATGTGATCTCAGTGTTATGGAACTACTTTGGCACAAGATCGCAAACTATGGACACCCTGTATATTGAAGGTTGTCACTTTGGTATGCGGTCTCAGTGTCATAAAGCTATTTTGGCACATGACCTCAATCACCATGATCTCATGATCTCAATCACCAAGGGGTCTTTCCAGTTTGGCTTTGCCTACCCGACCTATTAAACCTATTGAATGATGAGAAAGGGATTTGAACTCCAAACTGTGTATATTTGTGATGGAAAGTAATATACAGGGTGTCCATAAATTCCCTTTACAATTTCAATTTTGTCACCAGTCAGTTCTCAATATATCTTAACCGGGTTTGTTCTTTTTTAATCAGTAATTGTTTGAGTATTATTACTTCATTTATCACATCTGCGGGGACCAAAACAATATATGGTATCGATAAATTCTCTTTTGCAATTTTGAAAAATCTCAAGATTTTATGGACACCCTCTACTCGCGGAAAATTATGAATAGATATGTTTATTACTGGTTTCGGTAAAACTGAATTCCGTCAACTGGCAGGTGTCAGGTTACCGTCCCGACACTGATTTTCACAATCTGTGCCTTTGATTTGTTTATTTTAATTTACGTTAAAAAAGATGGGTGGGGGGGAATAACCTAACGGACGATGAACAAAATTGAAGGAAACAGATTGGAAAATCTGAGGCGAGGAAATACCAGGACAACGTCAATTAACGGAATTTATCACATCTGCGGGGGCCAAAACAATATATGGCATCGATAAATTCTCTTTTGCAATTTTAAAAAATCTCAAGATTTTATGGACACCCTCTACTCGAGGAAAATTATGAATAGATATATTTATCCGTTTCCGTAAAACTGAATTCCGTCACCTGGCAGGTGTCGAGTTATCGCACTGACACTGATTTTCAAGATCTGTGCCTTTGATTTGTTTATTTTAATTTAGATTAAAAAAGATGGGGAATAACCTAAGATGAACAAAATTGAAGGAAACAGATCAGAAAATCTGAGGCGGGAAAATACCAGGACAACGCTAATTAACGGAATTTGGCTCAATGGGAACCAAAGAGAGGTGTGACGAAAATTGTAATTAAAAAATTATAAGTTCACAGGCTTGTTACAGTATTAACTCAAAATAAGCCATGTTGCTGATATGGTAAATATAGCTAAATTTTCAAAATAGCGTTAGCTTGATGGGAAATATTGGGATGTATTTTCTTTGGTACTCCCGAACTGTGAACCAAGATGGTCGACACTGGAACGTAGTATGTGTACCAGGTTAGGGTTAGGCCTGGGCCCTCCTGTAGTATTTGTACCTGAAATTATGGTCCAACCTGGAACACATGCTACGTTACGTTTCGGTATCCGCCATCTTGGTTCATAAAATTGCGGCCTAACTCTAACCTGGAACACATACTACGTTCCCGTGTCCGCCATCTAGGGTCATAAAATTACTGCCTAACCCTAACCTGGTACACATACTACGTTCCGGTGTCCGCCATATGGCCTAACCCTAACCTGGTACACATACTACGTTCCGGTGTCCGCTGTCTTGATTCATGAGATTAAACCTTAACCTGGTACACATACTACGTTCCAGTGTCTTCGCCATCTTGGTTCTCATACTTTGGAAGTACCTTTTCTTTAATCGGTAAAGTCAGAGCATTTTTTCACGGTATTAGAGTCAAAGCAGGGATCTAAATTTAAAATTGTTTAGATTCAGGAGGCAAATTTCTGTGCACTGGTTATATGGAAGTTGGAATTGTTGGGTAAAAATCTCAAACAATTATTAAAGGGGGTTGGCTTCACAAATTTGTTTTTCTTGGATCTGAAGGTAAAATTTCCTCCGACCTGGAGTATGTAGTAAAAATTGTTTTTTAATGGCTTGATGTTTCGGCGCTCCAGAAATGTGTGGACCAATATGGAGGTACCGTAACTAATTTCGTTCGCCTACTTTACATCAAGTTGTGTAAAGGGACTGAAACTTATGGGCAGAGGGTATGTTCACTTGGTTAACACAGAAAGTCCCCACACTTGTAATAGAACTAAAATAAGGAAAACCGGAATAAAATTATTGCCTAACCTGGTACACATACTATGAGATGTTTCTACGCGCTCTGGGTGCAAATTTTTTTTGATTCCATAAACCTGGTGGAGAGGCATGACATCGTTCTATAATAAACACACAAGTCTTTTATTTTTAGATCCAAAGAGCAGAGATGAAGACAAGATACCGAACGAAAGTGGACAGTTGAAAATCTCTGCTTGACAAGGCGAAATCATTGGTGCGACCTTGGTAAAGCAAGCTGGAGTGGTGACTGACTGACTCTACTGCATTCCTGTCATTCAAAGTCTAGCTGTGTCCGATCAAATTTAGTGCAATTTGAAATCAACTTGACCCCCAAAAACAAAAAGCTGGAACCAGCAGCATAATCATGCTTAAGTTAGACTGAGAATATTCTGGCCAGTCATGCCCCAATGACTTCCATCTATTGACAGTTAAGCAGACATGTCCAGCCCTGAGACAAAATTATATTTGTTCTGTGTTAGTATATAGCAATAAAAATCGGCATTTTACCAAAATATGACAATTTTTTTATAATGTGATTATCATGTAATGCTATTATTATTAGCTAATGATTAACCAAAATGCTATGTTCCATCAATTCCATTATCTGACCTTTATTGGCAACTGGGATATTAAGAGGATTGAAATAAAAAACCATGAGTTTTCAGGCAAACCTTAGTGCGCACACTTCCTATAATTATTAAACAGCATTTCCATGATTTCACCCCAAACAAGGCTTGGTACTCCTGTAGTATGCGTATCAGATTAGGGTTAGGCTATAGGTTTTTTCCAATTTTTATATCTTAGTTCTATTACGAGTCGGGATACTGTCAGTGTCAGTTAGCCAAGTGGATATAAACCCTGCCCATCGGTCTCACCCCTCTAGTGAATACCCCCTTGCTAGGCTTGAGTCCCTTTACACAACTTGATGCAAAAAAGGCTAACAAAAATTACTTACCTCCATATTGGTACACGCACTTCTGGAGCACCAAATGCCCAGCACCATCGCTACTCAGTATAACTCAATCTTCCAAGCTCAAGATGGCACCATGACAGTATTTGCAACAATATATAAAGATTTTGATTATGTAGTTGTATTGATTAAAATATATTTGGGGTGTGAATTAGGTATTCAAATATGCCAAGCCCTAACCCCGGTCAAGTCAACCTTGAAGTGTTCCCCGCCCCAATTATGTCATTGTTTGTTCATTGTTACTGCAATATGTACTTATGGCCAGTGGCGTATCTAGGGTGTGGCAGCCATGGGCGCCGTTTGGACTGGGGCGCAAAAACGGCGGAATATTTCAATGTTTCAATAAAATAATTTCAAATTGGAAATAATTGAAACTCGTATTTTTACGTTAATAGTAACGTACAAGTATCTCAATTCAATGACAGTCGTTAAAAATTGTTACTCAATGATCAAAGGGGCGCATTTTCAAACTTTGCCACAGGTGCCATTCTACCTAGATACGCCACTGCTCATGGTATCCCGTAGTATGTGTACCATGTTAGGGTTAGGCCATAATTTTATTCTGATTTTCTGTATTTCTATTACGACTTCGGGGACTGTTTGTGTTAGCAAAGTGAATATGCCCTCATCTGATCGCAACCTGTCACTAATCTCTGTTACCCAAAACTACAAACAATATTTGTAACTATAATTTTATTTGCCACCCTTGGTAAAGCGATGGGCATCAGCAGGGGTGTATTCAGGTGGGGTTTACCCCCCCGTTTGAAAAAAAAGCATTTTTCTGTATCATATATAGCAATTTTTCGTAGCTTGAAAAACTGTTTAGATCCGCAAGACTCTTGAAACCCTATGTTTTCCCGCCGGCCGCTAGCTCTTGTGGGCCGACTTAGCAATTTAAAGTTTCAGACCCCTCTCTAAGGTATGCAGTATGCAAACCATGATGGCGGACAAGGGAACGTAGTATGTGTACCAGGCTAGGCCATAAATTTAGGTACAAATACTATGGCAGTCACTTGGCTAATCCCCGAACTCGTAATGAAACTAAAATGAGGAAAATCGACCCTGGTACACATACTACGTTACGGCATCCACCATCTGGTGCGCATACTTCAGCGAGTAAGTACCATTTGAAAATTCCTTGCTACCCCCCTGGGCATCAGGTTTCGCACTTGAGTCCTTCTTACCAACACTCCTAACTGCAAGCGGTCCCTAAACCCAATAATCAGACGCCAAGCTCCAGGCTTACGAGACCATTGCAACAATATATATAGGTTTATTCACCCAAATTATTAATAACAAAAATAATAAGTATCTCTGTAACCGACAATTGACACAACTTCATGACAAAAATATTCTTGGGAGAAAAATGAAGTTCCATTTGTGAGTTGGAGTTAGTCTTGAGTATGGGTATTAAAATCATTCAGAGTGGGAGACTGGATAATGAAAATAGCGGGTTTATTGGATGAACTAGAGGTAGAAAATTTTAAAGTGTTGATAATTGAACTTGAGCATATATTTTCAAGCGAAAAATGAATATCCATCATGGTTTGCAGATAACTTTTCACTTACGGTACTTTCAGCCGAATTTGATCTTGTATAGTGACACTTTAATGTTGAAATGCCATATTTTTACTCCATTGACCAAAATTTTGAAATAGAGGATGTCCATGAAGTCCATAAATAATATTGTTGTTTTTGCCCTCAGATGTATTTAAATGAAGTAAAAATACTGATTAAAAATTAACAAACCCGGTTAAGATATATTAGGAACTGACTTTTTGGACACCCTGTACAATGATTGATCCCCGATGTTTTTCATATTGTATTACTGTTGGTTAAAAGTTTTTTAAAAAGCAGGGAAATTCAAAGTGAATTTTTGTCACTGTTCAAATACTTGTGTCGCATGACTAGAAAATTTCAGCAATACTTATATTCTGGGCATTCATTGATTCTCCTGAGAAGAAATGCAGCCTCGCAGGCAGAATATTTAGGGCAGAAATGAAATAATTATAGAGGGAAATTGGAAGATTTGTGCAGTCAGTTTGCAATAGCCTCCTACTAATCCGAACTTCTGACCACCGCTGATAAATTGGTACCCTTTTCAAAAAAGACAAATATTAACAATTCATATGCCGAAATTCCTCTTTTTGTCAAACTTGAATTCGGAAACGCCTGTATGATGTTTTCAGTTCATTTAACTTTTTTGTCAACATTAAAATTAAGTTGTATAAAATAATTGCTTTGTTAAATGTTAAAGTTAAATGAAGCCTTTTGGACAGACTGTCAGGAAATACATGGAAAGTAGAAAACACTGAATTTGGAAGAAAAGAACTGGATCAAGGAATCCAGGAAACTTGTGAATATCCAGGATAAGGAGAAGAGGAAAGAGCGACGATTCTAAAGAAAAGAATGAAAATAGATTGAATTCAAGGAATTCATATTTTTTTCCCATGTTTTCAGCCCCCATCCTGCAGGGTCTGCAAATGCAATTTGAACACATAGTAGATGATGTGTATAAAAGGATGCCACTTTAATATGCGATATCAGTGTCGTAAAACTACTTTCTTTCGTTGCACAATTGTGCAAATTCAATTTGAGAATTTCAGGTTAGAAATGGCCAAATACAAGATACGTTCATATTTGAGTCATGTACAACACATAATGACATAGCAGTCAATATATAGGGTGTCCATAAAGTCATAAAAAAATTTTAAAACTGTGAACGGAATTTAATCGATACCATATATTGTTTTGGCCCTCACAGATGTATTATTAAATGAAGTTAAATTCAACAATTATAGATTAAAAAACAACAAACCTGGTTAAGATATATTGATAACTAGGTGCTCCCGAAGTATGCGAACCAAGATGGCGGACATCGGAACGTAACAGGTTAGGGTTAGGCGATAATTTTTCTCCAATTTCCCTTATTTTAGTCCTATTATCAGTTCGAAGACACTAGCCAAGAGCCTCCCGTAGTATTTATACCTAAAATTATGGCCTAACCCTAACCTAGTACACATATTACATTCCGATGTCCGCCATCTTGGTTCGCATACTTCGGGAGGCCCGATAACTGACTTCAGAACAAAATGGAAACTGAAAAGGGATTTCACCCTGTATATATATTGAAGGGTGTCCCTTTGGTATGTGATCTCAGTGTCATAGAACAACTCTAGTACAAGATCGCAAACTATGGACACCCCTATATATTGAAAGATGTCACTTCGTTATGTGATCTCAGTGTTACAGAACTACCCTTGGTACGAGATTGCAAACACCAATTGTGATACTACTTTGACATGCTTTTAATCTCAAAAAATCATTCTCATAGAATCCAGTTCCAACTCTGTCATGTTTGGGCTAAACTAATATCATGAAGATCACAAACCAAAGTTTGAATTTGGAAATGCAGGAAAGTTGAGATGAAAAACAGAGATTTGGTTAGTTCTTTATTTTTCATAGTCGCCAGGAAAAAACGCTTTTCTGTTCAGTAAGAATACTTTACAGATAAAACTATTGCGAAATATTCCTAGAATGAACGATTTCAGACAAACCATATGAGATAAAAGGTTTTGGCCAAAAGCGTAGCCAGCCCCAAATTTTTTTTTGGGGGGATGGGGAGCAAATTATTGTTTGCCTAATGATGTTTACTCGAGCGTTTTTTAAACAAATTATGTTTCATCACTGCAAATGCCTTAATATTGAAATATGGTGGGGGGGGGGGGGTCGTATGGCCCCGTCAGACCCCCCTGACTACACTGATGGTTCTGGAAAAGGAAAATGTTGTTAAAATAAGCTTATGAAGTGGGGTCATTCAACGAAACAAAATTTTTAGGGGAACCCACGACTTGTATCCACATTGTCCACATTCTACCACACAGATATATCATTTTGACTCGGAAACCAAAGTTAAGTGATATTTGGTTGTATTATAATGGGTTTTTTAAACAGCAAATGCCGCAACATTATCATATTATAGTTAGTGATAGATTTCATAATTACAATTCCCTAAAATATAAGAAATAAACAAAAAACACAATGAGAAGAAAAATATTAAAAATGCAGGTGCCATATTGTTAAAAAAACACAATTCCAACATTTATTCGTCCATGTGGCACATTTCTCATGCCATGAGGCACCAAGTGAATGCCACAATGCATCATGTCGAAGCCACTTCAAACTCAGGCAATGAAAGTCATATCAGGCTCTGGATATCTGTAAACAATTTTGTTCGGTTCAAAGGTCATGGTTCAAAGTTCACGAATGAGGGAAACCAATGATAACTGAAAATCATGATAACATGCAACATAAGCAGCGAAAAATAATTAATTCGTTTTAAAACAACTTAATTATATAAACAAAAAAATATTCGCAAATTGACTAAATTGCATTTTCCCAAATTAGGAGTCATTTTGTACAGACAAGTATTGCTATTTTGTGTTTTTAGCTAAATAGGAATAATGACATTTATATGAGAACTTCCGGCAAGTCTCCAAACCGATAAAACTTAAAAATCAGAGTCAGAAATTTGGACTAAAATTAAAAAAGGTTCCACACAGGGCCGGGGAGACAGGAGTCGTGGCATTTCGTTGAAGATGGGGCTCACCATGTTACTAGCTATATTGTTGGAATGTATCAATAAAATGATTATGACAAAACAATAAATGTAACATGCCAACAAATCAACAAAAGAACATTCAAATGAGGGGGAGAGGCTCCTAATTTGAATTTTCCTTTTTTTGAGAAATCAATTCTTTTCTATGTGGTTTGGTCAATATAATTATAAAAATTGGAATTCAATGAAAAAACTGAGTTGGTAAAAAACTAATATCTTATGATGGCCATTGATCAATGGACCTTTCCCCGACCTTTGACCCCGAAAAATTCTTTTTATACTTTACCATTGCAAAATTTTCGGGGCTCATTTTAAGAGTGGTTACGCGAGTTGGCCCCTGTAAAATGGGGTATTTGTTTCAAATCATTATTATGATTCATCGTGTACAATGAACAGTTTTTTAGAAGTACCGGTGAGAAATTTTAGACTAGTCTATCACAGCTATTTCTACACCAATTCTTTATTACTGCAATCAAATTAAAGCTTCTAAAAAGACATAGTGATTGTTGAACTATCTGATTTATATTTAAATTTCCAAAACACAACTGAAAACTAACGAATAGAGTACAAAAACGCGAAAACGAGGTGATGTTCACAATCACGCCTGAAAATCTGCCTGAGCGGATGTGAAAAGTGGGCATTGTTACGTCATTTGCTGATTGGCCAATGTCACGAAGGAAGTCGATGCTCGGGGAAAGGTCCATAACTTGAAAGTTTCATATTTTTGAATTTTGCAATTTGCAACTGATGAATGAATATACATTAGCCAACATAATCATAAAACTTTGAATTCATTGAGAAAAATTTGGGTTGTTAAAAAACGAATGCAATTTATACATGATAGCCCTGATCAATACGCAACGGCATGAGAAAATGGCTCTATTATCTCTAATTAAGGATGCCGAAATCCTAAAAGTTTTGTATTTAAGTAAGAATTTTAATTTGCAACTGATGAATGAGGTGACCGTACATTTGAACCCACGTACATTTGAACCCATGCGTATATCCACGGGTTCAATCTATATGCGGGTGCTAAAACCCATGGGTTAGGGTTAGTATGGGTTTAACTATCCGTGAAACAAAAAAAATTCCATAGGTGCAATAGCATACAGGTGCAATTGTCATGGGTTCAAATGTACGTGGGTTCAAATGTAATGGAACCGATGAATGAATAGACATTTGCCAACATAATTATAAAACTTGGAATTCATCGAAAAAAACTTGAGTTGTCATAAAACTAATGCAGTCTGCAAAAGCGTGAGGAAATGGCTCTATTATCTTTAATTAAGGATGCCAATATCATAAAAGTATTGACTCCTAGAATTCTAATTTGCGACTGATGAATGAATAGATATATCCGCATTAAGTCGAATGTGCAGTTTTCTCCAAATAACCTTCTGGACTAACATACTTTGACACTTACACTACACTTATTCCACACATTTCATTTGAAAAAGAAAAAAAAAGACTATTTCTAATGATAAATTTAAAATAAAATATGGGATAGATATATTGTAGCAGCATGTAAACAAATATTTTGACACAGCATGTAGTAGCACATCACATATAAGTCCATGTAGCAAGCGTGTCTGCAAGACGATGCTGATCTGAGTCTAGTCTGTAGTCATGACAACATGCAACAACACAAATAAAATGTTAAAACAAATAAAAAATGAAATGAATTTAAAAACATCTTGAGCCGGACATGCTCCAAACATAAACCATGCTTAAATGGTATAAAGCATAATTGGCTCAAGCTTGGTCATATAATAATAAAGAAATAAGTACTCTCGAAGTATGTGAACCAAGATGGCAGCACTGGAACATAGTATGCGTACCAGGTTAGGGTTAGGCCATAATTTTATTCCAATTTTTCTTATTTTAGTTTTATTACGAGTTCGGGGACTAGCCAAGTGACTCCCGTAGTATTTGTACCTAAAATTACGGCCTAACCTGGTACACATACTACGTTCCAGTATCCGTCATCTTGGTTCACATTCTTCGGGAGTACCAAGAAATATTCCTCAATGGCTAAAAATTGGAAATTAATGTAAATTCATGATAAAATCAAAAGACCAAGTCTCAAAAACTAAAAAATGACAGGTTTTCCAAATTCATCCGATTAAAGCAGCATAAGCCAAATCATAAAATAGGGAAAGATCAATGAAAACAATTTTTCTCTTCTATTTCATTAAAATTATGGCAAGTAAAATATTTGGTTAATTGATAATTATTACATCACTATTGACAAACTGTGATAAAACAATGGCAGTATAAAATTGATAATTGTGAAACGATAAAATCACTCTTGTGATATCACCAACAATATATTGTGACAGAACAATTCAACTTGTATGACAAAACAAAACGTCCGTGCATCCCACGTCAACATCAAAAATGAGAGAGACAGAGAATAGGAGAGAGGTCACGCATGGTTAGCTCTTCATGCTTTGGTTAAATAACTAAAAAGAAACATGCAAAATGAAAATAATCAAAAGAAACGCAATGATTAAATCTATGAACATATTTCAGTGAAGTTTCTTAAATGTTTACTCTAAACAAGGCACTTCACAATAGGGGTATGGGACAGGATTTTTATATTAATCTGGAAGAATAGCCAATAAGATGGCTTTATCATATGGGTAGCTATTGCTTTATATAAATAGCCTATATTTGAATTTGTGTATCCTTGCCTTAGCATGGAGTACAGCAATCCTACCACCCATGAATTCGACCCAAAAACCCTTACAATCAGAAGCAGTGACCCTAACCCAGGGAGAGGGGCAAATTACAGCCTGCGGGCTGGATGCGGCTCTCCGAACTGTTTCATTCGGCTTACTTGTGTCTGCTGGGATTACGACTAGTTTTTATGGGTACTCCTGAAGTATGCGCACCAAGATGTCACACAACCTGAACCCTAACCTGGTACACAACCTGAGTTCAGGTTGTGCGCCATCTTGGTGCGCATACTTCCGGAGGTCTTTTTTATGATTATAAAATTTTGTTGAAAATATCGATTTAAAGATATAGCCACAATGTCTAGCTTTCGCAAATAAACTGTTATTTAGTCATATCGAATTTTGAGCCGAATTTTATGCTTTGTAACGACATCACAAAAGTAATTGTCCACCCATGGCCGGAACCATGAGTCAAGTAAATCACGAAGTTAAGCCTCACTGATAGCCAATTGATCAGCCCTAGCCAGTAGCCATCCCATTTAGATGACTCAAGTAATTTCAAGTCTTTGATAAATAATAACTAAAGTCGAGTCGATGGTGGAGCCTCCTCGGTGCTGATTAGACGGAAAATGTTTGAAATTCCATTAACACTGAAATATGGAGATTTATACCAAGAGAAGACTTATTTTGCAATAATTCTTGAAGTGGTTCAACTGGGTTTACCATCTCTGTACCTGGCCCTCACAACCAAAGTTACTACCTAAGATTTTTACCAAGTTAGTTAGTTGAATGAGGTAATTGTTAATCAGCAGGCAATAACTTACTTTTTGCATCGAATATAGAGGTCTGGTATCTGGATTTATTTGACGGATAATTTGCATATTTATGAATTTATAAATTTTGTTTTGGAGTAAAACTTGGAATGTATGTTCTAACGCAAATTTCAGGGTGATTTAGCCTACATCACTAAAGTGTCGACAAATTTTCTCTCACAGAAAACACGAGAGTTTGGGTTGAATTTTGTCTCTGTGGTATATTCCACAGATCGAAATCAATTTTTTAGAATAAATTGCTGAGGTTACCACACAGACTCAGGATAACCGAATCTGAGTAACAGATACCTATATTGATTTATGTTGGTGTATTCATGTACCAAAATATTTAATTTGACCGAACCAAAACAAAGAAAACAAAACTTAACAAAAACGAAATCAGCATTCCCCAACCAAATGTGAAACCATGAACTGAACACCGAACTTAAGACAAAAAATTCAAAACGAAAATGGTACTCTTATTGCCCGCCATTTTTTCACCAACTTCACCAACTGCCCGCCAACTGTTCCTTTGATTGTTTATATCAGCTTAGGACAGGTTTGTATTATACTGGCTGTCAGAAATATTTTATAGTGATACCTATTAAAAAATTTCTTTGTATTTGTTTATAAATAGTTCTCATTGTGCTTGTAGTTTTCATTTATCATACATTAAAATCATTGCCCGAAAAATGTCGCCTGATTTATAGCGATTCCAATTGTAAGTTTAAATAAATTTTATTGTATGATAAATTAGAACTATAAGCACAATAAGGACTACTGTATTAATGAACAAAAACAAAGAAATTTTTATTTTGTATTTTTATAAAATCATTTTTATGATTATTTTTGTCATTTCACAGAACAGAATAAAAAAACAAATACCAAAAAAGTGGCTGGGCAATAACAGTACCATGACCAAATATGAATGAGAATAAAAAACAAAAAAATTCATTAAAAAAATTTATGAAAAATTATCTTACCTTCTGCTCGATTCCATGACGATACATGAAAATTAAAAGAAAATGCATTAGTTGGAGGGTATGAAAATATTAAAATATTTATCAGTAATAAATCATTAACATTTAAATTAAATATCAATAAAAACTAAAAAAATTGCGGAGCAAAAAATAATAACTGATAATATTAAAATAAAAAGAAGATGAAATAAAGCAGTGGTCACCAAAGTTGATTGGATCAAATTAAGAGCAGAAGAATATTCGAGGGCCAAGAGGGGGGAGTGGCCTCAAATAAAGGGCCGATACCAGTACGTATGATTGAGATACTTGTATATTTGAATTGTTAAAAATATACAGAAGCTTAAACTAAAGCTTGGCGGTATCTAGAAGGTAGATAAAACATAAATTGTTAAAAACTATTTCAATCAATTTTGGCGTGTCATATTAAATCAAATAATGGCATTATTACTTATCTATTTTAATCGGTAAGTATGTTGATAGGTATTTGTCTGTTTGTCTGTTAGATACACGCGATATCTCGCGAAAGCGAGATTGAATGTGCTCCAGATTTTGCATGTGCATTCATCATATCTCGGACCAGAAGCCTATTGATTTTGGATGAATTATGTCACATAATTACCGAGTTAATAACTAATTAGTGATGGGACACAAGGTTTCACTATGGAGTAAGAGCGCTGGCTTGGGGAATCCCCTAACTTTCTATCGATAAGTCTTCGGTCTCTGACCGATATTCTCGTTTACTGTTTGGTTGAACATTATCTAGTTTCTTCGGAAGAAGTTAGAGTCCAGCGGTTCCCAACCGGGCCACAGAGCAGAGGACCAGAGAGCAGTTCGGGGGGGGGGGGTCACAACGCAGGGCACAAAACTGATGTTACTTTTGCCTTCACAAAAAAAACGGCCGTTCTTCCTAGTTTCATTGCTTGATAAGGTTAGTTCATAAGATGTTTTCACTTTGTTGAGCATGAATTGTTTGAACACAATGGGATTTGGAATCTTACACTCACAATACCACTGGAATGATAAACAAGGGGCCATGAGTTCTAAAAGCCTATAGAGGGCATATAAGGGTTGGGAACCACAGAGTTAGACTATGATCTAACAAATTTATACGTAAAACTATCATGCTGTGCCATATAAAATTCGGACCTCCAGAAGTAACCGCCCCAAGATGGCACACATACTTCATGAGCGCCAAAAAATCATACATAGAGTGATGCCAGATTTTTTAATTAAAGGAAATTCAACGTCAGTTAGTTAAAGAGAGAGTTTAGATACCTCAGTAAAGAGTAAGGCAGGGCATTTCGAATCGAAAAGAGAATTATTCAAATTGATTCAGGCGGAAATTTCGAAACGCCGCCATCTTGTTGTGTTTTTGTCCGCTAATGGCCGGGGAGAATTCCTCAATTTTGTTTTATTGAAGCCGTATGTTTGAGGTGCAATCCTGACATACGGCTCTTTTCGTCCTAGTGAGTTATTGATGAAACATGTTTTTTATTGTGAGTTAACACTCAGCGAATTGCAGAGTGGTGGTCTTCATGTATTCAGTAATTTATACATTGAGAGGACAATTAGATATCTCATGAGTATTTGAGATTCGATTCGAAAAAAAATTTTTGACTGTTTTATCGTAACGAGTCCTTTTGACAAATAAATTAGTGAAAACACGTAATCTATTACCCAGACAGTTTGCTGAGTGTTCACACAGTAAGAAACATGTTTCATCAATAACTCACTCGGCTGAAAAAATCATACGTCAGAATTGCATTTTAAAAATTTGACATCGATAACAAAATTGAGGGATTCATCTCGACCTGTGGGTGGACAGAAAAAACAAGATGGCGGCAGTTCTAAATTCCTGTGTGGAATGACTCAAATAATTTACTATTCGACTTGAATATTCGTTTCAAAACGCCTAGCCCTGGCTTGTCCAGAGCCTTTTTCAGAGTAGAAAAAGAACAGCTACTCTACCCCAACAACTACAACCCACTATTTACTACTTCACCCAACTACTGATTCTATTTACCATCGAGAAGTGACAATTGAGCTAAAATATGGCAACAGAGAAAAGATGGTTAGTGTTGCATTATGGGAAATATATGCATTATGGGTAGAAAAGAGACTTTGCATGAAGAGCTATTTTGATTTTAAAATGATAATATAAAAGCAAGTAAAACATTCAAGAGAATAGCACAGTAATTGGATCTAATTTTTTCCCTAGTTGTTTTCCAGGCTGTATTTCAAATCGTTTCAAGTTATGGGTGTCAACTCTTCAACACACTCGCAAAATAAGTATCTAAATTTTTGCAATAGTAAAGTTATAGGGAGAATTTTTCTGGGGTCAAAAGTCGGGGAAACGTCCATAAATTGAGCAGGACGAAACAGGAAGATGTCAGTACTTCCAGAAATAGTAGCATTATGTATGTTGGCGGTGTGCCGCATCGTGCTAAGCGTTAGAAATACGTTCGCCACCGCACTTCTGATTATCCTGCACAGGTTCGCAGGTTCGAATCACATGCAGAGATAGTTATGTGCGAGAGAATTGCTGGACTCCCCGTTGCTGTAGGGTGGTTCACGTAATCTACGATCAAGTCCATGCATCTGAAACTAATAACGGGCTAACTAATCCCATACCCGACATGGACTAGTAACCGGACGAGAGGCTGTGGTTCGCCATATGATGAAACAGTCTCACTGGCTTTTTTCTCCCCTGGGATAAATATGTAAATCCTATTTGAGCTTTGTTTGGTATGAAAAAGACTTTTATAAAATAAATAAAAGAACAGATTACCTTGCGGCAGACCCAGGGTGAGATCTTCTCGCAGCAGAAGCTTGTCGTTGCCTTGCTAAGAATGATTGGCCTGGGTTGGTGTGAGACAGTCGCTCATCGACTGCTTTCCGATGCAGTTTCATGCCCTGGAAACAAAAAAAAATGTGAGAATGTTAGAGATTTATCAAATCGTACACCACAAGATGATTTCTAGTACGGTGAAACCGGTAATCGGTCGAGAGGCTGTGGTGCGGCATATGATGAAACAGTCTCACTGGCTTTTTTCTCCCCTGGGATAAATATGTAAATCCTATTCTTCTACTATGTTGAGAGTTTTTAATTTACTCCTTTGCACTACACTTGCCGTAAAACGACAAAAATTATTAAAATAAATATTCAGAATACAGTACAGTTGGTGATTAGGACATTCAATCAGGTTATGACAGTTTATGTGCATAAACAAGCCCACATACAGGGTGTTCATAACGTCCCTTCACAATTCCAATTTCAGTTCTCAATATATCTTATACCAGGTTTGCTGTTTTTTTAAATCAGTAATTGTTCAAGTATTTTTACCTCATTTAATACATCTGTGAGGACCAAAACAATATATGGTATCGATAAATTCCCTTTGCAATTTACCTATAACACCCTATGTATCACATTGATTAAATGTGAATATATCCTAATACGTCCTTGTCATAATTTAATGTTTTTAAAGTGAATTTTTTTCCGAATGTGTTGTGAATTTTATTACAAAAAGAAAATGCCTTGAGTTTGAAAAGTTGTAACCCCCCCACCCTTGAGAAATCCGGTTTTAGATTGGCAATGACATCAGAAATTATGGCTTGGATTCGGATACTTTGGAATTTGCATCCATATTGAAAATTTCAATCCCGACCCAACTAGGACTGTGATACTTGCAAAAAACACCACACTTTAACTACCCCGAGCCCTCGGTTGAAGAACTCATAATCCAGGAAAAAGTATAGTTGCAGGCACTTATATATTTATAACTCTACAATGTACAATGATTTAGGAATTCAATCCATAACTCAGATAGATTCTAATCCGGGACCTCTGACAATATGACCAAGAATGCTATCCTAGGACCCCTCACTTACCATATTATACCAGGCATTCACAATCATCCTTTCTTCTTGATCTCTAGTCTGTTTGGTTTTCTCTCTTTCTTGCTGTAAAATAAAATAAACAAAAATGCATAAAAAAAACACTAACCTGCAATGTTCCCTCTAATTTTTTATAGTATCTGTGCACAGAAATTTTGGTGTGTGCGCACTTTTTTGGAAATGACTAATATTTGTGCAAAAACCAATGAAGAAATTTTGGCGTTTTAACCGGGTAATAAGTGGGCCAACAACAAACTTTCTCAACCTGCCAACCAGGCACATTGTTACATTACATCGAAATACGTCTGTGCGCAGTAAATCTATGCGAGTGCGCAGCCTCTGAAAGCTGTGTGCGCACGCACACCTTAGAGGGAACACCGCTAACATGTATGGCATTGGTGAGGAAGTTTTCATGAAGCATGGCCTCTTCCAAAGACTCTCAACAGTTTTCCTTTTAACCCTCAAAGAAGTATTTTGAATTAATGCAGTATTAATGCTACTTAGTGCTGGCAGCTGCCAGAATATCTCTATGGCCGTCTAGGTGGGCCAAGACAAACAAACCCTAGTGTAGTGAGGGATGAATAGAGGGTTCTAAAATAGCCAAAGAGAGGAATTTAATGAAAAATTTTGGAAAATATTGGATTAAGGAAAAACTTACTTCAGCCTGTTTGAGCAATTTATCCTTTTCATTCAACTGAGCTTTCAGTTTCTCCATTTGAGTTCCAGATTGCTGTTGGTTTTTGTTCGGATCCAACGTTCGGATAACTGTCTTCGCTTTCTCAAGATATTTTTTGTACCTGGAGGGAATTAGGAATTTTTTTTATTTGATTTTAATCAAGCGAAGTCATAAATACTCTCTCGAATATCTCTGAGTACAGTCCCTGGCGAACCTTTTTCATTGAATAGCAAACTTCTTATTAACCTTATTTTTTTTATCATGAATAAGGAGAATGTCGTACATTTTAAATATTTAGGCTTACACATATCTGGGTTATAATTATAACGTTACAGGAAGGTCAAGTCACTGTGTCCCAAGCTTGCTAGAGTTGGAGTGACATACTTTTTTTTTTTACTTAATGGGCCACGCAACTTGTTATATTCTTTTTCATGAATAGGAAATAAGAAATATGCCAATCCTTGAGCATGCGAAATCATATGTAATGCAAAAGTTATTGCTATGTCCCAAGGATCGAAACAGCATTTTTGCAAGTGACAGAAAACAATTGATTGGAATTTGTAGTTAACTTAACTTGTAAATAACTCCTTAGTTGTGGCTCAATCGCAAATTTTATATTGATGCTTTTGTCACTGAAAAGGTTGGTACAATTTTCAAAATATCTTCATCATTTGAGGGTGCTACCAAAAAAACTTTGCAACCTGCAGTTCAGTGGTTCGTCTTCCCCTTTATACATCTTAAAAAAAAAATTAATTCCTACCTTTCCTCCATATTCCTCATATCATCTTCTTTCTTTTTCAGCAATTCTTTCAATTCATTGACCTGTCGATCACCAGCCGATACTTGAGGTTCGATCTCTTCAATGTAAGCTTTCTTGTTCTGAAGCTCTGAGTCACGATCTCGAAGTTTGACTCTGTAATGTAGTTGAACAATTTTAGTGCATATTATAGCTAGGCTGAATCAAGGGATAGCCAAAACAGAATATTTCACTATTCCGAATACATTCTGATAAAATAATTTTGAATATGTGATATTGAATACATTCTAAATTGGGGGCAAGTAAAAAATAATATAAATTAATATATTTGTATGTTAATCACATCTAAAACGCCATAAATTTATTGTTTTCATTGATTTCTCGGCGGCCCAGAAGTATGTGTACCAAGATGGCGCACAACCTGAACCCTAACTTGGTACACATACTATGTTCAGGTTGTGCGCCATCTTGATGCACATACTTCGAGTTCGAGAGCACCAATTTCTCTGCGCTGTTTGTCATATATGATTGTTGCATTGCATTGTTTTATGAAGTACTTCACAATTTCTCCTAAAAGTGCTCTGAATAGGATTTCTTTATTGCTAATTTTGAATCTAATTAAAGATACCATGAAGATACTTACAAATGTTCTTCTAACTTCTTTCTCAAAGCAGCATTCTGAAACAAAACGATATGAATTAGCAAAGTTCAACTAAAATAAATTTAAAAAAAAAAGAGAAAACATTATCAATAACACATGAGAAATCTGATCTTGCTACATCGTTAAAATAAGGCTAATATATGTAATATAATCCCAAACAGTTTGGTACCAAATTTGAATTTTGGTTTCAAATAGTTTGAGTCCTGTTGCTGGATGGATTTTGAAATAAGCGATATGAGTATATTGTTGTGTAAGCAAGTCTCTTGAATCACAGTGCAGATAGCTGGTGCAAACTAGCGTGTTAAGCAAACAGTGACTACTTGTGCTTGTGTAGTGAATTATTGTGTAGAGCAGGGTGTGCCACATTTTTTGTCGGTGGGCCATATAACAAACTTCAGTCATCTAGTCGGGCCACGCAAAAATTTAGGTTTATCCATGCGGAAAGGCAAGAGAAGAGAATGCTGCTATTGCTTAGCCTTGTAGTAAGTGATACAGGTACCAGACAAAACAGCGAAAGATTTACTGCAGCGCAAGAGCAAAAACATTTAGTATTTTTACCAACATGAGCGACTTTTTTAACATAAACTGTCGGATTAGGACTTTTGATTGATGGGTAAAAAAACAAGTGTTGACAAGGGCCATACTAAATGGCTTGGAAAGCCAGGTTGTGACCGCCTGTTGTACACCTCTGGTGTATTGAATACAAATTATTTGGCTGAGAGAACCCATTTGACATTAAAAAGTGTTTTTCCATGAAGCATTAACTAGGGATGTCCCTGAAATGCAGCTAATTAAACAAGATTCATATCACTCCTATAACTCATTGTAATTTATTTTAAACAGAATATGCTTAATTGATGTTTTCAAGGCAATTATAAATTCCTAATTTTTTAAATTAAAAATCATTCCTGGCCATGATTTATTGAGATATTTTGGTGCAAATTAAACAAATAGCATGATTTTGATCTAAAAATAGTCACGTAGTCCAATTATATCGAATTGATCTACTACTGGATAATACATAGAACACATCACACCCCTACGCTAACAAAGTCAGTATAAACTCAAATCTACTCGGGGACAGTGGAACCAAATTATTAGCTATTTCATTAAAAATTTTGTGCAAATATCGAGCATAATTTGAATTGAGTCATGTTCCACCATGAATACATAGAAGTCAATGGGGGAAATTTGAGATTAATTTTGTGTTTTCCACTTTTCCAAATGTTTTTAAAGACATTTTTAGCCGTTTTAAAAGATTTCAATTGCCCTGGATAATAATTTTTTGAAATAAATTAATTATTCTGAAATATTTTTGAAATCAAGAATTTGAAAAATTGAATACAATTTGAACGATTGTGCCACTACTCTACCAAAGCCAATGTAAATTACTACACGCAAATTACAAAAAATTGCCCACATCTGAATAGCCCTATTATTATTGAAGAATAAACATTTGCTCTGAACAAGGCTATAAAAAGCAGTGGGCCTGCAATCATATTTAGGCCGCAAGACCTTCTAATTTGTGTCGCAAAACAATTTGTAATTTGCCATAAATATAAGTATCCAGAGTTGTCTGCGGCTTCAATGAATGTTCTTCTACCCTTCGTAACTACCTACTAATGTGAAAGGACGTTTTCTGTGTTATCACATATTAAAAACAAATACAGATCAAAGTTAGAAGTGGAAGAAGATCAACACAGAGCCTGTAATTCTCATTAGGCAGAGTGAATGCAATTATATTCTATTTCATATGCTAAGTATGGCTCGGCGGTGTGGCCACCAAATCTCTGATTATCCTGTGTGGGTTCGCAGGTTTGAATCCCATGCGAGTATAGTTATGTGCGAGAGGATTACTGGACTCCTAGCCGCCGCAGGGTGGTTCACTCAACCGATAGTCAGTTAGGGCTATATCCTCCATCTGGTCCATGCTTCTGAAAACAAATACCTGGCTAACTAATCCCATACCCGACTTGGACTGGTAACCGAACGAGAGGCTGTTGTTCGTCATATGAAATTTTTTAACTCGAGTTCAGGAAATACAAGAGGTTCAATAACATTGTAACAAATTTTTACAAATCCTGTTTTGTAATGTTTCATTTGAACAAAGTCAATCCGTATATTAGTAATTGAGATGGCCTATTAGTTCGGACCAAACTTGGTTGGAATTGCAGATTACAGATCTCCAGTTTACACCCCACCTCACCCAAGAAGGTGTCACAAATTGAGGAGGCAATGCCGCAAACAGAAGATTTCGGTAGATCTAAAACATGTATAAATCAGTGGGTGGGCTCGATTGCTTAGCGGTCACAGCGTTAGAGCAAACTATGTTTGAGTCGCAGGTCATAAACAATATGCTTATAGGCGCATAAATCTGATCGCACTATTTCTCTTTTATAACCATATGCATTGATAGGTGAGTACGGCGTATTACGATTGTAATGTCGGCTTATATGCTAACTTTAGTGAATTAGCTGTTTTTGGACTGTTTTTAAGGGTCAACCTAAATGCGAGTATATATTAGTGAATGCTTGTTCAGAACAGATGTACAAAATACTTCAAAAACAAATCAGGCTACTCAGGCAAATTGTTGAACTCAATTAGTGAGCATTATTCATCTATCACACAGCTTTCACTCTCTACTTGTGGATACTACTACTTACATGAGGCTGTAGGTTGGAAAAAAATAATACAATTATAACATTTGTGGAATAAGGGAGCAATGCTCAAAATATGAACACAAAGTCTTTGAATCGGTAGGGCATTATAGCACAAATTTTGTCATAATAATCAGCGGACAACCGATAAGGAATAAAAAGTGTTCCCCTTTAAATAAAATTGCTGGTGAAATATTGCATTCCATACATAAAACTAAAAGGGAATTCGAAAGGAAATAAAAGTAATCGCCTTTTAGCGCTTCTCCGTCTTCTACTGAAAATTTTGAATGGAATAGAAAGTGATCCCCTTCAAATAAAAGTATTGGTGAGTCCCGTAGCTTTTTCCATGTTTAGGAACTGAAAATTTTGAGTCGATTGGTACACTAGTTGCAGATAAAAGTGATTTTTTTGCCCAATTCATGCCCAAATTTGACAAAATCATCCTTTCATTTTTCTAATCGAACATTTTGCTAATCTAAATATATACAGGATAAGGGAATATGCTTGTCAACCGTGGCTCTGGTTACTTGATTTATGTCGCATGGATTCTGTAAACAACATTCAATCCTGTCAGCTTGAGCTCACCGACTAGTCGGTGAACATGATGATACCCTAGCGGTCAGAAAAACAATTGGGCGCTCCAGAAGTGCGTGTACTAATATGGAGGTAACTAATTTTGTTCGCATACTTTACATCAAGTTATGTAAAAGGACTGAAACCTATGGGTATTTACTTGACTAACACAGTCAGTCCCCGAACTCGTAATAGAACTAAAATAAAGAAAACCTGAATAAAATTATGCCCTAACCTGGTACACACCCTACAAGAGCACCCACAATTGTGTAGGCGTTGGTGATTTATGGACCAAGTTTCAAGCACCGTGCATAACACAGTTGGCGGGCCAAACTCGATGCTAGGCACAGTCTGTTGAAGATCTCAAGTTCAAATATTGCAATTTTTGGACAACAAATTGAATTAAATTTGAATAAAATAAGTAAAATCTAAACTTACATCTTCCAACTGTGATCCTTTATCCTGCAGATCAGACTGAAGATCTTTCACTTGATTCTGGAGTTCCAGGGATCTTTGGTTGCTTAGCCTAAGAAAAATTATTTAGGGCAGGGGTTATCGAACTTTTTAAGCCACGCCCGCCTTTTTTGAATTTAACAAGTCTCGCACTCCACCTCAAAAATAACTAGTTAACAATGAGCTACAAATAACAGATAGTATGGTGAAAGTATGTTTTATTTAAAGACACGTTAAAAATACGTGAATGGAACATAAATAATAAGTTTTAATGACAAGCAAAGTTTGTTGTTATTTCAAATAGTGCAGTTGTTTTTGGCAGACAAAATAAGAAATGTAAATACTCAAAACAAGGCGGGTAAGATCAAATCTAACAAATATTTTCAATTAGTTTCACGCCCCCTCAAAAAATAGTCCACGCCTTTCCCTTGTGGGGCGCCCCCCACCATCACAACCTATTGGTTGTGACCCAAAATTTAATCATCTAAAAAATTTCTTTCAACAAAAACCTGAAACGACTTTTATTTTCTTCAAATAATTTTGTTTTATTTTATATATTTGTATTAAAGTTT
This sequence comes from Styela clava, assembly GCF_013122585.1. Classification (NCBI taxonomy): domain Eukaryota; kingdom Metazoa; phylum Chordata; class Ascidiacea; order Stolidobranchia; family Styelidae; genus Styela; species Styela clava. The sequence goes on along the minus strand of NW_024102833.1, from coordinate 3,901,167 downwards.
TGCTCAATAGTAATTGAAGCAATTTTCGATCCACGAACTCAAGCATAATGCAATGCTACTGTAAATATATTTTCATCATATCACAAGAATTCTCTAATTTGCCATTACCTTGTTTCTGTTTCAAGTTCATTAATTCGTGCATTAGCGACCTCTAGTTTTGACGTAAGTTCCGCTGTTCGTTCGTCTCCCAATTCAACTTGACGAGCTTGCAACATCTTGTTCTCGTGTTGGAGTCTGATCAACTTCTCTCTAGAAGTTAAAAATTTATTGTGTAAAAACTTATATTCCAGACTTTTCATATTAAAAACGTTTTCGTATGAGCAGCCACTATCATTTTTAAAAACGCCGCTATCTTTAACGTTCAGCATTGACTCCCCGATATATTACAAATTACACCCTGGGCTAGGTTGCGGGATGAGATTTTAACATGCGATAACATGCATTGCTAGAATATATAATAAAGCCCTCAGACTGGAAGGTCATCCACCGATCTTTTGCAAACATCATGCATACAAATATTTAGAAAACTTTACTCAAAGCGAGATCACGTACATTTGCTAAGAGGACAAAATGATTTTTCTATGAGCAAAATGACAGGCAATAACTAAATTACCAATCAAGGTAAACACCAACATATTTATGTTTAGCTTTAACTAATAAGCCATCCTGTTATGATAGGATTTACATATTTATCCAGAGGAGAGGGAAGCCGATGAGACGACTTAATCATATGACGAACCACGGCCTCTCGTCAGGTTACCAGTCCATGTCGGGTATGAGATTAATTAGCCAGTCATCTGTTTTTCCATGCATGGACTTGATGGTGGAAGACGCCATAACTGACGAGCGCATGGGACTAGAACACATGAACCATTTCTCAATACACATTCCTAACTTACTTCATTTCTAAAGGATTCATGCTGAATCCATCAGAACCAGAATCACCACTTCCTAATAATGTTTCCTGGGTCATGCTCTTTGACCCTTGTTGATGAGAGGTCATTTGCAATTCATCATTGGTTTCTTGCAAGGAGTCCCGCTCAATAGATAATCTCTGTAAAGGAAAATTTGATATAAAATAAGAATATTATCATCTAATTTATAAAGTTAGCTGGGGGACTCGGTTGGGGGACTGATAATACAGGGCTGACATGAACAAAATACAGCCCAAAGGCCAAATCCGGCCTGTTGGGTAATTCAATCTGGCACGCCTAATGGTGCCACAACCAAACTAAAACCAAATGTTTTAGCTAAATAATAGCTTCAGAAATTTGTTGAGATTGCGGTTAAATTTAGTTTTTGCACGATGCTTTTTGTTTTCCACTTTTGCTTTCGTAACACTGTGAATATTGTTCATAAAATGTAACTTTTACGTCACACATACATGGCCCGTCAGTCTAGATGGGCAAAATTTTCAACCCCTGGTCCCAAAAACCTTGCTCTTCCTTGATGTAATGTAAAGCCTGAAAGTTTCCAGTCCTTCCAGTATATGAAGCTACTCATGTATGAGTAGTCGCTCATACAAAGCCTTATTCAAATTAAATGTGGGAAAAAGTCTGTAAAGCCTGTAGGCTGCAGTTCAGATAATGACAGTGAAGTAATAAGTAGTATTGAAGAATATTATTTTAAAAAAACCATCAGTAACAGCCTGGAGTCAAAAGTCGAAACAGGGGCTGTACCAGAGGAAGGGATTTCTTTGAAATGTAAAAAAAAAAAATTTTCTGTATCAAACATAGCAATTTTTCGTAGCTTTAGAAATTTCAGAAACCCCCGTGTTTGAAACTTCTTGGCCAAGATGATGTCTCTTCTTCCCACCCCTGGCTCTGAGTCCCATGTCTGTGCTATTTCAGAGTAAAACTTCACCTATTTGACCCTAGTTTAGATTTGGTGTTTTTTCAGTCTAACCGGCCCCCAAATCACGTAAATGCTAGTCTAGAGCCTATTTCAGAGTGAAATTTTACCTCTTTTTCCGCTTCAAAACATTGTACAAGAAACCAATTATAATCCTTATAATGAGGGGTACGAATTCCATCCTTGAAAATGTTTTTCCGTGAAATATGCAAAATTCATCCATAACCCTCATTACAGGGATTTTTTTTGATTTCTTGTACAATGTCATATTTTATACTTTTTTGCTCCAGAATTTAAATAAATGCAATTTCCTGGACATCCCTTTCCTCGACTTAACAACTCTGAGAAGCAGCAGGACTGAAATACTGCTTGACCAGAGCCTATTTCGGAGTGAAACTTTACCTCTTTCTCTGCTTCAAGATTCTTGATTTTCTCCGATCTTGTTTTCACTTCGAATTCTGCTTTATCTGCTCTCCTCGTCTCTTCTGATAATTTATTGTGAAGATCTAATACCTGGAGAAAGATGAGAGGGCAAAGGTCAAATATATGAACAAGGAGGTGAACCAGGAGGCGACTCAAAGATTGGCATACAAATCTTCAAATTACTGGAGTTCAATCTTTCCAGAAATTACATTTTCACATTTTTAAACATGTTCTTTCTCGGCCGGTTAATAATTTTTCTCTAATCAAGATAGGGCTATTGGAGTTGTTTATTATGGCGTTACAGTCCGCTCCATATATGATCAGGTGTAAATATGAGCAAATTATAAAATACCATTCAAAACTATAAAGTTATTTTTAATAAAAGGAAACATTCACATGTCCAAGATGGATCCAATGATCCAAAATAAAGAATTTGATGCAGTATGGATCAAATACTCAAAAGGTCCGGATTCGGACCTCGTTCCACTAGTTGAGCAGCCCTGACTAACACAACTCATATGGAAATGTGTCCGAGCACAGATGTTCGCATTATAGAAACTGGGGATGGCCTTGACGTAGGCAATCACGCATGGCAGAATAAAAACTGTGTTCCCATGAATAAAAACTTTGCACAGATATCAGATCTCATAGGATTCATGAGAAACAATAATCTTTAACCACTGAAAATTTCAAAGCAATTGCTCCAGTAGTTGAAGGGAAAAGCGTTTTTCATAACGAGGAGAAAAACACAAAAACATAATAACAAAATGATCCACTTAGAGTCCAACAAGAATTCGTCAACATTTGATTCAAAAGGTCTTTTTTGAGCATCAGAGAATTCACTCAGAGCTTTGTCAGAGGAAAGATATTTTTAGCGGTATTTTATGTCTGTAACATTTAGTTGTAACTTCAGCAGAAACACAAGTGAGTCGGATGAAACATATAGGTTGGCTGGATCCGGCCAGCAGGTCATAATTAGCCCACCCGCGCCCTAACATTTTTTATTTACTATGCAAAAACCTTGATAAAAGTCTATTTACTATTTACCTGTCTCTTATACGTATCCAATTGCACTCGGGCTGCGTTTGCTTTTCTCAATTCTTCCTCAAGTTGAACGGTTTGTTCCATAAACGAAGTGTTCTTATCTTCTAAGAGTTTAACCTGAAAAAATAAAGGAAAATCCTTATTTATCAAAATGTTTCCATGCATGTTTTTTACATCCTACACTCCAAAAAAGTCTCACGACAAGTAATAACTGATTGTGAAATGTTTCACACAAATAGCTTTATCAAGACCCGCGGTTCCTAACTGGGTCTTTATAGCTCCCAGGGGAAGCCACTGAGCAGGTTGAGGGGGCCACAAGGATAGGCTTAAAATTAATTTTAATGGAATTTTGTTTGTATACTTTCACTTATAAAAAAAATATTTCAGACAAAAAGCTACTCATTTTTTGGGGATTTTTTATGCGTCTGGTTCTTTGCCAGAGAAGCTCCCATTATACTAACTGATAGCTTGTCTAAGTGATTATTAGGAGCAAACATGTAATATTCTAGATACCTGTCCTCTCAAATCACCCAGTTCTTTCAATTTTGTTTTGTACGTTTCCACGGTAGCTTCCAACTTTGTGGCTTTAATCGATGCGGAACGGAGATAATCAATCTCGTCTTTTAACATTCGTGATTCGTCCGCTAGAGTTGAAAGGTCATCGACACGGGTCTGTGATTCTGTCAGTTCACGCTCCAGTACCTCACAACGAAGTTTAAAGTCGTCTCTCGCCGATTCCAACCTGGAAAGCACAAATACAGAGTAGGATTAGGGTAGAAATTGCCGAGACTGCAATATTAAACCCAGTCAGAAATGATTTTTCCAGTGTCCTGAAATTTCGCTGCAGGAAATTTCGCAGCATAGGGTTAGGGTATGCCCTTAAATAATGAATCTTTTCGAAAAAAAAGTACTCCAAAAACCTAACTATTTTTATCACAAATACTTGTTTTACAGCAAAATGTTCTTGCGACGATTTTTCCTAAGCGGCAAAACTTCATGCCGAGAGATTTCTTACATCGAAATTTCCTAGATCCAATTTCTCCAAACATGGAATCTATATTGGGTATGCTCTACATTTAAATCTACAAAACTCAGTTTTAATTTATTAACTAAAAATTTGTAATCGGAAAATGATTTAAGAATCTTGTTCTAATTGTATTGTCATGTATTATAATGTATAAATAAGTAGAGTAAAAAGCTAATTTAAAATTTTTTTTTGATATTACATTTTCGAGTTGTCGCTAACATCTAATCCTAGAATCTAGAAATGTAATCACCAACCTGTACGTCTCTTCTTGCAGTATCTCTATCTGCTGCAACATTTGTGTATGTCTGACACTAGCTGGCGATGTAGGGTCATCAAAATGTTCTGCAGAAAGTCTTTCTTGTAGTTGTTCGTTCTCTAATTGTATGTTGGATTTCTCTTCATGTAACAGGGCAACCTGGATTAGAATCCTTGATGGGTTTCACGGCATACAGATACAGATATGGCCATAGATGTGAAATAGGCGTCAAGATTTTTAATTTTCGTGTTCAGGAATTTTCAATGGTGGTAATATAGGTCTATTTCTCTAAACCTAGAGTACCACGGTCGTAAATTTCCTCAAAAAAAATAATTTTTCATGGCTGCACTTAAACATTCTTTGAATATGAAACAAACTCAAGTTCAAAGATAAAATAATAAGTAATTTGCTATTCTGAACAATTATTCTTAAATTTTAAATATCTGATATATACTATAAAATGGATGAATTCAAAAAAAATTTGTGCAAATTTTTGAAAATTAATAGAAATGAATTTGGTAAATTCAAAATAGCTAAGATAAACATTGTTCTGATTGAATCTCTATTGACACAGCAGCGCCAGAAGCTATGTGTATGTTAACATTTGATCCCTGTATGATAAATGCCCGAAATGACATTTTCCCCAATGAAACTTATCTAAATTATTCCTAAAGACAAGAATTTGTGATATCGTGTAACCAATTTCGAAACAATTGCCAATAGTATAACAAATTTCAAGTGAAAACGGTGGCGTGAGTGGAAAGTGTGAAAAAAATAGATGAAAAAGAGAGGAACGACAAACCTGATCGAAAAGCATTGCATGGTCTGATTGCAGAGTTGTGTGTTCGATAGAAATCGTAGTCAGCTGATGGAGAGAGAGAGATAGATATAGGAAATTTCAAGATAAGTGAGAATAAGAGATAACTTGAAAAGTTATAAAATATGTGACAGCTTGTGTGTCACTCTCTGAGTCAAACGAAAATATATCTGCTGGAAACATAGAAACAAAAGAATGAAGAACAAAGTACGCTCCAGAAGTGTGGTATCAATACGAAGGTAACTAATTTTTTTGCCTATTTTACATCAAGTTGTGTAAAGGGACTGAAACCTATGAAATGGGGTATATTCACTTGACTAACACAGACAGTCCCCGAACTCGCCCTCTTTTTAATAGAACTAAAAAGAGGGAAATCTGTATATAATTATGGCCTAACCCTAACCTAGAAAAATACCAAAAAAAAAAGATAAATCAAAGAAGATTTTGTGTGTTATTAAGGTGCTCCCGAAGTATGCGAACCAAGATGGCGGACATCGGAACGTAACATGGGTAACAGGTTAGGGTTAGGCGATAATTTTTTTCCAATTTTCCTTATTTTAGTCCTATTATCAGTTCGAAGACTAGCCAAGAGCCTCCCGTAGTATTTATACCTAAAATTATGGCCTAACCCTAACCTAGTACACATATTACATTCCGATGTCCGCCATCTTGGTTCGCATACTTCGGGAGCCCCGTTATTAATAATGGTGTGGTATATATTTTAACGGAACCGGTACAAAGCAAGATCACACACACATACTCAAAATAATTGAAGGCAAACCTAAAGTTACAGGCGAGTCACTACTACATCTTAATGGTGAGTGGTCGCATGTATTGAATAAAAAAGAGAATTTTAATAAACATGTAAGCTATTCCTAAAGCACCAACTCTCGAGAATCTTTTGCACAGGAGGAGTAAAGAAAGAATTATACCAGAGTCATAGTTTGGAGAAACATTGGGTTAGCCAGGGCAATTTGTCATTTGTACATGGACCTGAGAAATTACCTGATTATCAAGCTCATGACACCTTTGCGCCATTTCTTCTTTCTCCGCAATCAGTTCTGTCATTCGTTGCCGTAGTGATTGTAATTCCTGACTCATGTCTGAATTTGCTGTGTCATTGTTTTCAGATCCGCAGGGAACATAGTGTTGCATGAGTTCCTGAAATAGAATAATATGATGGAATTCAGGATACAAATTTAGGCGCTCCAGAAGTGTGAGTACCAATATGGAGGTAACTAATTTTGTTCGCCTATTTTACATCAAGTTGTACTTCGGGAGTACCCAAATTTATTTCAGAAAAGAGGAAAGACAAAATAGCTGGCTCAATCACAGCCTTCACAGGATAAGATTTTCTTTTATAGGGTGTCCATAAAGTCCCTTTACCATTTCAATTTTGTTATGAAGTCAGTTTTCAATATATCTTAACCAAATTTGTTGTTATATTTAAATCAGTAATTGTTCAAGTATTTTTACTTCATTCAATACATCCGTGAGGCCCAAAACGGGGCTCCTGAAGTATGCGAACCAAGATGACGGACATCCGAATGTAATATGTGTACTAGGTTAGGGTTAGGCCATAATTTTAGGTACAAATACCACGAGAGGCACTTGGCTAGTCTTCGAACTCATAGTAGGACTAAAATAAGGAAAAATGGGATTAAAATTATGGCCTAACCCTATCCTGTTACCCATGCTATGTTTCGATGTCCGCCATCTTGGTTCGCACACTTCAGGAGCAACCCCAAAACAATATATGGTATAGATAAATTCCTTTTAAAATTTAAAGACTTCATGTATAGGACTTCATATGCCGGGGGAGAGGAAAAAGGTAAAATGACTTAATCATAGGAATAAATTTCCAAGTTTATTTCAAAGGGAACGTCAATCAAATGGCTTCATAATAAGATAGGTTGTTCGGTTCATCCTGGGTTGGAAAAAGTCGACAACAAGGCTTGTTCAAATGATTAACCATGGCACGTAGTCAGCTGACAAGTTCAGGCAAAGTTAGGATAAGATTTTTATTTTAATTCATAATTTATCGCATTTCATAGTTAGTTGAGTTGTTTAACCGAATTAAAAATATTGTCGCACAGTGTCGAAGAGGCAGAAACTGTTATCGCATCCTCCAAATTTAGTATACCCAATTTAGCAGTGGTTCCTAAACCGCGGCCCACGGGCCAATCACAGCCCGCCTAATATGTTAATATGGCCCGCCGAAGTTGGGTGAAATAGTTTATTAACACTATGATTTTACCTTTTTTGCGTTCTAGATATCGCCAAGTCTTACGTCATTATAACAGTTTGTATATTCGTAACAATTCAATTACGTTCTTAATTATAAGTTCCAGTGCCACGGCCTTTTCCGACGTTCCACTCGACTGGCCATCCTAGCGTATGACAATGATTTCTAGTCGCAAGACTCCATAATCGCTTACCTAATTTTTTTTCAACCAGCATCCCAATTCGCTTCAATGAATTCATAAAACTGATAAAGGAATTGTGAGGATATGATTTTGTTATATTTTTTGTGTACCGAATAAATTGGACTTTAATTACCTGAAGTTTCAATTCCAAATAATGTCATAATTCTCAAACAATTATCTATTATTAAAACCTAATTATTTGATTAGTAAGACATTTATGAAACTATAATTACTCATTTGGGAGTGGAAAAGTCTAACGGGAATGTTTTGTTTTTTAACTGGGATACTCTGGGGTTGCGTGGGTTTAATGTTGAAATCTGAAATCTGTATTATTATATGTTTATTCTTTAAACATATTCAAATACCTTTAGGTTTGCCAATATTATGAAACCGGCTACACTTTGTCATTTTGTTTTGCCAGTATTAGATTTTCTTTTACATATATTCAGAGTTTACTACTATTGTCCTTACAGCTATACAATTACAATTAATGCAAAGGGGTTGCTTGAGCCTCTCGAATGTTTAATTGAGGTTCTGCGCCACCGATAGTTGAAAATCGCTGGGTGTAAGAGTGTAACAATATTATATACCATATTGAAAGAAACAGATATTGAATTCATTTGAATATTAGCTATTCTGGACACCTTTAGCCTACTAGGCAGACACTTCACCACCTGATCGCAACATAGGAAAACTGAAAACATACAATTAATTACTAATTATGTCTATCAATTTACAATGATTTCTAGAAATTTCCCCGTTGTACACATCTAATGTGGAAAATATTTAATATTCGAAAACGGTTCCATTACATTTGAACCCACGTACATTTGAACCCATGACAATTGCACCTGTATGCTATTGCACCTATGAAATTTTTTTTGTTTCACGGATAGTTAAACCCATACTAACCCTAACCCATGGGTTTTAGCAACCGCATATAGATTGAAACCGTGGATATACGCATGGGTTCAAATGTTTGGTCACCTTCGAAAACATCATTGAAAATATATTTTGAAATAATAATTATTATGTTTTTTGTCACCTTGGTATCTAAAGGGAGATTTGGCTGTTGCGAAATTTATTGAAAGACTTCTTATTAGATGAAGTAATTATTATATAAGACAGAAACTATAAAATGTCTCCTTGTTCCTGGACCATTATAGAAGAAGCCAGGTTTCAAGATAGTCAGGTTTCAAAATATTTCATGATCAGAGCTCCCTTTCAAAGACTCTAAAACAGATGCGTGGAACATTTTTTGTCGGTGAAGAATTTGGCGAGAAAGGCTATAAAAAAGAATGTGGCTATCATTTAGCCTTACAGTAATAACGGCACCAGGCTAATGAGTAAATAGTTTACTGCAGCGACAAGAGCCCCTGTTCTTATACAATTATTTGAAATAGGAATTGAGCTATTCTTAATAAATTAATAGTTATGAAAACATACTTAATCATCAGCCTAGTTACATATACGAAACTATTATTCATTCATTTCCTGCTAATTAAATGTTAATTACAAGAAATCTTAACGTCATTATCAAATTATAATCTGGCTTAATGATAGATGATTAGCAAAGATTAATTTATATCGGCATAGGTTCGTACATACAGAGTGTCTATAAAGTCTTTATACAATTTCAATTTTGCTATGAAGTCAGTTCTCAATATATTTTAATCAGGTTTGTTGTTTTTTAATCATTAATTGTTCAAGTATTTTTACTTCATTCAATACATCTGTGAGGGCCAAAACAATATATGGTATCGATAAATTCCCTTTGCAATTGCTGGACACCCTATATTAATTAGAGCAGTGTTTATTAAACTTTTTTTCCAGAATACCTACGCTTTTTATCTCGCCACGCAGAAAACCAAGATATTAGGAGGTTAAATTAATGGGTGGTTCCAAAATATTTAACCCATGGTAAAATTAAAAAGTATGCTGCGAACTTTCGATTAAAAACGGTCAAAAGTTAACGATATTGAACGGTTAACAAAAATGCCACGCTTTCCAGACTAGGACGAGGTCTGTCCGCTTGTTTAGATAGCAAGACTTGTTTGTTGCCAGCTGGGAGACAAATTTACTACCCAATGTCGCCGAAGGCTGATGGCCGAGATCGCCATGAAGACCAATTCAGACAAAATTTCTATCCCAGTTTAGCAAAACAACAGTTCCACCAAACACTGTTTGAGAAACAATGGACAATAGAATTCCAAAATAAGTGGAATATTCGAATAAGGGATAACTAAAATCGTATAATTCACATATTAATCGAAAATTGCTGAAATCCAATCAATTTCGGTTCTGAATTAGCCTACTATCAAAATGATATTTTCAAATGTTTACGACATCCTGCATTAGCTTACGGTAAGCCGAAAATTTGCAGAAATAATTGATATTCCATAGAAATTGCATTTAACAACGATTGTTTTTCTACTGTTTTCTACAAGATAATTAAAGTCACTTTTTTGTCATTTTATTTTTTCAGTGTCAAATCCAAAAATCTCGATACAAAATATCTATTTGGCATTGGAATGTATTTGTCACAAAAAATAACATTGAAATGCCAAACTCTCAGTCCAAAATATACTAAATATTACAAAATAAATACAAGGAAGCAGTGCCCAGAAGTGTGTGTACCGTACCAATATGGAGGTAACTAATTTTGTTCGCCTACTTTACATCAAGTTGTGTGAAGAGACTGAAACCTATGGGCAGGGGGTATATTCACTTGGCTAACACAGACAGCCCCGAACTCAAATAAAACTAAAATACAAAATATCGAAATAAAATTATGCCTTAACCATAACCTGGTACACACACTACAGGAGTACCGAAATGACTACCTGAATTGCTGTCATAACCACGTGTTGTACATCTTCATCTAGTTGCATAATTTCCTCAATGTAGTCTGAAAATGAAAAACACTATTAGTTTTGTGAATAAAACATCAACAATTTTGATTTAAATGTAATTCAATCTATGATGTAGATACAATTATAAATACAGAGTCGTAGAAATTTCGCACAATTTCATAGTAATAACAATTAAAAATTTCCTTGTCTTTGTTTATTAATAGTTCTTATTCTGCTTGTAGTTCTCAGTTATCATACAATAAAATGTATTTAAATTTACAGTAGGTATTACTATAAAATCGGGCCAAATTTTTAATTATTATTACTATAAAATTGATGAAATATTCTGGACACCCTGTATTTTACAGTCAAACAATTAAACAAATTGAAATTAATTTTTTTCAAATGAATAGTCGTCAACAATGATACCTCTTGTACCCCAGAAACCGCCCTGTGTCCTTGACTGCCAAGGGCCACGCTTCAAAAACTCTGCTCGAGTTGATATGAAAGATATACACTTACGTTGCTTTTTGCTACAATTCACCACGACTCCTAGTATGAGTTGCAGAAGTCTTCCTAATTGTTGTTTATCAGTCTGTTCACTTATTGCCATCAAATCAGGAAGTTGAAATCCAACAAGCTCATTTCCAGTGACCTGTTTAAGGCAAATTTTAAAGATATGTGTGAATATGTGTGAAATTTGGCACACTTTAACTCAGAGGTAAATGATATGTCTCGCTGATCATAGTTAGAGGCAACTGCTAAAACTGCTATATACATATGCACGGGTGAAACGTATTTTTGCCACGAAAAATTGAATCTGGTTTTAAAATGAATTTTGTTAGGAATGCCGGTTTTTATAGTTGCCCATACAGTAGCCTCTCTATTGTTATAAGCCTAGTAGTAACCACTCACTACATAGGCCAGGGTGGGCGACTTCTCTAGTCAGCGGGCCAGATGTAGGTAAATGAAGTCCTCGGCGGGCCGGATTATAACATGAATAGTATTCAATATCTTTTAAAATCACATATTTATTCGCTATTTAGAATCTAAATACAAATATAACTGATGACAGTAGTGGGGAATGTTTACAATGCTCTCTGCTTTGGCCTTATAGTGTTTGTTTAACAAATGTGCTAACGCAATTGTTTGTTCACTAAGGCAATTGTTTATTTCACCAGCTTGCATTGACAGTGCGGTGAGAGTAGAGCGATCGTCAACTTTCAAGAATGATGTGTCGGAGCACTTTACAGAGCATGGTTGGATACAGTCAGCAGGCCGTTCAAAATTTCATAAGTTGCCCACCCCTGATCTAGGCTATTCATATAAGCTTAGCAGGACAAAAATACAAGTTTTATAGTTTTTATCGGTATAGTGATTTAGTGTCAGTAGTTTATTTTTTCAACAAAATGAAAATACACGCTGCACATACAGTAAGAAATAAAACTCGCAAAAAATGACATTTTGGGGTGAGGGAAGAAGCAAAAATCAATATTGGCTTTTGAGTAGCAAAATCTTTGATGAAGCCTAACAGAAGCTATTGCAAATGATAAAATAATGAGCATAACAAATGCTGATGTCAGCATTTTTGTATACAAGAAAAGATGACTCACTTCTCTGAAATAGTCGATCATATGATTGAGAACTTTCTTGAGGTTGTTTGTCTGAAAAAAAATGAAACAGATCTTTAGTTTAGAATTGCATAAAATGTGTTCCCCTTTCGAACAGTTGCAAAGTCGGCCAATATGGAGGTAACTAATTTTGTTCGCCTACTTCACATCAAGTTGTGTAAAGGCACTGAAACCTATGTGGTATATTCTCTTGGCTAACAAAGACAGTCCCAGAACTCATAATAGAACTAATATAAAAAAATCGGTATAAAATTATGGCTTAACTCTGAACCTGGTACACACACTACGGGAGTACCGCACAGTTTTTCTGTTTAAAATCAAACCAGGATCTCCGCTGATAAATGAATCAACCCGCATTTCAGTAAATCATTACCATCCACGATATTGTGAAAAAACTAGAAATTTCTCAACGATCCGCTGAACGTTTTTCGACGATACCATGGAAACAATACACCAAACCGGATTTTCCTTGAAGCACACATTACTAGACTAACACCATAACCCACGTAAAAAATTTCAACCAGGTCAGCCAAACAGTTAGGCGCTGCAGCTAAACACATAGACAGAGAGAACAACTGAAAAAGCGGAGATCCAAAAATTGAAATTTTGTGAATTAGGAAATAAAATGTTAGGAAGTGTTGATAGCATGATTTTCCATTTCTAAAATCACTCATAAAATAGAAATAAAATTCCACCTTGAGTCTAAAGTTATCCCCGACGTCTTCTTTTATCCTGGACAACCACGTTGTATCGAAAAATTCACCGTCTCTGAAATAAAAATAAAGATAACAAAAACAGGAAAGTTGTATTTAAAAAGATGGCTTCTGTTAGTAAATAAATATTGTTCGGCTTTCTTTCTTTTTTTCAATTTTTATCTCTTTCTGATTCAATGACCTCCTCATAGGTGACGCTGCTCAATAACCATTACTGGTTTATCGCGTCTCCCAACATGATGAAATACCTCACATGATTTGTATACTCACGCATTTTTGGTATGTGAAAAAATTAAACTACTGAATGACTGTATATAAACAATTATAGAATTCAAATTTTCATCTTACATTTGGCCCAATATTTGAGCGATTGCAACTCCGTCTGTTACTTCATGAGGATATTGATGTGGAGCAGGAACATCGAAATTTGAAAGCTGAAAAAAAAAGGAAAACTATTAATACTTATAAGATATACTATAATAGCTACAAAATCAAGACTCTGGTGCCTTTTGTAGTCGCAGGAGGGATACAGCAGAGAAATTTCTCTTCCAACAGGGGAGATCCATTTATCAGTCCAAGATGATATGGAATAGAATAAAGCAGGGTTTACCAGTCGGCAGAAAAAATATTTATATTGGATTGGCAACTTACGCATTTCGGCTTCAAATGCCATGACAACCCCCCAGTAATAAATCAGACCAGGGGTGGGCAAAGTATGGCCAGCGGGCCAGGTCTGGCCCACGACGAGATTTTGACCGGCCCGCTGACTGTACATCAGTACATTATGATATTACCTCATTACATATTTAGTACATTATGATAAATTCATTATGTGTTTTTTGTTCATTTTTTTTTGTCAAGTTTAAACTTTACTTTAACACGATTTATACGACTTTCTTTTTTGCATTAGTGAATAAATATGTGATTAAGATATTGAATACTATCCATGTTATAATTTGGCCCCCCGAGGACTTCATTTTCCCACATCTGGCCCGCTGACTAGAGAAGTTGCCCGCCCCTGGATTAGACAGACAATGTAAAAACAAAGATTGCAGCCCTTATGAAAATACATACATACAGACAGACTAATACCTATCAACATCGATCTTAAGATCTATAACAAATAACTGAATTACTCACCCAGGTCATTAAAGAATCACATAATATCTCGTGTTCATCCATATTTGGAGTTTTTGAATCCTACTAATTCCAACAAGCAAATTTCCCAGTTTTGCCAAACCGTTCAAAACTGCAAGTAAAAGTCCAGTACAGCCTTGAAGGCCAAAGTTTTCTTTTATTTTTCTTCTATCAATTTATGGGATTTTGATAGTATAATTACTCAATATATATTCTAGAAAAATCTGAAAGATATAACCATATTTATCAACCAGATTGTTTTTGAATCATGCTACAGCAGTCCAGTCTGACAGTGCTAAATTCTAAACAACCAAAGCAAAAATAAAACAACATACACAGAAAGGGTGGAATAGTTATTACGCGATTATCGTATCCATTCTAGGCAAAGGCATATTTTTAATTTGGCCTCAATTTTGTTGTGCCAGTTTGACTGGTGGCTAATGAAAAACGATTTGATTGATTGAATTTGTGAAGCAGACTAAAACTCAGAATAAATTTAAAATGTATGAAACGCGTTCCACCCACCTACTGACTTAAGGTTGTAAGGAGGGGTCTTGTGTACTTTCTTACCTCACATACTTCTAGTGGGCGTAGCATGAAATTTTTTTCACGTATCAATCCTAACCCCCACCTGACTACACCATCCAAAAATTACGTCATTACGACGTCACAGTGACGTAATAGAGCCCTTTAGACCATATGAACTGCTATCTAAGACGCGCAAACGAGCACCCAAAATCGAACAGTTACCGGTATTTCTCTCTTTTCTCGTCGCAACGATTCCAATAGGAGAGAGGTCGATAACGTCAGTCAGTTCTTTCTCGTCGGCGACAATGCTATGATAACCTCCAGAACTCTGAAACCGCCAGTGCTTAAGTCTGATATTGCGACCTACAGACAGACAGACAGACAGACTAACTACTGGTAGGCCTACTGAACCAGGTCTTTAGGTCCAATTACTGAATTAAATTGATAATACATGTAATAAAAACATGGTTCTATCTTCCGTCCAATTCCAGGATACCGGTACCGGTACGGTACCGTAAAAGTGCGTGATTCATATCAGATCGTCTTTTGTATTCATTCCACCATTGGATAAACATAGAATAATTGAGAAATCAAAGCCTATTTTCTGTATTTCCAGGCAGCCAGTCAATCTAATTTCTAACGGTACCGTAGCCTACAACTTTTTCAAAATTGACCAACATGCTCTCATAGTCTAAAAACCTACTAAATGAATTTGTGAAGCTATTCTGATAATTTTTACACCTTGATAACGCAAACTAAGTTAAACTTGACCCGAAAAACTCAAATCCATAACAGCTGATCCTTAGATTAACACCTTTCACCCTTTGCGTCGACGATGTGACGTCATTAATTCACATTCTTTGTATCATTTATTATTTTTTTACGGTTGAATATTTGAAATACTGATGCCAGATATTTGAAAAGATTTTTAACTTTTTAGAAAGTTATTTATTATTCCGTTAAACAAAATATTGAACTAACATCATGAATAACAAAGTAAAGTAGCAGACATCGTTTTATTCAAGTATAAACTTTGTAAAACAAATATATTAGGAAGTGATCATAAGCAAAAGGTGCACGTGCAACTAAGTATAAGTTTATTTTGACTCCATAAACAGCATGAAAGATGAAAATAAAATAAATAGGACTAATTACAGAATTGGGGAGCGAATAAAAACCTAATTAAGTTTTAAAAGGTACAGATTTTAAATTAAAAGGTGATTTTAGGAGAAGTGGTACGTGTCCACTATCTCTACTTATTTTTAATTTGAGGAAGGGGAGAGTTGCAGTGATTTATTGACAGTTTTGTAGACCTATGCGTTTCTGTAACACAAAGTAAGTACATTTACTTAAATTAAGTCAAAATATTCGGGACTCCAAATTATTATAAAGACATTGCTTGAGAAATGAAAAAATAAAAGCAAGAAAATAAAGCCATGAAACAAAAAATAAAAATTTAATTCAAAACGTATAGAAAAAGGTATTTCTGGAAAATATATATTTTGCCATTGTTGTAAACTGCTTGTCTGGCCCTCAGGGCCCGTTCACATATGTTCACACTATTGCGTTGAGGCATTTTCAAACCTTGTTTGCAGTGGCGGCGCGTCAATAGGGCCAACCGGGGCAATGCCCCGGTTGTTTTTTCGGCATAATAAAAAATATTCGAAATATACCTCAATATCGGTTGCACAGACTGTCTACACCAGCCATATTCTCCCGACATGGTTCATTTTTCGCTCGCAAAGCCTTCGCCGAACGTCGACGGGGCGACGCCCATTTATTTAGCAGATGACATGAAATTTCCACGCCATTGTTACGTAACAAGTGAACCGTGGCACGCTGCGTTAACGCATTCGAAGTATGAACACCCTCAACGCCAAAGTCCTTATGCTCAACGCAATTGCGTTGGATTACGTTCCAAACGCAACGCAAACACATGCGTCAATGTGAACTGAGGAAGTCTGACTCTGGTCGGACGAAACGTTACAGTAATACATTTGTGTTAGTGTGCAGCTGGACTTTTTAATTGGATAGAATAGTCATGTTTATTCCAGCTACAGTATCCTTGCAGTATACGGATCCACTAGCATAAAGGCATAGAGAAAAGATAGGAAGTTAGTCTCGCGCAACCCAACTCAAATTTCTGAAAATACTAACTGATTTTTCAAAACAAGAATCACGAGCTTGCTCACCAGATATAAGTTGTTTGAGGCTCTATATAACTTATTTAAAAGCGGCACTCAAAAAATCTAAAATAGGCAATTTTGCTATAAAAACATGAAACATCATTGTCTGTGATGTTTAAATATTAATCGTTATCAAATAAAAATTTTAATTTTAAAACCTGCTCAAGGGCGATACCTGGTGACCTAGTCACAACGTCTCCATAGCGATATTCGATACATCGTTTCCTCTGATTTTTTGTTGGCTCGGTTTTCAATTTTTGGCTAATTTTATCATTTATTTCACCGTAAAATTATTTAAATAAAGATTTCAGGATGTCAGAAAGACGGGCACACGATATAGCTCAAGCGAAAGCTGCTAGACTTCTTCAAAAACGTACTGGAAGCGTCTCATCGAGTGAAAACATTGGTCCAGCTCCTCCGCATACGACACCAAGACGGCATGCAAGAGGGGGATATGCAGCGTAAGTTTTTGACTGATGTTGGTTTCCTTGTACACAATTAATGACGTTTCAATAATTTTAATATTATCTTACTCTGATATTTTATATAGAGCAAAACCACTATACTGACATAAAAACTGGAGAATACCAGCATAAAGGATAGGGTTTACATATTTACCGTATCCGGAAAAACGCTAAGACGGCTTAATCATATGGCAAACCACAGCTTCTCGTCCGGTTACCAGTCTATGTTGGATATGGGATTAGTTATCTAGTTGTTTGTTTTTGGAAGCATAGACTAGATGGATGAGAAAACCGTACACGACCAGCGGTTACTACGTGAACCACCCGCGCGTAGTCAAGCAATCCTCTTGCACATAACCATCTTGCATGAGATTCGAACCTGTGCAGGATAATCAGAGGTGTGATGGCGAGCGTATTCTTAATGCTCAGCACGAATTAATAGTGTTTGGTACAAGTTTCTAAACCCATAGGTGACTGACCATGTGAATGACTGAGTTAAGTCTCAGTAACAGTTATTTGACGACAATATTCTTCATTCAAACCACTCGATTCACTTCAGATTTTCAAAAATTGGTCTTATTTGTCTTGTTCCAAGTTTTTATCAGAAAACAATCTAATCTAACAATAACTTTCTCAGGTCCGTCAGCACCGTCGTATCACGTATGGATCCTCACCATCTTGACGATGACATTCTGCTCTCGAAACCAATGCAATATGAGAACACTTACAGAATGGCACCGAAGAAAAAGTTTCCAACAAGTAGAATTGAAGGTTTGTTGCACAAAATTTTTTTCCTATTTCCTCTTATAAAAAGCCTTGTAAGAGCAACCTCTTATGCAGGCCCAAAAGTGGTTCCACTGGTGCTGCTCGGCAGTCTTATGATAGATTTTACATATTAATCTCAGGGAATAGGGAAGCCGTTAAAACAGCTTAACCATATGGCAAACCATGGCCTCTTGTCCGGTTACCAGTCCTTATCGGGTATGGAATTAGTTAGCCAGTTATTTGTTTCAGATGCATTGACTTGATGGTGAGGGAATCCATAACCAACTAGCAGTTACGTGTAACACCTTATGGCGGCAAGGAGTCCAGAAATCCTTTCACAGATAATTATTCCCCACAGGTTTCGAACCTGTGAAACCACGCATAATCAGAGGTGCGGTGGAGAGTGTATTGTTAAGGCTGTAGCACAATGCGTCACACCATCCGGGTATGAGTTTGTTTGCCTTCAAGCTTATTATGACTTTGGAAGTTCACCATGTTTTTTACGTAAATATTTTTGCCTCAGAAACGCAGCATGATATGGATGACTTATTAGGATTTTGGAAGTTTCACGTTTTGTTGCGTAAATGTTTTTTTAGGTCAATTAGAAATCTAGTTTGCGTCAAAAACGTAGCATGATATGGATGACCTATTGGGATTTTGGAAGTTTCACGTTTTGTTTCGTAAATGTTTTTCGAGGTCAATTAGAAATCTTGTTTGCGTCAAAAACGTAGCATGATATGGATGACTTATTAGGATTTTGGAAGTTTCACGTTTTGTTTCGTAAATGTTTTTTGAGGTCAATTAGAAATTGTGTTTGCGTCAAAAATGTAGCATGTTATGAATGAACTACAAGCTTTCTAAAATACACTTCCGAAGACGGAAACCACCAATTGAGTTTGTTTACAAACCAGCTGATCGCGTTTTATTAAACCCACTTTTTTAAGTTTCAAGTATCAGGGGTTCGCTGGCGAGCGTATTCATAAAGCTTAGCATGATGCGCCACACTGCCGTGAGGGAAAGTTGTTAACTCGGCCCGATCCACTATTCATTGAAGACTCAGGTCATCTAAATGAATTCACACTCGTCATCAAATGACCAACTCATCTTAGATGACCTGTGATTCTGGGTTTGAGCAATCATAAAGATCACTTAAAGTAAGGGTGCAAGCTTTAATATAGAAGGGCCAAATAGAAATAACTGGGTGAAACCGCGGGCCGCACCTTCATTTAACATAGGCTATCTAGTAGTTGCAGGCACAAAAACTTTAGTTATTGATCTTAAGACATGTGTTGTTTGCACAAGGTAGCTGTTAAGGCATTGTAAAGTCATCGGCATAGATCAGCAGTTTTTCAAACTGTGTGCCGCAGAGGTATTTGGATTTTTAGAAAATAAGGTATTTGTAGTACACATAGACATGCATGCAACGGGCATGCAAAGGGATTAGGATTACTTGCACATATCAAATAAAATTAAAAACGCGTTTCATGGGCCGCACATCATTCAAAATTGGCACTTCTCGGTGGTCTACACGATTTTTTCTTGAGGGTCGCATTAGGCCCGCCGATTGTACACTCTTGACTTGGAGTATAACACTTTGAAACTTTTTTCCAGCGATTATCAGTGACGCCCTCACAAGCTATCTTCACCCAGATATTGTGTATGAGCCTGAACATTGTCGTGATCTGACGAAAACTATTTCAGAAGTTATCAAAGCTCGAGTGAAAGAAACTGTTCTACCGAGATATAAAATTGTCTGCGTTGTCAATATTGGACAAGTCAATAGCCAGGTTGGTATTCAACTTTAAACAGAGTAATTTGTTATTTCACTCTAATGAAAATAATTTCTTTTTATGGTACTCTCGAAGTATGTGAACCAAGATGGCGGACAACGGAACGTAGTATGTGTACCAGGTCAGGCAATAATTTCAGGTATAAATACTACGGGAGTCATTTGGCTAGTCCCCGAACTCGTAATAGAACTAAAATAAGGAAAATTAAAATTAAATTATGGCCTAACCCTAACTTGGTACGAATACTACCGATCGGCCTGTCGGTATGCGGCATTGTGCCAAACGTTAGGAATACGCTCGCCACCGCACTTCTGATTTCCCTGTGTTGGTTCGCTGGTTCGAATCTCTTGCTGAGATAATTATGTGCGAGAGGATTGGTGAACTCAGTGCCGCCGTAGGGTGGTTTACGCAATCCCAGCCTACCGTCCAGTTACCAGTATATGTCGAGTATGGGATTAGTCAGCCAGTTGATGTTTTCACATGCATGGACTTGATGACGTAGGAAGCCGTAACCGACCTGCAGTTCTGTGTGCCACTCTATGATAGCAAAGCTATAGCTGATAGCTATGATAGAGTCCAACAATCGACACGCACATAGGATAAGATTTACATATTCATCCTGGGGGAGAGAAAAGACGATAAGACGGCTTAATCATATGGCGAACCACGGCCTCTCGCCCGGTTACCAGTCCAGGTCAGGTATGGGATTAGTTAGCCAGTTATTTTTTTTCGGAAGCATGAACTTGATGGTGGAGGAAGCCGTAACCGACCAGTGGTTACGTGAACCACCCTACGTCGGCGAGGAATCCAGCAATCCTCTCGCACATGATCATCCCCGCATGGGATTCGAACCTGCGATTCCACGAAGGGTAATCACAGATGCGGTGGCGAGCGTATTCCTAACGCTTAGCATATTTATTGATCAGGATTCAAACCCACACAGGATAATCAGAGGTGCTATAGCAGGCGTATTCCTAATGCTTGGAATTGAGCGCCCATCAAAAAAGCTCTAAAATAACCTGACAGCTTATGAGGTTAATTTAATTACAGGGTCTTCGAATGGGAAGCCGTTGCTTATGGAATGCTGAGCACGATACATTTGCTTCAGCGTCATTTAAGAACGGATCAGTATTCGCAGTCGGAAACGTGTATGGGATTTATTATGAGTGAAAAGAGACTTCTGAGGGGTCAAAGGTCAACTCTGAACCCTCTTACTAGTGTAGTCAGTGTTATTTGGTATATTTTAGATTATGTTGGAAACCTATTGTGCTGTTGAGTGCTGTATCAGCCCTCAATGTACTCCACATTCAATGGGTTAGCATGTAAAATTCAGTCTAGCGTACCGGTACATATTTCTGACTCCCAGCTTTAGTTAGAAATTTGGAATATGCGTGTAACTTTGCTCCGAAATGGGTGTCCTTTACTTCTGAGTGAGTGCCCGCAATTTTACTGAGAGCTAAGCCTCGTTTACTTTTGATTTAGTGCTTGTAACTCATTTAGAGTCAAATTTTATTCACCTCTGAGTGTGTGTGCGTAACTTCACTCAGTGATGAGTCTCATTTACTTCTGAGTGAGTACCTGTAACTTTGCTCAGAGATGAGTCTTTTTTACTTCTGAGTGAGTGCCGGTAACTTTGCTCAGAGATGAGTCACCTTTATTTCTGAGTGAGTACCTGTAACTTTGCTTAGAGATGAGTCTTTTTTACTTCTGAGTGAGTGCTTGTAACTTTGCTCATGAAAATTAAATTTTAAACTAACTCATTGTATCCGCTTTCTACATGCTTCTAGAAGGCCCTCATAAAACTACATCTGCTACCAAATGAGTGCTCCAGCCTATGCATACCTAATGAAATCTCGAATTATCCAATATTTTGCTACCTTTACTTTTATGTGTAATCATTTAAAAATCAAATTTTGTACTTTATTGTTCATATTTTAGAATCAAAAATTTGCACAAAGAGTAGCAAGATGCATTTTAGGGGTTACTGCTGCCTTTTGTGAAGAATATTTTGTATCAACCATAAGTTATGAATCCCACTTCATTTGCCCAAAGTTTCATATCTATCCTAACCCAGAATATACGTGAATCCCACTTCATATGTTCACTTTAACCATTTGCCTCAAGTTTTATATCCATCTCAACCCAGAACATCCCATTAATCCAACTTCATATACTCACTTTAACCGTCAGTTGGTCCTGCAAAGTGTTCCTTGCAAAAGGCAGAAACCCGTTTAGTACTGTAGTATGTACGTGTTTTTGTTTTATTTATGTATTTGTTACATCACAATTCTTGTTCTAATTTTCAATTGTGGAAGAGTTGCAATTATGACATCACACTGCTAACTGATGACACCTCTCTTCTGTATCGTCTTCTGTGCCTAATTAACAGCGATAATTTTCAGTGCCAAATTTTTGTAAATTATAGATAAAATTAATCATGTATTTAACCAAAAATTAATGTAATTTTTATGATTGTTTTTAGAAAATTAAAGTCTTGAAAAAATTAAACTTGTTTTTGTGTCAGGGGGTAGATGGCGCACTAGAGCTTCTGTAATTGATAGAATATGATTTTCATATTTATCCCCGGGAAGAGGGAAGTCGAAAAGCTTGATCATATGGCAAACCACGGCCGCTTA
Source organism: Styela clava (assembly GCF_013122585.1). Lineage (NCBI taxonomy): Eukaryota > Metazoa > Chordata > Ascidiacea > Stolidobranchia > Styelidae > Styela > Styela clava. The sequence continues at coordinate 3,878,621 of NW_024102833.1, read as the reverse complement.
CCAGTGCATGTTGGGTATGGGGTTAGCCGGTTATTTGTTTCAGATGCATGGACTTGATGGTGGGAAACGCCGTAACTAATCATAATTACTCCCACAGGATTCGAACACGTGGACCCGCGCAGGGTAATTAGAAATGCAATGGCAGACGTTTTCCTAATGCTTATTAGCAGGTTGCGTCAATCGCCGTGCAAAAAATCTGGGCTGGGAAGCCGGGGAAATTTAAAATTGAATTCTCTTGGAAAATATTTCGACCTAATCCAGCCCCCAGAAAATGAAATTTGACAACAAAAAATTTGGGTATGCAAGCAAAGAAGCCTACGGGAGAGCCACGGGGGCAGCACGTTGTAGGGGAAGTTTGTTGCTTGATTTCACGATATAATAATACAAACGTTTCACCCTTACTTGACCTTCAATTCATTTTCACGCGCCCCAGAAGTATGTACCAATATCAATATGGAAGAAACTGATTTTGTTTGCCTACCTTACATCAAGTTGTGTAAAGGGGACTGAAATCTATGGGCAGAAGATACATTTTCTTGGCTAACACAGACAGTCCCCGAACTTCTATTACAACTAAAACAAGAGAGCTATGCTCAAATATATGGACACAGAGCCACCAGTGGCAATAATTTTGATGACGTCATAGCGAAAAAAAAGTAATAGCCTTCTGGAAAAAAATTTTATCTTCAACCACTGAAAATATCAAAGCAATTGGTCCAGTATTCGAAGAGAAAAGCGATTTTTTAAAAATGGAGACGGAGACAAATAACAACAAGAGAGCTATGCTCAAATATATGGACACGTAGAGTCACATAATTTTGATGACGTCATAGCGAAAAAAAAAAGTAATTGCCTTCTGGAGAACATTTTTATCTTTAACCACTGAAAATTTCAAAGCAATTGGTCCAGTATTCAAAGAGAAAAGAGACTTTTTAAAAACGTGTTAAAGAACAACAACAACAACATAATATTGAAACGATCGTTATGTCCACTACGTGTCCAATAACAATAACAACAAAATTTTGAAACGATGGTTATGGCCACTAAACGTGTCCAATAAAGAATATCGGAATAAGATTATGGCCTAACCCTAACCTGGTACATACACGATGGGAGTACCGGTAAAACATTTTAATCTTATGAAGAACTCTAAACATAATTTTGGTTGATTGAATATTAAAACTTTGTGATTGCATCAATGTTTCAATACCGGTATCTGATATTGAAAAACACTTAATCACAGTTTTAGCTATGTATATTCATCAACTATTGCTTATGAAACTTGCTGTTTTCATCGAGCTTGCAACTATAAGGTAATATTTTAAATGACTATAGAATGTATGGACTATAGACTATGAATAAAATTGAATTTTTGATCTGGGATTTATTGTTCATCCAATATTAACAGTGGTACTTCGGGTGTCGCTGCTCGATAACCATTTTTGGTTCCCCTCGACTTCTCTTCCCCAGTAAAACTGTGTACTATTTTCTTGTAATTTGTGCCTGTGTTATTTATTTATTTTTTTACTGGTTGGAGAAAAAAATAAACTTGATTGATTATGACGAACCAGGCCGTCTGGTTACCAACTTACCACTCCGACCGAGTCGGGTATCGAGTCTGTGACGGATTAATTAACGAATTATTTATTTCTGATACATGAAATTAAAAATAATATAGACACACAAAACAATAAAACAAAAGCTGAAATCCTGTTACATTACACCCGGACACCTTTATATATATAGATGTCCATGATAATTTTTCAAAGTTGCAAGGGGAATTTATCGATATCAAAATTGAAATTATAAAGGGACTTTATGGACATCGAAAAAGAGAGAGAAAGTGCATTGAAATTAAAGTCCTTGGTATTACTGTCAAGTTATAAGCTGGTTTCATATTTCACAGATGACACCGGACAAAAACGAGGTTGGAGGGTTATTGTACACTCCCTGAAATTCTTTCTCTTGATTTGTATTGACAATGATACCAATGTTTTCCCATGATGGATAAGATTTCGGAAGAGAGGACGTCCAAGTTTCCGTTTCTATGGTGATTGTTCGTCCATTGGACAACCATAGCTGATTGTTCTAAAACTATTGAATTTTATTTTATTGTCAAAATAATTGCCATATTAGTTGAGGAATGAAAATCCACTTATACCGTATTTACGGGCTATAAGGCCGTCAAGAAATTGCTCAGATTGGGATTTCTCCGATATGGCGTGCGTAGATCGGTATTAGACAAGGCGCGACGGGAATTAAATAGATAATGGAGAGGAAAGCCGACAAGACGGCTTAACCATATCGTCCATATGGCGAACCATGTTACGTGAACCACCCAACGGCGGGGAAGAGTAATCCTCTCGCACATAACTATCCCCGCATGGGATTCGAACCTGCGAACCCACCACGCAGAGGAGCGGTGACTAGCGTATTCCTAACGCTTAACACGATGAGCCGCAGCGACGCTCTTCACCACATCATACTGACCTTATACTTCTTTCCTGTCCAGACGATAGTAGATGACTGGCCAGCAAGAATCATTGAACGCAAATAGGAAATCAACAACTGATATTGAGCAGGGTCGTAAATATTCGCCGGTTGTCCGTTGTTCATTGGTCCGCAAATAGATTTAGCATTGTTGAATGTTACGTTATTTATACCATACACGACTGCTCGGTAGCACTTGGAACCGTAGAAAACGCCACATTTATCTGAAAACAACATTTATTGGTACTCCCGTAGTATGTGAACAAGGATGGCGGACACCGGAACGTAGTATATATGTGTACCAGGTTAGGGTTAGACCATAATTTTATTCAAATTTTCCTTATTTTAGTTCTATTACACGTTCGAAGATTAGCCAAGTGACTCCCGAAGTATTTGTCCTGGAATTATGGCTTAACCTGCAGTGGTGGAATCCATTTTTTTGCCAGCCGGTTCCATCACAAAAGTCATATTTTTCACTCGGTTCTATTACAAAAAGTCATTGAGAGTAACCAGTAATGCAAACCGGTTTGTTGATCTCATGAAATTCCGTGAGACGGTTATATAGAATCCCACCCCTGCTAACCTGGTACACATACTACGTTACGGTGTCCGCCATCTTGGTCCACATACTACGGTAGCACCCATTATTGTGATCAAGGAGCTGAATGGACTAAGCTTGGGGTGCGGTAGTCACAGCCAACGGCCGGCAACCAACTTGCCTAATATTAAACAAGGTCATGGACGCCATCTTGTGCCATATTTGGGAAACGCGAAACAATGGAGTCTTGTGAGAAATTTCCGTCGTGTTGTTGTACCGAATTGAATAAGTCCGATGTTATAAGGGCTAGAATGAAACCGAAGGGTGGATTTTGAATTTTAAGATATATGCTATCAATATATATACCTCAATTATGAATAAAAAACTATCTAATGCGATAAATTCGACCACAAACACAGCGTAGAACCATTTTTGGTCATTTTTTCAAAGATTTTATAGTGATACGCCAATTTGAGGCTGTAAAATGTCTCCGCAACAATCCTACAATGTCATTTGTTCTTCTAGCGCAGCTTGGAGCTGAGCAGTAGGGCATTATGGGGCTTGACAGACGAAAAATGTTAACCAGAAAAAAAAAACGGCCATCGAAGCGAAGTTGGGTCGGCCGGCAATGTCGACGAATAAATACAACTTTTCATCTGTGACGTCTGAGCGTTGCCTCGCTTATATTATATATACGCTTTGGTCACATCAAACATTATGTTTGTGGCCATCAAGCGGTCACTTTTACGTCGATGGAGTGCGTGGAAGTATTTCTCTATGACTCCGCACGTGCCTCAATCGAGCGCGAATATAGAAACGCAAAAAAAAAACGAGATGCGCCACTCGAGCAATCAACGACCGACGCTATCGACCAACGAGGTGTCGCTATACGTTTAAACGATGAATGAGCCATTATAAAAAACGAATAGGAAAATTGTGCCTAATATTTGAAATTAAAAATTGCTATTTCTCCAAAGTTGCGTCATTGGATCTGGATTTCAAATTTTCGGTTTCGGTCGTTTTTTCGTTTTGATCAGACTCAACTATTCTAGAGAGAGAAAAGCCGATAATACAAACTACATCAGAACGACAAGACAAATCTTTTTTAGATGTGAAAATGGCTCGCAAGTTCAGATGTGTGTTTGGTTGACAAAGTCGCAACTACTAGTGGCTTGATCACCATACTAGGAAAAAAAAACTATGACTTAGTGGTCAAAGCGTTTATACCTAATTGACACCATAGGTTCGAGATGTTGTGTTCGAATCTCAAATCTACTACTTCATCCACTACTCACAAACAATAGGGGTGATACAAAGAGATCAGAAGCTTCCAGGGTCTGTATTGCATACTTATTTGGCGCTCTCGTTGCATTTGTACCAAATGACGCACAACCTGCTACCCTGCCCCGGTACACGTGATATGTTCAGGTTGTGCGCCATCTTGATACGAATACAACGGGAGCGCTAAAAATAGGTATGCAATACAGACCCTGAAAGCTTCCGTTCTCTTGGTAATATCTCAGTTTCTTACATACAAGTGGGCGGGTTTGTGATGGTCAAATTAGTCAAAGTTAAATTATCAAATTTCAGAAGTATAAATTACTTTCAGCTTTTTTCTTCTCTTCGATACTCTTCTTGATCTGTCTGGCAATTTCTGTAAAACATTTTTGTGAGTAGGGTAAAGTATTTTATGCCAACGAAAAAATAAATTATGCTGTCACGATGCATTTTTAAGGAATATGGCAGGTCTATCATGATGCCAAAATACGTTTATCAAATTTGGAATATGACGTCATCAATGCATTTCACGTTGTATATTATGCCGTCAGAAGTTGTAAATCAAAACGCAAAAAACGTCTCAAATAAATAAAAATGGAATGACTTGTCATGACGGTTTAGGGATTTAAACCGGAGCTCCAGAAGTGTGGTGTGTACCAATATGGAGGTAACTAATTTTGTTCGCCTACTTTACATCAAGTTGTGTACAGGGACTGAAACTTATGGGCGGTATATTCACTTGGCTATCACAGACAGTCCCAGAACTCGTAATAGAACTAAAATATGAAAATCGGGATAAAATTATGGCCTAACTTTAACCTGGTATCAAACATTGGCAGTAACAGTCAAAACGTGACTTACCTTAAGCCCCAAAAGAAAATTTTTACCCATGTATGAGTCAAATTTTTATTTTTAACGCCACAATTAGTTTAGGTCACGGAAGTAAATAATTTTCGAACCTAAAGTGTATCATGCAGTAAGGCGAACTCACCAGATCCATCGTTTTTCTGTGAAATAAAATGGAGATGATTAATAAAATAATCTCAACATAAAAGTTATTCTAGATTACGTTATTTTCGTCATCAGTTAATAGAGACTAAAGTTTGAATTACGGAGAGCGATAACTAGCTCTATGATGTCCAACCTTTATTACAGGAGAGTCAGATACAAGTGAATGGGTAAACCTCGGGCCGCACCTTTATTTATGATAGCCTTTCTGGAAGTTGTAGGGTTCTAGATTAGACGTATTAGATTAACTAAACTAAAAAATAGTTTCGCGGGCACACCATTCAGAATTGGTAATCCTCCGCGGGCCGCACAATGTTTCCTTACGGGCCGCAGCTTGCACACCCCTGCACGAGCTCAACGTTTCCTAATCGGAAGGGAATTTTGTCGTTTTTGGGGAGGAATTTTCTTTGTATTTGCTGTAGTGATACTAATATTTCAACACAAACTACTTTATAAATGTATACAAGCGGGAGTCGACTGGCGCATTAACACCAGTTAAGCATCCATAATAGATTGAATAAATAAAGTTGTTTTTACGCATAGTTAGCGAGGAATTGAGAGTTCCAAAATAGATGAATTGGGGGGTTCACGACTATATTGGGAACCACCCGACAATGGTGTTAAAATCTTATGACTAATATCTGGCATTGAGTATATTGAATATGCAATTCAAAACCGAAAGAATTCTGGTTCTTCCAAAAATAAGAACTGTTTAAATGCCATATTTGGAGGAATGGGAATAAAAATATATAATGAAATGGTAACTTCATTTTACCTCGCAATCTCCAACTTGGACCAGTTTTCCCTTCACGATTTTGGAATAGCAGGTTCCAGCTGTCAAAAATAAAACGTTATTTTACAAGGGAGCTCAGATATATGAACGCGACGGGAAATGATTTATATAAACAACATAATCCAGTAAACTTCGAGCAAAATTGAAACAATAAAATACTGGACCGAATGTCATACAAAAGTGTGCCCTTCTAATTATATACCAGGAAATGGTGACATATAGAGCAGGAGTCTGACGGGATCGCTGGGTTACGGGTTGAGTTTGATATATTATTAAAAAATCTCTCGTATACCAGCGATGTTAGTATCAGAAGTCAGGGACAAAAGCAAACAGACATTGCGCCACCCAAATTGCTGAATATCTTCTTCTATACCTTTTTGGCATTTCTGTTGTCGTCCACCCCGTTTATTAAGAGTGAGTGCCCGTAACCCTGCTCAGAGATGAGTATCCTTTTCTTTTGAATGAGTGCCCTCAAACTTGCTCAGAAATGACTATCCTTTGCTTGTGAGTGGGTCCCTGTAACTTTGCTCAGTGATGAGCGAGTGAGTCCCTGTAACTTTGTTTAGAAATGAGTACCCTTTGCTTCTGAGTGAGTGCCTGTAACTTTGTTCAGAAATGAGTACCCTTTGTTTCTGAGTGAGTGCCTGTATCTATGTTCAAGAGATGAGTATCCATTGCTTCTGAGTAAATGCATGTGGCCTTATATTGGACAGACTCCTTTGAAAAACAACAACCGGCTTCGAAATATCTAGTAAGTATGTTTCGGAGGCAAATCTAACCTGGTTAATTCTCTGCAAGCAAGCAAGTGATGCATTGTCTTTATAAAATATCCCAAGCCCCCCCATGCTCAATTTGACTTTACACGCGACTGAGGTAGAATCGAACAGACATTTTCCTCTACGGCAGGTGTGTGCAACCTGCGGCCTGCGGGGCCAAATGCGACTGACATGAAGAATTGTGCGTCCCGCAGAGAAGTGTCAATTTTGAATGTTGAGTTTTTAATTTAGTTTAATCTGGTATGTTTGTGTAATTCCCTTGTGTTGTAAAGTCTATACCTGAGTCCAATTTATGATTATCTATACCTATGACAACACAACGCTCTAACAGCTAGCTTGTGCGAAGCAAACAACACATATTATAAAATCAATTATCACAATTTTTGGGCCTGCAACTACTAGAAAGCATATGTTAAATAAAGGTGCGGCCCGTATTTCCACTCACTTATTTGTATCTGGCCCTCCTGTATTAAAGGTTGCACACCCCCGGTCTACGCCAAAGCGAGTAAATAATGCGACAAATACGAATGCAGATTAGTAATCAAATGATCACACGTTAGCAATTTCGCAATAATTACCAAAAGCAGACACAAATCTCTTACCGGGTAATTTTAGCTCCGCAATTGAGCCACAGATGAGAGAGAGAAAGAAAAGTGTTTTGACGAAGTCCATGTTTGCTTCTAGGGTTTGATGGCACAACTAAGTGCCTAAATATAAAGAAAGTACTGTAAAAACAATTCAAGAATATTTCAAATTCAGTCATATTCAGAAAATAAGACGCAGTATTATTTTCGGGGAAACACAGTAGTTAGGGCTTCCTTTATGATTTATGTCAGGGGTTGGCAACCTACACCCGCGACGCTTCACTGAATTATAGTAAAAAAACAGCTGTTTTGACGATTAAATTCTTTACATTACATAATTCATTGCGAGACACGGGTAGACTATATTATATCGTAGTCTAAGTATGGAATTCACAATTACTCGTTTAATGAGCCTATAATTTAATTACAATTAGACAAATGGCAACAAAATGCAGAAAAGTTGATGCTAAGTGCAAAGGGTTCAATGACGCCGACAATATTCAAATGAAATTTTTTGAGATGCAATGCAATGAGGAAAAAAAAATTATATTCTGTTCTATTCGAGCAATAAAAGGTTGACGACCCCCGATTTATGTGATGCAGCTATGACAGCACAACGCGTGTACCACGGTCCAACTTTTATTTGTGCACTTTCTTCTATTCTCCACCTTCCGCAACTAATACAGAGGTTCTTAACTAATGGTAAATCCGCATATGCGGTACCACACATTTGAGGAGAGTATATTCTACTCTTTTAGTATAAATCTAGACTAATCAAATGCTGCCTCACCAAATTGAAATACTTTCCTATAAAGAATCGCTCCGTGTTTCTCGCTCTTACTTACATTACGTTTGAAGTCTGCCAAAAATTGACGAGAGAATAACGCTTGACTCCTGATTTAATACCGACCTCGGTTCATTAAATTGTGATAATAATTTTGATGGCTATTCTAAAAAGTCGTGCTTCGCGTCACTTTTCTTTGCTGTTGTATTTTATACATGAAGATATGAAACCAGCTCGCACCACGTAGCAACGTAACTTACACATCTATTGTAATTGAGATACCGGACACGATTAAAAATCTCGTTAAAGATTAGCGTGCAGTTAGTTTATTGGAAAGTTATCGAGTACCTAAATCACCCACCAGCCGCGAGTCTATCACGGGCCACCCCAGTCTCAAGTCAAGTCAATCACTGGGTCATAGGAGCAGCCGGGGGCGGGGATGAGTTGGGGTGGTTAGAGGGGACCCATATTAATACGAGCAATATTCAAATCATCGAAAAACGTGCACTATCTTTTCGGCATTTTGAAAAATTTAACGGCAGTTCAGCTAACCTCAGGTGTTAGCATATAACAATTATGACATAACAATATAGTAGTTCTCTCTCTTTTTCTCACTGAACAAGTGCGAAGCGTCACAAATCACTGATAAATGGACTGGCTCCGGTAAAAAATATTGTATTAATATAAAATAAAAAACAAATTTTCTATTGCCCTACGACATGACCGGAACATTCAAGCCTATCGGACGTGTCAAACTGTGGACTGTCCCTGCTAAACCGGGACGTATGTTGAACCTAGGTAGAAGCCTCTTCCTAATTGTGTCTCTTGCCTATTTTTCTTTCAATTTTGCCCTTTTTTAAATCTTGGTGTCGCAGACTCATGATGATCATTTCTGGTCCTTCGCAACTTTCTGTCAATTGCGATGAAATCCGGTAATGTAAGGTAAAATAATTGGTGTTCTGATTTCTTGCACGACGAAATGAATTTATTGTCTATTGTCCCTAAATCCCGAGTAGCGAAATTCTTGCCTCTATTATCCCCAGTGTAAATAGGTCTGAAATTTCCATTCCGACTTCAGCTTCGAATAAAACTAACTTTATATATCAAAATATATCGCGCATTCAAGCTTTTCTTCTTCTTTTCGTTTTTTGTAACGAAATCATTTTTAAATAAATGTTTAGTTTTATTCGTTACAATGATGATTAATAGAAAGCAATGAAAAATATATTTACACCCAGTATTTTGTCATAATATAAAATCAAAAACACTTTATATGACGTGACAATGAGAATAATTTTACAACAATTGTTTCAAATTATGATATAACAAAGCTAAGCAATAAAACAATGAAAATATTCTAAAATGGCACAAATTGGCGCCAAAACACTGAAAATTAATTCAAATCCTAGCTATAAAGTAAACAATATCATGATAGCAAAATAAAATAGAAAAAACAAAAAAATCAATGAAACACAAATTCATAATAGACAATAAATCTTATATTACATACAGAAAAAGTAACGGAATGAATAAATGATAGACAAGTTCCATTTCGTTCATGGCACTGTCATGCTCATATTTTGGTACTCCCGAAGTATGTGTACCAGGTTAGGCCATGTTTTTATTCCAATTTCCTTATTTCAGTTCTATTACGGGTTTGGGGACCGTCTGTGCTAGCCAAGTGAATATCCCCCTGCCCATAGACTTCGGTCTCTTCACACAACTTGATGTACAATAGACGAACAAATTGAGTTACCTCCATATTGGTGCACATACTTCTGGAGCGCCCAAATTTCAATATTTCTCTACCCAAATGAAAGTGTTAATACTGCTATTGTATATGTGTATGCGTTTAGGGTTACAGACACTGTTTTATCACATTCTAACAACATGATTAATTATTTCTGTATTTATAGATTAACGCTCTAGGGTTTTAAATACTGATATCGGTCTCTTAAGCGCGTCGTTGATAAACATGCATACGCACTCGAGTCTGCCTCGGAACGATTAGTCCTGACATGGGCAAACTATGGCCCGCGGGCCAATTCCGACCCTTTGGGTAATCCAATTCGGCCCGCCTGATGCTGTCTCAGACGAACTAAACTAATTTTGACGTTTTAGGTAAAAATAGCTGAAGGAATTTATTACGATTGCGATATTGTTCATAAAATGTAACTTTTCACGTCACACTTACATGACCTGTCAGTTTAAGTGGGCGAAATTTTTTGCCCGTGGTCCTAAAACCTTATGTCCGAAACCCTCCGGCCTAGTCCTAAAAGTCCGTGTCCTGCATCAGCGATACTAGCTAGGTCTTATTGCGAGTTTGTTAAAACAAAGCGAATCAAGTTAACTTCATTTGTGAGGTAAAATATTTTTACTGTGCAAACACATTAACAGAAGTCGAACCTTTCAAGATCCCCCGTAACTCCTGTCACTTAATTTAAGGATAAAATGTGGAATGGGATTCATGGTAGTAGTTCTCACAAACGAAAAATGGGGTAGTAGACGTCGACCGTACATTTGAACCCATACATTTGCACCCGTATATCCGCGGGTTCAATCTACATGATGGGGCTAAAATCAGCAGCATTTTTGAGACAACCTAACTTGAGTAAGTTAAGTTTTAGATTTTTGATTTTTTGTTATGCTTTATGTGATGATGCGTATACATTGTGTTGACAAATAAATGATTTACTAGAAGGGTAGCTCACTGATTATAGACAGATTTACTATAAAAATTTCACTAAACAGCGCGAAAAGCTAGAAGAAGCAAATACCATGACGGTTGCACTCAAACTATTCAAATCATTTTGGCGGGAAAATATTATGACGTCACAATTATTTACAATTCACAGTGGAATATGTAAGGATTGTAGCCATGGATTGAATAATGTAAGATAGATACTAGAACAACCCTGATTTTATATATGAAATTGTGACTTAACAATCGTTGGGCTAGTTCAATTTTAGCGGATTTGCGATTATGACATCACACTCATGACACTTTTCTATTGTTGATGTGCCCGAGAGTAATATAAGCATAATATCCATGATCTAAAAGCAGGGAAATTTGTGTAATGTTTGATATGACGCAATAAAAGTATCTTTGTTGTGACGAAACAAAGCGCTTCAGGCACGAAAATGGTTAGAAATGGAACAAATAGTAGACATTGTCTTTGCGCATCGACATCATAACCGAGCAGTATTCGTCTTTGGAACTTTTATAGGATTCCTAGCCATGACGTCATCGGTGACGTCACTATCACACAGAAGTGGTTGTAGAATGAGTTGTAGATGACGTCACGGAACCGTGGATACTCTGAACACTGGTGGTGGGAGATGTGTGATGGTGAAGATGTGGGTGAAGGTGTTGAGGGTGAAGGTGTTGGGTTGGAAGATGATTGTTTTCCTCAATGTGGCCGTAATCATCTTCTGGTGTCGGTGCTGCCCGGGCCTGGAAGAGCAACATAAAATATTCCAAGATAGTATTAAAACACCGAAAAGATTATAAGTTAGCTATAGCCGTATGCAATGAGCAAGACGGATTCATGCACATATACAGCACATAGTTCAAATTTTTTGTAGTTTCGATTCATGGTTTACGTCCTTCTTTTGTAGTTAGAGCTCTTGGGGCTCTGTCGAACAAAGTTACATACAACATATTGGTTGTAAATTGTTGTGTTAAACCCTTAAACGACTCAGAAACAAATTACAATTGTTACATTATAGCATACAAACTATGGATCCTACTGCCCGGTCCGGTACTTACCAGCTTCTTTCTTCCACGTCCTCTTCGCGTCCATCTTTGAATCGCTTTCACAACTTTGTATTCTCCTGTTTTCTTCCGGTACACATGATACATGATACAAACAGTCAGGAATAGGATAAGTATGATTCCGCCAAGAACAATGAGTGCAATCACCCACATCGGAAATCCACCTGTGACATCATAAAGACAATTATTATGACGCCGCATGGTGAAGGCACCAATACTACATCATATGACGTCATTAATTCATTGTGTGACGTCATTACAGAAACCATTGTTCCAGTGTGTGACCTCATTACTGAAGCATAGGACGCCATTGTTTGAAGTGTGCGGCGTCATTAATAAAGACGATGACGTAATTTATGCATGTGTGACGTCATTGCTAAAGACTGTGATGCCGTTGTTATGTGTGTGAAGTCAATTTTTATATCGATGACATCATTATTTGAATACGTTCCGCCATAAATAGAGCCCATAGCATCATTGCTAGAACGATTGACTGATACAATTTCAACAGATTTTTCTTGTTACCCAAAACCTTTCACATTACTAGAGTGCATGACTTTATTACTAGAAGGTATTCAACACTTTTATTTCAAATGTTAGATTTGTTGGTTGGAGTGATGTGGACTGATTATCTTAGTACGGAGTCATTAGGGTTATAGGATTAGTGTTAAGTGATAAATCGGACCGGTTGATGATATTTATATTAATATAAATTAATGTCATAGGAAAATAAAAACCTGAAAAAGAAATCGATAATTATAATGAAATCGAATTCAATGCATTAAGTAAGTATACGCTATTTATACAATGCGTCTCATGAAATACTGGAGTGATTGGATAATTAATACCAGAAATGACGCGGATATTCTGCGGAGATTAGCTAAAGGTATAAAATAACGAGAAGCTTTGATGATGCTACTTTTTGGACAAAAATATTTATAACCGAATAACAGACTGGCATTTCGATATTCATAACAAAAGGGGAAGGAGGGGGTCAATAGACGAAGGTAAATTGAGAAGAGCAATCTGGATGCTGAAAATCGGAATAATTACTCAAAATTTCAAATAGTAACTGTTCTCTATTAATATATGAAATTATTGTGTCATCCGTATAAAATCCATTTCCAGAGCTTCAAATACCTTATTCTGTCAGCAAGGCGTTTTTCAGTAAATCTAAAACTTCTTAGTGGAAAAGATCGGATTCTGACTTCATAATTTGAATTTTCAAAGTTTGAGATATTCACTTACCAGCTTCAGAAACCTCCATCTCGCATTGGTCACCAGTGTATCCCTTTTGACATTTACAATACGCTTCTCTTGCAGCAACGCCTTTATTCGTTCGTCTCAGTAAACATCCTCCACCATTCAGACATCTTTTTGGGCATTCTGGGGCGACCACGCGGTCCGGTGGCGGAATTGCTGTAAAATAGTTACAAATAAACATTTAAAAAAACTTTTCTTGGTTTCAACAAATTAAAGCTTAGTTGCATTTGCAAACAACATCCTATAGCGCAATCCGAATACATACAACGACTATACAACGCCGTATTATTACGACACAGTTGACCACTTATTACACACTGTCATATCAATGCATAACATAATAATATTATGTTATAACAATGCACAATGGCATCATAAACACTGACAGTCGTTGATTAGCCCAGGGTGTAACGGTAGCCTGCACAAGATAGCATACACGGAAGTGCTACGCATTTTTACTTGTATAAATTTGTATCGTTAGGATTTCACAATCGTATTGGTTGACTCTAACTATATTTTCACCATAGAGACGAGAATACAACGAAATGGCGTACAAGTTAGAAATGAACTGTCAGACGGCTGAATTCCGTGAGTAATAACCTAAGTTTAATCAAGATTTAGTAAGGATTACTAGTTGAGTAAGTGAATTAAACTGTATTACAACTGGTTTTTTACTAATATTGACAGAACGATTAACGGTTTAGCTTTTTTTTTTATCTCATCCAGGGTTTTGACCGGATATACAGTGTACGAATAATTCGGCTTATCAGTCGTACTGTTCCTCAGAATAAATATGAAATACTATCTAATTGCAAAACCTGACAGGGCTAGTAACTAAAACTTAGATGGCGCCGAAAATATTCAAATGGAATTATTTGAGATGCAATGAGGAAATAAATCTATATTCTATTCGAGAGATGTATCACTGCTTGTAACCAAGCCTAGATCGATTAATAACAACAGAACGTGCTTAAAAAGTTTACATCACGGGTTTTCAATCATTGTTCTCACATTCACTTCTTCAAAAAAGTAAAATTTATTTGGTAAATTTACCCTGTTGTACAGCCTTCAAACTTTCTTCTCGCCATGATAGGTATGAAAACAGCCGATAGTTACAATAATCAATACTTACTCTCTAGAATTCCTTTGTCTGGGCCCATCACCCCGAAATTGGGATCCATTGTAGAAACGGTGGTTGTTGATGAGGACGACTCGGGTCGCTTTGGTGTTCGAGCTGGGGTAGGGAACGCTACTGTTGTTGTGGTTGTCGTACCTGTGCAGGTTGTCGAGAATTGTCATACGCGGGATTCGAACCTTAGACCTCTAGCTTGAAGATGCTTATAATGTTAGTAATTAGCCATGCTTCATGCAACTCAAGCAATGAGTTATTTGTGCTAAATATATCTCAGACTGTCTTAAATGTTGCCAATTGAATTTAGTCATTATGCAATGTTGACGAACAGAATTGATACGAGGCAAAGTGTTGTAGCAAGAATTTCGAGGGGGAGGCCTAATAGGCTTACCATATTTCTGAAGCAAAAAACCGGGACGACACGGATTGGACAAGTCAACCTTCCAGTTGCTTAGTAATAATAGTTTTAAACGTGTTCCATACCATCGTGGGTAGATTACGGGCATCAAAATTAGCTGTAAATCTTATTAAAATATAATATCCTCTATAGTTATTTGCTTCAAATAATGGAAATTGTTCAACTCATTAGAAAAGTTGCACTTTGTTTCCGACATTTTGGTGAGTCAACGCCAGTACAGTTGGGTGTTAAATTAACGCATGGTTCATATACTTAATATCATAACTATTACATAACAATTTTTCTCTCTATCTGAACTAGTGAAATGAGACGCAAATCAGTGGTGGATCGACTGTCTCCGTTAAAAGACAATTTTGTAATAGTATCAAATAGGAAAATGATTTATGAATGTCATACTGCAAAACCGGGACATTTAAGTCTATCTCTGGGACGGCAGAAAAACATTGTAAAATCGGGACTGTCCCGGCTAAACCGGGACGTATGGTGAGCCTAGGCCTAAAGCAACAAGGAAAATTAGACATAACAAAATTGTAACCATTGTAATTGTACTTTGGGCCTTGGAGCGCCAAACTCTAAGTCTTCTTTCCCCCATATGTGCTAGTAGTGAAACAGATTAGCATTTTAATCTCAGTGTGTTTTCGACAAATAGCACGTTATAGTCAGCAAATTTTAAGCCGAGCTGTAATTACAAGTATCTTGTCTATTTGATATGACAATTAAATAATATTCGAATCGGTTTGTTTTAATTTTTTGTATCTTTTTACATTCAAGCTAGCACAGTTGAAATCAACTACTGACACGCTAATGACTGCATCTAATTTTTTTTATCAAAGATTCCAGGAAACGAGATAAATACATCAACAAGTTTGTAACTATTGTGTTTAACACATTTATAAATTAGCGATACCTTCTAATATACTCATCATGCATTATAACGAAATTATGAAATACTATATTATTTCATTAATCATGCAACATACAGAAACGCAAAAGCAAGCAAAAATGAGAGTGAAAACAAGTCAAAGCTAGAGTCTGATACTAAATAGTTACAGTTTTCTGACATTGTAAATTTTAGCGGTAATCGATAGCTTATTTTTTCTTTATGTTAAAATTGGACAGCTAGTACTTATGGAGCAATTTTTTCGCATAAAAAGCGTAATTTTCGTAGAGTAGAACATATCATTAAAGAATGGAGTATTCAAGACTAGTTTATGGGAAATAAAATAAGTCTGCTTCTTTAAGAATTGATAATAAACGTAGTAAACAGCGAGTTAGGTTAAAATTGTGATTAAAACCGAACTTCCACATTAAGAAAAACGACAACAGCGCGAAAGCGAGGAAGTTGTTTTTCCATCAAAACTGACATGTTTTCTTTCTTAATAATTTATAATTTCCAAATATATTGCCGTCATTGAGATCAAAAACCGCACGCGGGAATATATTTACTCCAAACATAATTAGAATGGCGGGGTGTTAAATGAGACGTTTTACAGCCGTTTTCCGTACTGGGATACGGAAAATCTGCTTCTCAAGCCAAGTTTATTTTTCCCAATCAGTAAAAAAACAGTCACAAACATAATATGTGGAAGAAAGATGAATAAATCTATTTATTGAGAAGTGAACAAAAGCTTGTTATGGAGCAGCGCCACCCAAGGTTCTAATATTTAATCAAAAAGATCTGGAAATTTAGTTCCAGAACCACTGTTATTTATGGTTATATATCGTATGCTTTTTGCACATTATCTTACTAACATAACTTCATAGACGCCCAAAAAGTATTCAGTCCACCAAGCAACAAATAATAATTAAACAATGCTAGAATACCATAACTTTGAAGTTTGGTTTTATTGGGAGTTCAAAGATGGAATTGATTTCAATTCATTAAATTTTATATGACTCAACCCTGCCCAACACTGCTATGAATATACAGAGTGGTCGCTAGAAAAGCAGAAAGTTCAAAGGTTAGACGAGATCACGAATAAAATGCGTGTTTACTCATTACTTATCGATTTTAATTGGTAAGTATGTTGATAGATATTTGTCTGTCTGTCTGTTTGTTTGTCAGATGCACGCGATATCTCACGAAAGCGAGATTGAATCTGCTCCAGATTATGCATGTGCATTTATCTTATTTCGGACCAGAAGCCTATTGATTTTGGGCAAAATATGTCGTATAATTAGCGAGTTATTAATTAATTCGTGATGGCACAAGGTGTCACTATAGAGTAAGAGCGCTGTTTTGGGGATCCCCTAACTTTCGATCGATAAGTCTTCGGTCTCTGACCGATATTCTCGTTTCTTATTCGATACGTTTTTATTTTCTTTAAGGTCCTAGGTTGATACTTTTCAGGTTCTATTTGATTTCTGTAATATTCTGTGTAATATAACATATGCCTTTTAAACACTTCGTAAAAGTTATTCTTTGTAAAAATAAATAACTGTTTGACAAATGTTTTACCAGTGACCACCTTGTATATATATTTTGCATTACCACCCAACACAAATACACACTCACTTAGTTCTTTGACAACTTCAACGTGGACGTGCGACTTCGATGAAACCAGATCGTATTTGGTGTAGTAACGAGTAACGTTCATAAGAAAGCATTGGTGCGTTGGCTCGAAATAGCTGAACGATCGGCATTTGAAGCTGGAAAAGTAAAAATATGGTTTAAGACTGTCAATATGGTTTATTTGTACTTTCGACCTACTTGTTCTATGTTATCACCAATGTTCTCTCTAAGAATTTTACATCACGCAAATGCTTGTGAGTGAGTAAGAATATTTTGAGGCTGCCAAGAGTTTTAAATGATTAACAAACTTTGTGAAACATTACAATAGTATAATATATTTTGTAACGCGGACAAAGTACGTGCACATTTAACTCAAATAGCATGTCCTTGTTTCGTGTTTTTCTAATGTTTATACACTTTGTCCATGTTTATTGCTGGCACGCGGTGACAATATAGGCTTGGCTCAAAACAGCCCACTCCCTGCGATTCCAGAGAAATCAAGATACTTGGACGTAACATACATGTGTAGGCCTATAACATCACAATAAACAGTAACAACCGAGATACACGTTAAAACATGGAACTGGCATTCTAGCTGCGTTGGAAAATATATATGACGGGCCACGCATTGCAAACGTAATGTTGCGAGTGCACGAAAATGAGATTTTACTCCGCAAATGGTTTGGTGGTACTGCGCAATTGCGAACCTTAGAGGGAACCTTGGTTATCAAAGTTGGCCTCTTTACATAGTATTCGTACGCGACGACGTACTGTGAATAAAAATACAGTGAACTAAAAGTTTCCCAGCCATATTACAATTAATATACCTAAATATGACGGCAAAGAAAAGAACTGCCCGGCTCTGATGATGACCCATAGTTTTAGACAGCTAAATCGCTCTTTTATAGAAAATTAGAAATTTCCCGCCTTTTCAAAAACATCCTCATATGAGTACATACGCATCTGATTCAATGTTCCAATATGTTTTTGTTTAATACCCAACTTCGAATCACTCACATATTTGCATTGGGCATATTCCGACCCATCTACTTCACGACGCTATGAATTTGGAATGTCAATAACGCAGATAGTCATAAAACGCTATTTTTATTCTAAGTTTATAAAAGTAAAAATTTCCAATTTCTACAGGGACACTCTCACACAAGCACATTATTGAACGTTACGATATGCTTGTTTTTTCAATCAACTTCGAATTTCCCACGCGGTTGCATGGGACATATCCCGACCCATTTACTCACAACGTTTTGTTAATCATTCAACGACGAATGAATTTTAGAATGTCGGAAACGCAAAACTATATGGGCGTAGACAACTTTTCGAAAGGGCGTGAAGCCAATTAAAAATTATGTTAGATTTGATCTTGCACGCTTTATTCTGAATATTTGCATTTCTTTATTGTAAAGATTGCGATTGAATAAACCATACTATATGTTATTTATAGTTTATTGTTAGATTGTTAGACGCGAGACTTGACAAATTTTATAAAGGGGGCGTTTTAAAACCGGTTCTCAACCAATGAACAAAGTCCATTCTTCTACTTACCCTGTCTCATAACAACATCGCTTCTCGCATGCTTCAAACGTTGTTGCATTGTAATCTATATGATTGGGTTCTTTCACTCCGCGCAAATACATTCCCTCGAACTTGATGTAACTCATTCGGCATTCTGAAAATAAAACAAACCAATAAAAGTGTTGGAGATGGATGCTTTTGAATCCGGCCCAACATCCGGCTTAGTAGTGATTTTACCAAATATTATAATTTTTTTGGGCGTTAAAGAAGTGTGTGTACCAATATGGAGGTAACTAATTTTGTTCGCCTACTTTACATAAATTTGTGTATATACACTTGGCTACCACAGACAGTCCCCAAACTCGTAAAAGAACCAAAATAAAGAAAATAGGAATAAAATTATGGCCTAACCTGGCACACACACTACACGGCAGTACTCCTTATACTGTATATATATAAATAAAAGAAGTATACAAATTTTCGCGCTGTTCGATTAGAGCAATAGCTTCTGAATAACAGATATAGAATAAAAGAAAAGCGAATATTCATGAAAATGACAAAAACAGACGCTGTCCGAATCTGTTAGAATGAATCATATTTAACGATTGACGTTATGACAAAACAATACCGATTATCCTCATGAATGCGATTAAGTTGTCAGTCTTTGTTTTCAAACAATAAGATCCGTCGATTAATAATAGTGATAAAACAATGAAAGCATTATGACGGTAGTTTTAGTAAAAATCGCAGAAAACATCTTTAAATATTATTTATCAATGTCAGTCAGACGTCCTTTGACTCATATTTTTGGCGGTTATATCTTTCTAATAAAACTTTTGTAAGTGGAAACAGTGGACTGACTTACTTTATCATAAAAGTTAATCTAATAAAATGTGTTTGGACTATTTTTTTGACCGTTAGAATAATTTGACATAAAATATTAGTATGATTATCAAATAGAGGTGAAGAAGTCCCAAGATGTTTGGAATATTCAAAATGCAATTTCCTGACAACTTATTAGTTTTGACCAGCGTTTTTCAAACTGTGTCCCGCGAGCTTCTTTATGGTGTTCCGCGAGCTTTTTTAGTGTTCCGCGTGACAGAAATAAAAATTGCGACTTAAATTTTTACCATATGGTAAATGTTTTTGAAAATCAGCCTCTTCAATGGATTGTTAGCTTAAAACTGGAGCCCCAAAGGATTCCGTGATAAGCCGGTTTTGCAAGTTGGTGCATAAAGTAAATCCGTTACACAATTTTCTTTTAATATTTTCACTTTCTAATTTCTTGGGGTTCCGCGAGGCGCGATAATAAGTGTAGGTGTTCCGAGGTACGCTGACGTGGGCAAAACAATATGAGGAACGCTGGTTTAGACACATCATTATGAAAAGAATTTAAACATTGAATCCTTTTTAAATTATTCCGATTTTCGAATTTTCTTCGTTACAAAGTTTTTAAATAAGTTTATCATCAACAGAAACTTTATCAGTTCAAATCATTCATTCATTAATGCTTTACAAGTGCAAATAAAAATCCTAAAATAACCCCCAAAATCCAGTGAAAAATCAAACCAATTTTCTTTGAATGCACCAGACTTATTTTTCTCAAGTTCCATGTAAATTTAACTTCCTAATAATAAACTCACTGTGTTGTTTTCCCTTCTGAAATCTGATAACGGAGTTTCGTATTTTCAATTGGTATTAATTTCATTTGAATTGCTTATTTTGACCAAAAGACCCCAAAATGAGTTTCAATCCTTAAAAAAGCTATAATTTTCTTCCATTTAGTGGTAAAATCGTGACATACTGAGGCGTCGCTGTAATTTGTATATTGAACTATTGACGACGTAGGAAGTTTGCGCAAATAAGTGATAATATGATTTCACGCTGTTTAAAATGATAAAATCGCTTTTCGCTTCTCGAGTCCGAAGACAACTGTGTGAAACGTCGTATTTTCTATTTTATCAATGACGAAAGAGAAATTTAAGAAGAACGAAAATAAAACAAACAGCGCTTCAAGTGTGTGTATCAATATGGAGGTAACTTATTTTGTTTGCCTACTTTAAATCAAGTTGTGTAAATGGACGGAAGCCTATGGGCAGGAGGTATATTCACTTGGCTAACACAGACGGTTCCCGAACTCGTAATCGAACTAAAGTTAGGAAAATCGGAATAAAATTATGGCCCAACCCTAACCTGGTACACATACTACGGGAGTAAACGTATTTGTTTTAAACTGAAATAGAGGCCGCGAGATTTGCGAATTCTACTGAACTGAGTAAATCTCTTTAGATTGATGCTATATATTCATTCGTTCAGACCATTAGTTTCCAAAGTGGGGACCTTTCGAGTATAATAGTTTTCGTTGAATCTGTTATTATTTGTAGAAACTTTACTTGCATTTACGACAGTTGTACTGCCGTTAAATTATTCAAAATGCCTAAAAGAGCGTTTTTCGATGATTTTAATATTACTAATATTCATAGGAGTTGTATATTAATGAGCTTCGGAATCGAACCAGGGTTTGCTCGATCCACACTGTCCCGGTTCCATATCTATGGTAAGCCTATGTATAGAGCAGTGGTTCTTAAAGTATGGGTCGCGACCCAAACATGGGTCGCGGAAGATTTAAAAATGGGTCGCGACAAGGTCGTCAATGCAAGGGCAATCTAAGAGGATAAGGACGAATTTTCAGCTTTCCCAATGTTTCAATTTAGCTTCTAAACTCTGGTATTTAAAAAAAATGAAATATAAAATTTCAGTCACGGAAAGAACTGTCTTGAGCTCATTGTTACATCACAATTCTGATAAGCCAGTCACGTGTATTATTTTTATGGTATCGGTAACCATGCACGTCGCTTGTCGTTGTGTTGACCTCATGGAATGTCGTCTTAGTGGATTAAAATAACCAAAAATGGGTGTCTTTTTGGTAATGAAAATTGTAATAGACGACGCAATGAAAAAGCTCGCTTCTCGACATTAGATTATTCAATATCTAGAGAAAATGTGACTTCATCTCGAGGCACCATTTACCGCGAAGGAAGCAGTGCGTGCACATGTGACGAGTAAAAAGTTTTATATTGCGAGAGATACCGAAGGCCAGCTAGGATGTCGTGTTTGCGACGGACAGCGGACGCTTTTTCTGCTACAACTCGCGACAAGGCACTTGTGCGAGCGAGGATATTTGGCACTGACGGTTATCAAAACTAAGCTCGCAATCGCTTCGATACCCGTGACAACTTGCGTATTGCGTTAAGTAAAATAGAGCTGTGTATTGAAGATATAATGAAAATTAAATTTCAGTTTCATCAATCTCACTGAGTCAATGGACTGTTTCTAATAAATAGTTGTCTGTATTTGAGTCAAACTGTACCAACATTAAAAACACATTTTGCGTTTTTTAGGATTGGGTCGCGAGTATTCATAAAACTCAGATTTGGGTCGCGCTCGAAAAAGTTTAAGAACCACTGGTATAGAGATTCAAAATGTCGGAATTGCTTTGCTTATATGTTTTATAAATTATTGATCAATCAATCAATAAATTTGTTTTTCATTTGATCAACAACTAATCATTACATTCCTGTCTTAACGTACACATGAACAATCTAATTCCAAGGAATAAAATTGTTTCACCAAAGATCAGCAGAAACTCGTTTTATTTGAACTAACTGGGTGATGGATTCTATGTTTAAGTGATTTATGTGTCTGGAGGAAACATTGCAATAAAATAGGTCAGATTCAAAAAAATATTTGATTCGATTTTGAAATCATCAGGTATTCGGAAATGTCCAGCCTTACTCAAGACCTGTAGAAAGTCTAGTACTTCAGCATAGAAAAATTCGACCTAGAAAAAATATAGTGATACTTACTGGATTTTTTACATAGTATTGTTTATTTATCAAGTCAAGTCGAGACAAAGGAATTGCGTTATTGGAATACCACAGCTATCATATACTAACCATAAGGTATTATTCGATATTTGTAACCAGATCTTATCGCGTTTTAAAACCTCCAGGGCAACATGGAAATTTTCCACTGTAAGATTTTTGGTAAATTTGTTCGAGGTGAGGCCAAAACATTAACGAGAAAATGAAAGTTTACAGGACCAAAACAAGACCAATAAGATACGAAGACAATGCATCAAAAACGCAATAAACACAACTGTGCGCTCAAAATAAATCAGCAAGACGCAAAACAATCACGATAAAGTACATTGGTGATGTTCGATGGTTGGATCGAAAGCTTAAAGCATATCAGGCAAAATAAGCCATATACTTTTGATATTGTAAGCTCGGGACCGCAGATTGAAAGGGCTGTAATGCTCAACACTGATACCTAAAGCTGGGCATTTCCGAATACCTGATGATTTCATCATCGAATCGAATATTTTTTTCGAATCGAATCTCGAAAACTTGGAACGTAAGATGTCCAATTGTATGTGTGACTTTTTTATTGTGATGGGTCCTTCAGACACATAAAATAATGAAAATATTGAATTTATCACTCAAATAATTCCCACACAATAAGAACCATATTTCATCAAAAGCTCACTAAAAAAAGAAGACATATATGTCATATTTGCATTTAAAAAATATGGCTTTGCAAAAAGAGTGAGGAATTTAAATTGATACAAGTTGGCGACAATTTGGAATTATCCTGAACTTCTTTGAATAATTTATCATTCGATTCGAATACTAAATTTGAAATTACAAGCCCTACTGATACTGTATATATATTAAAAAACGCAGTAAACAAAAGCGGTCAGAAACGAATCAGCAACAAGTGAAAACATGACAATAAAATACATTCTCATACAGACTGACGACGCTCTCAGAGATCTGAACGCCAAAAACACAAAATAAAAATAAAATTATTTGTAATATTCGAAGCTCGGGGCTGTAGATCGAGATGGTTTTCATGCTCAACACTGATATAGGATACACGTAGCAAATAAAACTGAGAAGACATAAACAAATCAGTAAGACGTACAACAGTCACAACAAAATGCATTGTTTATAAGCTTGGCGTTGGCTCAAAAGGCTAAATACTACGAACACAACACATTGATAAAGCTATATTGTTTGAGATATTGAGGACACGGGGTCGCCAGTCCAGTGCCAGATGTCATGATCATCATTGGCATTGGTTTTTCATAGTAGATTGGAGACGGACGGATAGAATCGAGAATGACATTACCATTATATGGAAAAATAGAAATTAACAATACCATTTTATTTCGAGCCTCCGAACGTAAATTTTTGCATCTTTAGTAACATTACGACACACAGTGAAGTGCATAGTCAGGAAAATATGGTTTAGTCTTATTAATTTTCTTTGTTTACGGTTCACAAATAATGTGCGATTTAATTCCATTAATTTGGTCGGACTTAGGCACGATTTACATAAAAACATAGAATCACGGTTTAAATGTTTTGACAAAAAGAATGTTGTTTTTGAAAATACGATAATACGTGAAATAATATTTGAAACAAAGTGAGCCTGTGAATCGATTTGGTTCATATGATTGTTGTTGTTTGGACATTGAATCACCTTTTTCTTCAAGTCCAGCAATTGAATATGGAAGTGTTTTAGACATTTTCACAAAAACAGTTTAAAAACACAATGACAAGTGAAATTTTGTATAACACGAAGTTGCCTGTAAATAGTTTGGCTGCTGTTTATATCATTGTTATTGTTTGAATATTAAATCACTTCTGCCTTTAACTACTAGATTAATTGCATTCAAATTTGGCAGATATGCAAGCGTCTGCTAAATTTTAATATTTTCGATTTTTCTTTCCATTCCATGATTATAGAAATTCTGAATTGTCCAGATTCATTTTCCACTGAATGATTTTGAAGGAATAGCCTATAACAACATTTCAAGCATTATACGCTTCCTACTTCAAAATATGGCTCTCTACAACGTGTCAGTGATGACACCGGGATATCAGGTCGCTTAACTGTATGTTAAAGCTTTTATTTGATTACAACTAACATCTTGATAACAAATTATTTGAAAAAAAAAATCTTTTTCACATTCACACCAATTTTATAATTTATTTGATAAAATCGGATTCGTGTCATCTGTTTCTATTTTTAACCAAATTTTTGGGGCAATTCGGTCTAAAATGACAGACGCTTTGTCTCCGGTAATATGATCGTCTCGATATGAGTCATTTTATGTAATTTAAATATATGATACTTGAAATTTATCTGAATACAAGAGAAACAATCGGCTATCAATTTTTAACATCTAATTGTATCACATGATTTGTAAAGTTGATACTCCCGTAGCGTGTGTACTAGGTTGAGTTTAGGCCATTTCCTTATTTTAGTTCTATTACAAGTTTGGGGACTGTCTGTGTTAGCTAAGTAAATATACCACCTGCCCAAAGGTTTCAGTCCCTTCACACAACTTGATGTAAAGTAGGCAAACAAAATTAGTTGCCTCCATATTGGTACACACACTTCTTGGACGCCGAAAGTTTTTTATTAGGCACCCTAACTCACACTTTTTGGAAAAGGTTGTGCACAGTCAGTCACTGACAGATAATAAAGGGGTACTGTTTTGTATGAGTTGAATTATTTCGGGTCGGTATTGCCCATCCAACTTATTTCACTCTGGGTATATACTTCAATTATGAATATCATATGGAACGTCTGAATAAAACTTAAATAATTTTACTATCAGTAGAGATTAGGCGAAACTTAACTCCCAATACTTCCCCAATCACTTTGTGTTAGTGGATGGTGTAGCAGGAATAAAAATACCATACTATGCAATTCAAGAGTCCTGCTGCACACTAACACAAATATAATTCCGTATTGTTTTGTCTGACCAAAATCAGACTTCCTCAGACAAGCAGTTTACAAGTGCAGCGGCACTCTTGAATTGCAGTAAATAATTTGATTGTTTTAATCTTTAACATTTATTTTCTCGTTATGAAAATGTCAACGAAACAAGGAAAAAAATATTGTTAAACTGGGAATTTACTACAAAGATGTAAGTGCACAAAGAGTGATGATTTGTGGGATGGTGCCATCGCAGGCCTATCATCTCACTGCGGCTGTAATAACATTGGTCAGACAATACCATTTTAGAAAGTTTTCGTTTTTTTCATAACGTATCAGTGGCTTTTTGTACAGAGACCCTAAGCCAGGGGTCGGTAAATCACGCCCGCGGGCCGGATCCAGCCCACTCGTGTATGCTGAAATTACGATTATAGTTTTTTATGAATATAAAATTGCGTTGAAAATCACACAACAATGACCCCGATTGTTACATTGTCATTCTTATTATTAGTCTAGCTGTTGGACCATCTTATTGAAGTAAATAAACTGTTTTTTAATTCATAGTTTTTAATATTGAGTTTAGACCTCCCGTCCAAGTAACCAAGTGTATTATCTGTAACTGGCCCACCCATGATATAAGCAAAGGCGACAACATCCTATGAAAATATTCAGCCTCAGATTTTTAGGTAATCGTTTAGTTATTTGAACCGTTTCTCGTAATCGCGATGAGTTATTTCTCAAGTACTAAAATGTCATTAGCAAGTGTAAGCCTTCGTTAAGCAAATTAGGCATGTAGGCCATTATAATCTCCACGGAATTTCATATTTCCTATATTTTTAAAGTTAATGTCCAATTCTCGTTTAGTTCAAAATATAATCTCAACGAAATTTTATAGTTGTGTCATATTTTTAGTGTCAATGTCCAGTTCTCATTTCTTGATGTTTATACAAAGAAAAATCTTTGTAATTATACAGTATAATTAGATTTGATGTTTGCTGTTCACAATTTCAATTTTGTTTTGAAGTCAGTTTTCAAAATATCTTAACCAGTCATTTGGGTAATATCACGAAAAAAGATTTTATCATCGTTTGACATAGTTTTGGAGTCTGATAATCTCTTGTGAATACGAATGTGTTATAAAATGAATTGTAACTTGATAACTGTCGCTAACTTATCCCTTTACACAACTTGATGTAAAGAAGGCTAACAAAATTAGTTACATCTATATTGGTTCTCACTTCTGGAGCTCCATTAATTTTATTTTAATATTCAACAAGGTCTCATGAAATATGCTTCATCTTGAATCATGCACATCCGGATATATATTTCCTATTTATCTCGGGGAAAGGAAATCCGGTAAGACGGTTCAATAGAACTGTTAATAGGATTTCAATATTTATCTTGAAGGAAAGCTGAGCGATAACACTTTGTATGTTTATTGTGTAATTTCTGTGCGGTGAAAAATAAACATCGATTCCTGTTATAAGTTGAACCGAACATATTTCACGTACAACTTAATCGTCGGTGACATTCAGCACATCATAGCCGGGGGCTGAAACACGTGTTTGGTAACAAGGGAGCTTACTTATAACTTGAAATACATATTTACTTAGGCTTACCATAATATGAAACAACAAAAAACGGGACAGTGCGGATTGGAAAAACCTTCGATTCTGTGATTTGTAATATTCAACTCATATGAATGTTATTGAGATTCAAATATTGAAAAACGTATTTTAAATAATTTAACTGCAATACAACCAATGTTAGATGCTAAATTCACGTATATTAACACATCATAATTATGACATAACAATATAAGTCTACCGAGCGAGACGCCGGGACTACTTGTTAAAATCAGGACGGTTCCGGCTAAACCGGGACGTATGGTAAATCTATATATATACTAGAAAAAATTAACTAAACATTGATCAAAATATATATATTGAGAACTGACTTCAAAGCAAAATTAGAATTTTAAAGAGACTTTACGGACTGTATACTGATATACCAGGGTTCATAAGTCATACTTCAAATTAGGTAAAAAAAAAAATTTCAATATGTTTTGTGCAACTAACGGCGGGTCAAATTAAATGAAAAAAATTAACTAAACATTGATCAAAATAAATCAAATCTTGTTGAGAACTGACTTCAAAACAAAATTGGAATTTTAAAGAGACTTTACGGACTGTATACTGATATACCAGGGTTCATAAGTCATACTTCAAATTAGGTGGAAAAAAAATTTAATGTGCTTTGTGAAACTAATGACGGATGAAACTAAGTAAATATTTTACTAAACATTGATTGAAATAAAACAAACCTTGTTGAGATATACTGATAACTGACTTTATAACAGATTTCATTTCAAAATTTGGCAAAATATCTAATACAGGGGTGTGACAACAGGCTGCGCGCGGGACACAATCAGGCCCGCCAAGTCATTTAGTGGGCCTTGTCAACACTCAAATTTTTCCCCATCGAGCATAAAAGTTTCGAGCCCAAGCCGACCGTTTATGTTTAACATGGGTAAAACTACATAAAGATTTTTGCCCTTGTCGCTGCTTTTAATCTTGCGCTGTTTTGTACGGTGTCTTTATTACTGTTAGGCTAAACGATAGCTTCTTTCTCTTCTCTTGCCGCCATGGCGCTCTGGTTGTGCTAATTATATAATTCGTTGTGTACAGAACATGGAAAAACATGGATGTCTGAAGTTGGTTATATGGCCTACCAACAAAAAAAACATCTCAAAACTTATTTCAGATTTTCTCAGATTACATAAAGTTTCCACGCCATTCATTTCTCAAATATCACGTTACACCATTATTCGTCATTATCATATTTATTTTCCTATTATTACAAAATAATCATAAGACGTTAACAATAGGAAAGGCTATAATTTTGACAGACTAAAATGATCTCATGTTCATTCTTATTTCACACCTCTACTCCAAACAAGGCTTTAAAAAAGCAATCACTCACTGCATTGGGAGGGAGATACAATGTTTTAGGAAGAGCCAGAATCTATCTGTTTTGACACTTGACATTTATTTTGCCAATATTGTGGGATTTTACCATGGATTTGTTTCATATTAGCTGTTATTTTTTCTGATATTGCAGTATTTTACTGTGATATTTATATTTACTCTTCTATTTTTGTATTTGCCTGTGTTTACTGATTTGTTTGTGTTATAACAGTATGGTACCATAAAAAAATTGGATTGAATTGGATTTCATCTTGGGCGTGGTGCGGACACGGGATTTGAAGACGAAATATGTAACCCGTGGAGACAATAATTGTTGTTCAACGAGTGGGACGTTGCGTCAACCTGGCATACGTCGTACGATTTGTAATTCACTTGTTTAATTTCTCGCCAAGACCTCTCATATAACGTCGCATTCACCTATTCATACGCTTAGTGAAGATCAAATTCAATTCCTATTTGAATATAGTCATGAATCAGGTTCGAAGGGGAACTGACGAAGTATGATATTGTATGGGCGAGTTGCAGCCTCCTATAAGTCAAACAGGGAGGTCAAAATTATGCTCCTTCATATTGACATAAAAGAAATTCAATTTTTTGGCTACAGATAAGACCAGCAGTGTTAAATAGACGTTCAAAATTAATAATGAAACCCGATGGACAGAGAAGCAGCATACAACCAAAGGTAGGAAGAAAAACCCAATTTCTTATATGCAACCTATTTAAATATAGTAATGAATCAGGTTTAAAGTAAAACTTGCAAAAACGACCCGCGGGCCAAATCCAGCCTGTTAGTTAATTCAATCTGGCCCGCCTGATGCTGTCACAACCAAACTAAAACCAAATTTGTTTCAGCTAAAACTAGCTCAAGGAATTTGTTGAGATTGCAATCAAATTTAGTTTTGACACGAGGCTTATTGTTTCCCACTTTCGCCTCTGTAACACTGTAAATATTGTTCATAAAATGTAACTTTTTACGCCACCGAAATTTTCAGCCTCTGGTTTAGAACAAATGAATATCGTTCGGGCCGGTAATAAGTTCTAGAACGGCTCATTTGTACATATTGTGGGTCGTTACCTACATTATTTTGTCAATACGACCGGGTCAGGTACCGTAAATATATGAACGGATATTTTTCTGTTGTTTGACAATAATACAGGGTACAATATATCTTAACCAGGTTTGTTGTTTTTTAATCAGCAATTTTTTTAAGTATTTTCCCTCCATTTAATACATCTGTTAGGGCTAAAACTATATAGGGTATCGATAAATTCTATTTGAAATTTTAAAAAATTCAAGACTTCATGGACACTCGTGGAGCCCCTAGGTTTCTCTCAGGGAGTCACGGGGCTCCGTACGGAGCACTTTGAGAACCTATGAGCTACAATACCAACGCTTTTCAACGATTCTTTATATTTTCTATAAATAAGTGTTTATGTGAAAATTTCGGAAAATAAAAGTGACTATATTCCTACATTTTACACAATTTCGATTCTATTCTTGCGTCACAAACCAAAGAAATGACGTCATACCTTCCGTCGATGGTTCGTCTCCACTTCCGGATGCTTCTTCCGCTTCGAACACAATCCTGTGGATCATGGGTCCTTCAGTGGTTGATGCTATTGTGGTGCTGAGGTCTTGTGCTGATGCTTTGGTGAGTAATAAAGTCGTGAAGATCAACAACGAATACATGATAGATTATTGTGTAATCTGGAAAAGAAATGGTTCTCATGATCAAACAGTGAGCGCGATGCAATAAATGGCGGTGATTTAAAGCGCGTTGGACAAACTGGGTCGACATTGAAGGTTAAAGGGCGCTTCAGAGGTGTATGTAGTAATATGGAGGTAACTAATTTTGTTTGCCTACTTTACATCAAGTTGTGTAAAGGGGACTGAAACCTATGGGCAGGGGGTTTTATTCACTTAGCTAACACACACTGTCTCCGAACTCGTGATAGAACTAAAATAAATAAAATCGAAATAAATTTATGGCCTAACCCTAACCTGATACACACATTACGGTAGTACCGCACAGGCACTGTTTATTTGTAACAAAATCGAACTCGTAATAGAACTAAAATAGGGGAAATCGGAATAAAATTATGATACCGTTAATTAAAGACCTCGGTTCGAATCCCACCCACCATCTTACTCAGAGTGTAATAAATGGGGCAGGAAATACAAAACATGAACAATTCCCGTATTTTCTAAGGTACAAACTGCAATCATGAATAGAAAAACAAAAGGACTAAAAAGTTCAAATCTAATCAAGGTATCTTACTCAAGAATGACTAAAACGGGCTAATTATTCAATCCTAATACCTTCTGAAATACCACTTGAGAAGAAAAGTTTATAATTTAAATTTGGGATTTTTGTACAAAGCTCCCTCCGCTATAATGCAGAAAGGAGAAAACATGAAATTTGAGAAAACATGAAATATTGTCGAATAAGGAAACATACTTTAAATTGGGATTATTCAAGTGAGAATTGTGCCAACTACATATACATTCATAGAGATTGGATTCAGAAAAGTTCATAGATATATAATTTGAGTGTGAGGGAAATATAATTTCGTTCCTACGATTAAAAATTCTGCTATTGCTCAGAGTATCCACTTTACTTTAGTTAAAAAAATCATGGAATTTTAGGCCCCGAATCCTGGTCATATTTTCCAACTTACGAATAAACAACAGTATTATTTTACTACAATGAATCCATTATAGATTGTATATTTAAAATGTATTCTATATTAAACAGCCTGAAGTTGATCTTGGTGCTACGGCCTCATTTTCTAGTGAATTCAAAGTATTCCCTGAACTTCCGTTTATAAAATAACAAGTTTTGCAATAAAAATTTAGTACTAAAAAGAGCATTGTAAAATGTTCATGTTACACAATGATTGCACAATTAAGATGTGCTTTTAAACAATCTACGGTTGTGCACGAACTGATTTTATCTCGTTCTGGTTTAAAATAGTTAAACAGCCCGTTTTAATTTAAAGTTAAAAAAAACTATTTAGAATGATTAAGTGATGATTAATCGCAATACAATCCATAGTAATTCATCGTATCTAATAATATATCTACACTTGGCAAATAAAAGCGAATCAAAATTGGTAAAAGATCGCTGAAGCTGTGTCGTATCTCAACATTTATTTATTTATGCTGTATATATATATTGTTGCTAGACCGGTAGAAAAATAGCGAATGTCTGTAATTCGAAATATCAAATATAAATAGAACAACATGTTATTTAAACCGGGTTAAGTTAAGAAGGGAAGAAATTCTGCATAATACAATGTTTATTCACAATGTTAAACTATGACAACTGCTGTTACCTAACCGTTCGAATACATGGCAAATGTTGATTGAAAACTTGGAATTTAAAATCTTAAATAAATACGGAATAATCAGAACACAATTTCATTTTGGCAAATTGAGTTTAAGAACTATTTTATAAATCAGACCAAGAGTGTCCGGAAAGAAATTCATTTTCAATTTACATTCTACCTTTATAATTCACAACAACAACAGTCGAATTCATAATTTTATATTATCTCAAATAGTGAATTATTGAATGAAATACAAACATTTTGCGATTCTTTGTAATGACGATTTAGATAAATTAAATGTGCAGTTTATACAACTGCTGTTACTATTATAAATGTTCAGCAAAATAACATTCTACGTTAGCGTATGCAACATTTCTGTTTGAGGGAAAGACCAATAATGAAGTTGTAAATGCCTGGGTCCGCACATCTTAAATTTTCCTCAACTTTCCGTAACTTTTTTAACACCCTGTATACTTGTATTCAATGCATCCGTATTCCCCAACACAAAGAGGAGGAGTTAGATACACGCAGGGGTGTAAAATCGTATATTTGACTTGAAAACCTTCTTTTATCGGAATTGCCCATAAAAAAACGATTTGGGTGATTTCAAAATCATATGATTGACGGAAGATTTACTTCTGACAGAATAAAATAGAGAACACTAACTAACACAATGTTTATCACAATTATTCTGCATGAGCGAATTTGATTTCTACGAATTTACAATTGCCTTGAAAAATTTCTCTTCTGGAACAGACCATTTCAGAATTTTTCGATATTTCATATTCGAAACGATTATTTTAGAATGTATTCGAAATACTAAATTAGTGGGTTTGGCCATCTCACACGCCACTCTAATCATATAACATCATCATTGTTTTCGTTTAACTGTGTGTCCTTTCAAATTTCAACTAAATATTTCCAACAGTCGGACTATACAACACTCCTACAGGTCGCAGCTTGAATATGCCTACGTCGTATGATTGCCATACAATTCTCCTCGGTAAATATGTAAGTCCTATTCTATGTTCATCATCAAGAATACCAAATCTAGTCGTGCATGGCAATAAAAACCTTCTCTGCTGCAGTCCTACTCTGATTAAATCGAAGAAGACAATGGATAATTAAATCGTTCCTTATTCTATGGGCGTCGTCTGCCTGCTGTTAAGTCACACGGGCGTTTTTATATGCGCATTATGACACCACAAACAAATATTCAGGTGTTGTTAAAATACGAGGACAATAGCCGATAAGTAGATGCACTTCCATATTTAATACATCGTAATGCGATTCAAGTACATCCATTATTCTGTAATTATGTGATACATGCCATAAAGGATTGATTGCAAAATTAAATAAATTGGAAACAAATCGACCAAGTTTAAAGTAATGTCACAAACTCTCAACTGTAAAAAGTACAGATGAAAGTTTCATTCGCTTCCTGACTCAAAATTCTACGAATAGATTGGCAAAACTTTGACTCTAACGCACCTAACTCCAAAAACCAATTTGTCATAATTCAGGTACAAATACTACGGAAGTCACTTGACTAGTCCCTAAACTCGTAATAGAACTAAAATAAGGGAAATTCGAATATAATTATGACCTAACCCTAACCTGGTACACATACTACGTCCCGGTGTCCGCTATCGTTGTTCGCATACTACAGGAGTACCAAATTTTTGGGTAGAATAAAAGCCTTACATGTTTTGGTCAAATATGTGCACTTCGATTTTCCACCGATATATGTTTTAATTAATTTAAATCTCCCGACTCCCAGAAGTTTGAAACTGAATAATTGTGAAATTTAGATCCCACAGCCAACATAACGCGGTATCGATAAGTTACCGTAGCGTCACAATTCACAAGACACATCTGTAACCGACTGGCTATCTCACACCGTACCTGGTAACCGTTACTGGTAACTGGAAAGGCCGCGGTTGGCAATATAATCAAGCCGTCTCATAGACTTTCTTCTCCCCGAGATAAATATGAAAACACCTCAACTTGAGTATTTTAGAAAAACCACGACGAAGTTTTCTTTTTAATTATCAGATTCTATCGTCTTCACTTCAACTTACTTCTGCCTGTCCGTTCTATATCATTATGCTGTCATAATCAATTACATAATTAGATTATGAAAGTGCGGGAAAGTTCAAGAGCAATTGAATCAAACTACATTATGTCATCACAAACGCCAATAAAGCTTTTAGCGACCTTTATGTTTATGAGTACATAAAGGGTTCAATCGTATTGCTATTTAATGTTATAAACACGTCATAATGAGATACTTATATGCACCAATGGTAAGGAGCAGGTTTTTAATGACAAAACGAACTAAATTTTAATCTAGCTTGCACAAAATAAAGAAAATTAAACGAAAAAATATTTATTCTATGACTAAATAAAAGTAAGCCATATTTAGTGCGATGTATTGTGGTTTAAGGCTGGACCTGTCCTTGTTGGCGATATAAAATCATCGGGTTTACCGAGGTAGGGATTTCATGTTTGATTTATTTATAAGCTTTTCATATATCTGCCTAAAAAAACTATAAAAAAAAAAACTTTTAGGACAGTGATTACCAAACCGCGCCTGCGGTAGTGCTTGTTATTGCTCGGGTATTTCATGAGCTAACTATTATAATTATTAATTTCATTATATAACAAACTACGATGCTTGTCGTATCTAAAATAATCTCGCAGACTATCTTAGTGCCTATTTCTCAAAGTAATATCTCCCAGACCGCGATATACCTCCGCTGGCCCACGGTCAATCAACTTTGGGAACGAACCACTGTCTTAGGCATCAGTAAGTGCTTGCAAAATTATATAAAAACTTTCCACCTTCCTGTGCCTCCATTGTACAGTATACAGTGTTTTAAAACTTGAGTCTAAAAAGCAATTCAAATTTAAAAACAATTCCTACATTTACTAGCGTACGTTCACCTTTCGAGTTGTGAATTATTCATTTGCAAACTGTTTATTTTAAGAGCTTATCGTGGTCATGAAAGTTCATTGCGTTACTCATTGAAGAATTAGTATGGCAAAAAAAAATATTTAGTCAAAGAAATTCGAATATCAGATTTTTAGGATAATTGGAAAATTGTACAATAACTACATAAACGGGTGTCCGTAAAGTCACTTCTTAATTTCAATTTTATTGTGAAATTAGTTCTCAAAATATCTTAACCAGGTTTGTTGTTTTTTAATCAGTAATTGTATTTTTACTCATTTAATACATCTGTGAGGGCCAAAACAATATATGGTATCGATAAATTCCTTTTGCAATTTTAAAAAATTCTATGAACTCTATGAACAACCTATACATATATATATATACCAGTATTCATTCAAAATGAGGTCTCGGGTTTGCATTGTGCTCAGCGCTTTCGGGATAACATTTCCAATGGTTTCAAGAGCTATACCCTGCCTCATTTTGAGTGTAATAGGAGAGAAAAAGTTTGCATTAATACGGATGAATGGTCTTGGATGGGTAGTGAAAGATGCTTCAGCCCAGGGGTGCGCAACCTGCGGCCCGCGGGCCAAATGAGGCCTACAATAAAAAAAAATGTGGCCCGCGGAGAAGTGCTAAGTTTGAAGGACGTGCGGCTCGCGGAACAAGTTTTTAAATAGTTTAATCCGGTTTGTTCGAGTATTTCCAATCCTTTTGCGTTGCAAAGCCAAGACATGAGTCAAATTTTTTCAGGCCCGTGACGTCACACGGCCCTAACATCTATCTTGTGAGAAGCGAACAACGTATGTCACAAAATCAATACCTAAACTTTTTGTGCCGACGACTACTAGAAAGGTTTCACCCAGTTATTTGTATCTGGCCCTTCTGTATTAAAAGCTTGCCGAACAGCGGGGAAACACACTCCGAGACATTAAATAAGGTATTTCAGTAGCAAACTTGGATACCACACATTTTGTTCGAAACTCATTCATTCCTTCAACAACAAGTATTGATGGAATTTGCCTTCATAATTTGCATCGGATATTAAATTATGATCTAAATAATTCAGATGGCGGGAAATGACGCCCGGGGCGTGATCGGAAGATATTGACACCATAATAACGGCGTCGACATGCAAGTGCAACTCACTGTCGATGTAAAGTTTGGTTACAACACAACCGCATTAGAAAATTACTGTAAATAAACTACAATTTTATGCGAGTTCTAAATAATGATCATCTCAAGTAAACAAGAGAGCTATGCTAAAATATATGGACACGTCACAAAGTGTCGCTATTTTTTATTCTGACACATAAAAAAACGAATATCTTGAAGTCCACAGAAATTTTTGAAATAAGTAAAAGTAATAAATAGCCTTCTGGTGGAAAAATAAATCTTTAACCACTGAAAATTTCAAAGCAATTGGTCCAGTATTCAAAGAGAAAAGCGATTTTTTCATGACGAAGGAGAAGAAAAACAAGAACAACATAACATTGAAACGATCGTTATGTTCACTGACGTGTCCAATAATGATATTGTTATTGGACGTTTTCATTAAAATTTACTCAAAGGAAAGTCACAAACCAAAAAGTAGAACCTCATAGAACACCAATAGAAATTTGTGGGGAACCACTGATGATCAACTATATATAAGTGTTCCTTGTGGTGCAAAATTTAATCGATTATTATTATTTAATTATTTAATCCACTGACCATGAAACCAGTTGACAGCAAATGATTTGAAAACAATAAAGCCCACATATTCGCGGTGGTGACTTAATCCGGAACTTTATGATTTAATGTTTTCAAAACACACAAAATGAGGCGATTCGATGTACATTTTGCAACAGACAGGCGCCAGTCGAGACGATAAAAAATTGAACTATAGTCAATTTGGCAGAAAATAACGCTACCGGATACCGTAATGCTGTTTTAGATCAATCGAACTGTTGTTACTATTATAAATGTTCAGCAAAATAACATTCTACAATAGCGTATGCAACATTTCTGTTTTATGGGATGACCAATGAAATTGTGGAAACCATGGGTCGGTCCGCACAACCCCACCATAAATTTTTCTCAAAATTATTCCATACGTTAATATTGTAAAGTTAATTCAACTATGAAATTTCTATCTTATGAGTTTTCTACTATTCTAGATTGGAACACGGTTCAAGACTAACAGCCATTCATACGTAAGGAAGTAAGGAATTATTTTTCGCTACAAGGGATTGTTAATCCAAGGAGATCACCAAACTACGGCCCGTGGCGTCCTTTCATCCGGCCCGCTTCAACACGAAAAAATGGCAAGATATTTTTCTACGGTTGTTTTCCCGAGCATCGTCTTCCTTGTTTATTTCGTAACATTGGCCAATTAGCAAGGTGCGGATATTGACTTTTTGAATTTATGTTCTTTTTTGAATTTATTGTATAACATTGACAAAAATATTTGTCCGGCCCGTTTCCACACAGTTTGAGTCATACCAGCCCGCGGTCGAAAAAGTTAGGTGACCTCTGATCTGAGCGACAAGGCTGAAATTGTACAGACTCGAAATTGCTGATTGAATCAAAAGTTCTTGAAACGTGAGCATGATGTATAAAATCTATGTCAGCGGTTCCCAACAGGTGCGCTGCGGCGAGTTGTCAAGTGTGTCGCAAAAATTAACAGAATTCGTTAGGCCTCCTCAGAAGGCATAAAGTGCATATTAACAATCACAAAATAGAGTTTTATTTAAAAGCCGCATTTTTGTCGTATAAGTGCGCTGAGAGTTTCCTTCCTGATATTTTGGCCGGACGAACAAACGGTTTGGGAACCGCTGGTCCATGTAGCCATTTTCCCAAACGAATTTAACCGTGTTGTACTTGTAGGAAACATAAGCTCCGTTGCTACCCTATGCAATTCATGAGTCCTGCTGCACACTAGCACAAATGTGTTTCTGTAACGTTTCGTCTGACCAAAATCAGACTTCTTCAGACAAGCAGTTTACAACAATAGACATTGGTTCTTTTCTTGTGATTGTTGTAAACTGCTTATGGTTCTTTTATTCCTGCTACAGCATTCTTGCATTATACGCATACGAATCCACTAGCGCAAAGGCATTGAGAAAGGATTGGAAGGTAGTCTCGCGCAACCTCTACTGATAGTTCTGTTGCTACCGTTGTAAAAATAGCGAGGTCATCTATGCAACCAAATATATCAGTTGTGGTCATAAATACATCGATTGTTTTGAAATTCGAAGAATAAATACAAATCCTCTTAAAATGTTTGAAACCAAAATACAGCAAAGATAAGAGTATTCGTGTCATCAATAAGATGTCAATCATCAACGTATACTATTCCCGGCGCTAAATAAAAATATGTGTACCAATATGAAGGTAACTAATTTTGTTCGTCTATTCTACATCAAGTTGTGTAAAGGGACTGAGACCTATGGGCAGGGGTATATTCACTTGGCTAACATAAACAGTCCCCGAACTCGTAATAGAACTAAAATCGGGATAAAATTATGGAAGATCTAGGACGCAATCATTAATTAGTAGGTACTTCCAATATTTGTTTTTGAGTGGGGGGGGGGTCTAAATCTTTTTGTTATACCGCAAAAAGATGCTATTGTTAAAAAGTGCGGCGTTGTTAACACTTCCAGCTTGTGAAAACGAATCATTTTAACTAACTAGGGAGTTACTTTTTTTTGTGTGTGTTAGGTAGGGGATGATCGATATCGGCATCTGTTTGCTGTACCGTAAGGCGATGGGCATGGGGCGTTGTTAACGTTTCCAACTTGTGGGAACGAATCAGATTAGTGAACACTCAATTTATACGTATGTACAAATAAATATTAAACTCTGGATGAATTCCAAATTATTCAAACTCAATTTATGGGATTCTAAAAGTGATTTATTTCCAAGTTGTTTTGACCGAAATTTATTTTCGTTCTAAGAATTTGGAATATAAGGAAAATTTGATACGTTAGGAATCGGAAATCACGAGATATGAACGCACGAAAACATATATTATCTGTAAAATGACACCAAGATGTGGATTCAATTTATATATGTAAGTATGTTTATTGGCCTCATAAATGTAACAGTATCTGCATAATAAATAGTATAGAATGTCCGTGAAGTCTTTTTTAAAAGAGCAAAGAGAATTTATAGATACCATTTATTGTTTTGGTTCTCACAGATGTATTATATGAAGTAAAAATACTTGAACAATCACTGATTAAAAAACAACAAGATATATACGATTGTGATATATTGAGAACTGACTTCACAATAAAATTGGATTTGTTGCGGTACTTTATGGACACCCTGTATAAATGTGTATAAGATTCGTTTAGCAGACATATTCGTTAAAAGACGTACACTCTATGATCGTATATAAGGATATTAAAACAAGTAACTTTTTCCTTCGGTCGAATCGACCGCAACTCCGCGCTGCTTGAAGAATTCAAATAGTAACCTATTCCCATATCCAACTTCACAACTGGTGAAGGAACGGGACAGTGGCCCGCATTATTGCCAAGTCGTATTAATCTCCTTCCTCACTCAGAGTGTATAAAATTGGGCTACGCGAAAAGGCGAATTAACATTAACATTTCTCAATATGGTAATGGTTTCATATCCAAAGAGTTATTCCGAGCAAAAAATATATTAAAACACATACATTATGTGCATGTTTATAAAATATACATTTCATAGGATATCTACGATATATGAACATAAATGCATCGGAAGCTTTGGTATGGAATCAAATGTTTTCTTAACATGAATATATTGATTTCACGCATTTCATGTTCAGATCACGATCCGGCATAATGCCAAAGTTTTAGAATTTCTCAGATAAAATCTCATGCGGAAATATGACCAAAAAGAGCAATGAATGGCAACTTTACAATCATAAACATACGCACTGCACCGAGGTCTCCCTTACCTAATCTATCAGAAAGGGAACACGCTTTGTGACACAAATCTTCACAAAACAAATTTATGTTTCTCACATAAACGAAGTGAAGGAATTTGGCAAAAACGAAAGAAAAACGATCGAATATATGGATTTGGTTCCTAATACCACCATAAACATGTGAAATTCGTTGAGCACTCACTCCCGAAATTCACCAGAAGAGAACTTCACAGCGGCACGAATTTTCACAAAATAGTAGTATTTGATAGGAAAATTTTTTGGGAAATTTTGGTTATAGCGTCCAACCATAGAATTTATTTTGTCATTCATTCATCGAAAACCATTCTCTCAACTAAAGATCAACAATCATGGAATTATCGCATTTAATCTGGATATACTCAGTGTGTATGAGTGTATGAAGTGTGTGAAGTGAGTGTATGAAGTTAGGTGAACTGCGCCAAAAAGCGAAGCTATTTTATTTTAATTCAAACAATTAGCTCAAGGATGTATTTTTCAAAACTAGAGGGCCTAGTGGCGACCAAACAAACTTGACCTAGTGGCGAGACAACAAATACACTTTTGAAAGACACTTTTAGATTGAATTGTAAATTTTGATGCGATTGGTTCAGTAGAAACAGTAAAAACGTGATTTTTTTTTTCTATGAATTGCGTCCAACACTAGAATAAATGTCAGACACTAACATTATTTAAACTAAATATCATCAACAGAGATTTGGATTCAACCGTGAAATTCTTGCATTTAATCTGAAAGTAGCTATTTTTGTTCTCCTAATCTCCGGATACATAGACAAACCAACAAAAGATCTTTTATCATGTTTTGTTCATAAAACATATAAAATGAGCTCGAGGGTATGAACAAACAACACTGTTGAATATTTTTGCGTTGCGGCATTCGGAAAGATATATTTGTCAAATTTTTGTTTTTCGGAAAATTGGTACACTCGCCAGTAATCCCATTCCAACAATGACGTAAGAAATCCGTAAGGATTAAACCAAAAACTGCATTATTTAGGTCATTTTAAAAGCTTACGCTCTTACATAAAAGAGACTTCCTAGTTAAATACGTTTCGAATCTGCAATTTATACCTGAATTTTCGAATACCAGCAATGACGTTAAAATATTCGAAAAATTATCAGTTCTTTTCAAAACAGAAGTGTTTTTTATGAAAGGCTGCTTGGTTGAATAGTTTGAGCTCATCATTTCAACGTGTGTATATAGTGCCCTTTCAAAGAGAAGATGTCTTGAACGCAAATTCACAAGAAGAAATGATGCTTAAATGCTATTACAAGTCTTATTACAAAAACTTTGGCGCTAAACCTTTTATCACTTGGGAAGATATCCTCATATCCCCATTGGATATGAAAGTATGATTCCCCTGTGTATCAGTGTTGTGAGTGTTATTTAGTTCGAAGCGGTGGTCCTTACTGTGTTTCCCCCGAAAATAAGACCTAGTGTGAAAATAAGACATAGCTTGAATTTTAAAAATGATTTTAATATCAGCCCTCCCCTCAAAATACGACCAAATCGTTAGCGCGATTTTTTTCGACCTATTCATGAAATCTCTCCTGCACGTTTTGAATGATTAATAATCTATGATTAGCAGTTATTTAACATAAAATTATTTATGAGTAAATGCATGTCAGTTTTCATATTTTGTATATTTGAATATCTCGTAATTCTCTACTCTATGACTTCTTCATAATCGGCAAGAAATATAATTGAGAAAACGACCCATACATACTTCGTGTGCAATAACATTGAATATTTATTCTGTTCAAAAAAACAACCCGGCGCAGAATTAATAACTCGTAAACACAATCCGCTAAGCAAATTGGTAACTAGATGATTAATCTCTTGTGAGTGAACTTCTAATAATTATACAAAACGGGATTATCCATAATTAGGGGATGATTATACATAGATTACCGATGTACTGATTTGTTAGGAGGGTGATTACTTAGTTAAAATGTTCATTCTAAAATCGGGAACATGGTTTCACCAAAGTAACGTTTATAATAAGCTTTATGTAAATACATTGAACATTCAGCAAAGCGTATTATATATTGTAACATATTCTATACAGAAGTAATTAATTAGTATGTATGGGGAGCATTAAGCGCCACAAGAATCTGACCAGCTGCCCACAAGCTCAAAAGTTTTTTTTGAAGCCATTCAATAGGACTGGGCTACTCAACTATTTTTATCGAAGGTCCGCAAACAAAACTTCAAAATTATTTGTGTCCGGTCTTTCCAGAAATGATATTTCGGCATCCTTAAACGAGCACTTCCTCGACTGACTAATGATTAGTAGCAAATTAAAATTGTTTATTATGGTGTTATAGTTTTTTTCGTATATATTCAAAACTATGAAAGTCATTTGATAATAAGAAATTCAAAAAGTGGGGCTAATGATCCGAAATAAATAGTTAGGTGCGGTCCAAATCCAATACTCGAAAGGTCCGGATTCGGACCGCGGTCCGCCAGTTGAGTAGCCCTGCAATAGGATATTGGCAGGGCGTAGACAAGGGGGATTTAGGGTAGGAACCGACTCCCCTCCCTCCTTTTGAAATGTCAAAAAAAAAAATTCTGTCTCATACATAGCAATTTTCGTAACATGAAACGCTTTCTTGATGATCCTGGAGACTTTTTAAAACCCACGTTAGGTCCACTAGCTGTTACGGTCTAACTCGGCAATCAGAAATTTTAGAACCCCCTAATCCCGGGTAGATGAAATCAAATTTCTTCGGCTTCGGGTAACAAGATACGATTCCAACGAAAAAAACGCCAACTCAAACCTCTCAAACAGGCTGTCCGCGAGCCACAATCCGGCCCGCCAATACATTAGTATGGCCCTTTTCAACACTTAGATTTTCCCCATCAAGCAGAAAAAAACCGACTCCGATTATGTTTAAAAAAGCGCTCGTATAGCTAAAAATACATAATCTTAGATGTCTGAAGTTGGATATATGGCCCACTGACACAATATGTTGCACACCCCTGAAATGAATTAATTCTTACCTTATCACAGATGAAACGAATGTCTTTTTTCTTGACCCGCACTGATGACAACACAGGGATAAATGATGCCACACACCAAGCGGTTACTAGGTTTCTTTGACTTCAATGATTTTGGTTCGTCTCATAGAAGCACTTTCTTCCTAATTACAGTTCACGTTATAGTACAAACAAATTCAGTTACTAAAATTATACGATTACGGTTCCGCAGTTGCTGATTAAATCTGAATTACATAAAGAATACAAAGCAAATTTTTAGTTCCGTTCGATACAAAATGCCCGCATTTCACCTGGCTCCACTTCAAAGTTTAGTAGGAGGAAGTAGTATTTATGCTTCTATTAGCTATAGCATGGTGGCGTTTTGTGGGAGGGTTTTGTGATAAAGTTGACTTGTGGAAACTAAGAGTGCATGGTACTGACATTACAAGAAAATCGAAACTTGTCCTCTTCATGAAAATTTACTCGAAGCAGGGTCTTGATGAAAGACTGTGCTGATGCAAGCGACCACTGTATATAGATTCTCGCTCAATGTGACGAATTGAAATATACATTAATCCATATAAAAAGAAATCATGTATTCCTAATCAATAAATTTCCCAAATACTTTAAAAAGAATTCATTTTAAATTTGAACGTCTTTTTCTGCCGGATTGTACCCAAAAGTTTCAATAATCTAGGACGCTTTGCACTAAAGTCGTGTTTATTTAAGAATATGTTCCAAATCATCTCCTAGGCAAAGAAAAAAGACTGTCAATTACTCAATCACCTTTCTGATGCCTGGGTATCTCAATAGCAAAAATATTATTTACCTGGGTACAAAACCTCCGAAAAAAGTCTTACAGAGAATGTTACACTAGATGTTAGCAATAATTAAGATTTCTCTAGAATAGATTCCAAAAAGATCTGTTTGTAGTCACCTCGTATATCATTAAAATTCACTTTTATGCAGTTCTTTTTTTTTCGCGCCAGCGACGCTTGCAACTCCCCTATCAGTATCTTTCTGCTTTTAGTTAAGAGCCTTACTTTTTCATGTTTATACATACTTGTAGTTCACTGAACTAACTGATACC
This sequence comes from Styela clava, assembly GCF_013122585.1. Taxonomy (NCBI): domain Eukaryota; kingdom Metazoa; phylum Chordata; class Ascidiacea; order Stolidobranchia; family Styelidae; genus Styela; species Styela clava. The sequence continues at coordinate 3,834,666 of NW_024102833.1, read as the reverse complement.
TCTATCTATACTTAACCTCTGTATAGAAGTCATTCAAAACATTTATGCCCAACCCGTCTTAAGTATTTCAAATAATGCTAGTAGTACAATAGACAACAAACATATCAACGACCGGGCGTAACTTACTTCACGCCCTCCAGCACTCGTTACATATTCTAACACAAATATTTGTAACATAGTATGACCTTGGGCATCGTCTTCAAGGACGAATATTTTATTATCCGTCTGACCTTGAAGAGTAATAAAGCATTGCTAATTTATTTAATATTGATCATTAAAAGATTTTACAATCCAATGAATATTAAGATATTGAACCATAAAAAATTTATAGCAGGATGGATTTATATTTGGACGATGAGAGGCCCACATCCCTCTCTTTACCAATGAGAGGCCTCTCTTTAACAATGATGTCATACGACTAATGACGCCATAATAGATTTTTGGAAAAAGTTTTTCGTGGAATGTTTAATCAGGTAATATTTTTTTACGAGATGTGTCTGAACATTCTATTCGAATTTAGTAAATCGAGTAGCAATAAAAATTGAATAAAACAAAACAAAAAATTTTTATATTATAATGAGTTTTATTGACACAATTATTTTTTTGGGATTAAGTTATACCAAACACATCGTCAAAGTTATTCAACTGTTAAATCTTGAAATTGATTACGAAGTTTCAGACTCAAAAACCAATACGCGACAATTCTACTTGGAGCGCGCATACATCCAATAAAACATTTTTAGTACGGATCCTCAATTTAACTCAATCGAGATAGTTTCGTTCACACTAAAGTTAACTTTCACTACCTCCCTGTTATACCTATACCTATATATACTTTACAGTATATTACTTTGTAAGCCCTTTTTAGAGTTTGTCAAGTTTAGCGCACCACCTCAAAAATTACTAGCTCACAATAAGCTACAAATAACAGATAAGGCGAAAGTATGTTTTATTCAAAAAAAACTTTGAAAATACGTGGACGAAATCACAATCTCTAAACAATGACGAAAATTAAATGATAAAAAATGGCTGGCAAGATCAAATCTGACAAATAATTATTATTTGGGTTCACATCCTTTAAAAAGTGTTTACGCCTCCTATTTGGGGCGCGCCCCAACGTTTGATAACTGATGATCTATATATTTTTAGCTCATTCTGTACCTAACTCCGTAAAAAAGCATTGATGTGTAAACCTATTTCAAGTTAATAAAAGTAAATGAAACGGTGAATTGCAAGTTGCTCTATTCGCGCTTATAATGATGAACAGGAAAGAAGTGAAATCTCGAGTTTTAAGCGTATTTTATACATTCAATCAACTAATCCTATCCTCGAGACTTTTTTTTATTTTTTTTATATTTCAACACTTCAGTTATTTGTTAAAAATGACTTTAAAAAGATGGAATTTCGAATATGTGTCAAAACAAATTAATATAAATTCCATGACGTCTTAAAATTGGGAATACGAAGTATTTACGACAAAAATGTGGTACAAACCAAAAAACAACACATGAATGATCTCAATACCACGCTGCAAAGTTGGAAGTTGAATTTCATAGTTTTAATATTATCAATTGTATGGTTTTGTTAAAAACCTAAAAAGTCCAATACCAATTTAGGTTTCGAGAACGCAGTTTTCCAATTTTTCATCGAAAATATAACCACCACACAAAAACTACTCAAACCAAGAAAAACATTTCATCCTTGAGCCGTATCGTAATGACGTAAATTTTTTGTCCACATTTTTACACTATTGTTGAATAAATGACTACTCAGCGTTAATATTTCAAATATGTGTCAAAAATTTTATTCTTAAATTTTCATTATTATTGTTTATCCTAAATTTTGAAAAATAAACAAAAAGAATCATCGGCGCGCTAGAAGTTTGTGTACCAACATGGAGGTAACTAATTTTGTTGTATAAATGGACTGAAACCTATGGGCAGGGGTTATATTCACTTGGCTAACACAGACAATCTTCGAACTCGTAATAGAACTAAAATAAGGGAAATCAGAATAAAATTATGGCCTAACCCTAACCTGGTACTACGAGAGTACCAAATTAACAATACAGAAAAACAAAAAGAGCAATTTTTCGGATGAAATACGAACACTAAGCAAATATATTTTTTTCTTCAATTTTGAAAAGAGATACTTCTTCAATGAAATTAATATTTAATTTTTAATTATTTGACCGAATTTACAATTTGACTGAATAAACTGATAGACAACTTATCGTAGGAAACGCAAATATGTTACGTGAAATATTCTGTAATATTTAAAAGGGGATTAAATTTAAAACAAAACAAATTATATATTATTACTATTTCCTATTATTAATATTTATACAAAGATAGTAAACTATTTAAAAACAAATTGAAGACGTAAAATATTTCATTTCATTTAAGAAATTTAATCACAATTTTTAATTATGTTTACTTATCTCAACTTAGTGAAACGTATAATAGACAATAAAATCTATAATTTTGAAAAGGAGATAAATTCATGGGTTCCGTTTAGTCACAACAATGTTTTAATATTTTTATTTATACTATCGTAGACAACTATAACAAAAAAAGTCTAAGAAAAAAACACACTTTGTTGAAGAAAAAGTATATATTAGACGTAAAAAAATTTAATATTTCGAAATGAAGATTAATTCGTGCGTTCCATTTATTCTCAATAGTTTATTGAAAAAACGAACTTTGAGAAAAAGCGTGAATATGAGACAAAAAATATTCTATAATTTCGGGAGATTAATTCGTGAGTTCCGTGATCATTAATCCCCCAAAATATTCACGAAATATTTTCTCATCATTCGTGTTTTATCTAAAATATAATCTATTATACTTTCGGACGATGACCGGAAGAAAATAACTATTAGCGACGATGACGCGATTGAGTATCGAATCAACAATTTTCCAGAATCAGAATCTGGTGATCACTGGTGAAAGCTTTTAGTCTTTATTGGGTAATATACATTCTTATGAATTTTTCGGTACTCCCGTAGTATGTGAACCAGGTTAGGGTCAGGTCGTAATTTCATTCCGATTTTCCTTATTTTAGTTCTATTACGAATTAGGGGACTGTCTGTATTAGTCAAGTGAATGTACACCCTGCCCATAGACTTCACTTCCTTTACACAACTTGAAGAAGGCAAAAAAATTAGTTACGTCCATATTGGTACACACACTACTGGAGCGCCTCTATAAGAAAGCGTCTATGGATTTCAACCCCATTATAAGTACGTGTCATATTTCGTAATTTCGGATTCGTAATTTATAATCGATTTTGTAAAGCCTGTGTATAGGGTGGCAAGCACGGCATTTTTGCTGGATAGCAACCAAACGGAATTCTCTAACCGTTATGGAAACTAAAATTTTGAAGCCAACGCCTTATGGACCCATATATTAGTAATTAACACCGAAAAAGTATACACAATGACTATAGTGAGAATACCATCTGTCTGGATATGAATCTGAACTGTTTTAGAAGTTTCCAGACTTTCAAATTTCCAGAGCTGCTGACAAAATCTAGTATTTTAATTCCGCCATAGTAGAACATTGATAAGTTTCTCAACTCACATTACAATAAACGTTTTCATTTTAACAGCAGATTTTGTTCAGACGTTCCTTCCTCGTTCTTATGCCTCGAGATACCCAAATACTTTTTCCATAAAACTCTCTGAATATTCTCTCTGGTCTACAATAACATTCAGTATTTGTAGAATTTTCAAAGATACTCATAAAGGTATTTGTATAATAGCTGCCGAATGAAGAAATTGTAATAAATTCTTTCGTTTAAAAAAATCTATAGCCTGGAACTACTACATTGAAGTAGCCTCTTAAAGCATGCTTAACACACTGACTCATAAACTCAATAAACAATCACGATCGAAAAATATTTTTCGGCCTCTGGAACAGCGGTAATAATTCCAGCAAAACCGAAATTTTAGAAGAAAACAAATATTTGTTTCGTCACAAATAGAGACTACCTGCGGACGACTTCCTTCCTGCTTATTGTGTGATCACAATCTACCTTGTCGATTGTGAGGTCATACATATTTCATAGAGATATGCATACGTTATTGCCCGCAGGCGAAATATAGGAAATTGAGGTTTCCCGTTGTTTTTGCATGGCGAGTAGATAATTCGAAGATAATACATCATTTTATTTAGCTACCAAACTTGGTCTATTGTGAATGAATGAAAAACAACAAATTTGATCGTTTGATCAAAAATAAAATTTACCAAATGCACGAAAATTAGGAGAAACTTCTAGACGCAATATAGAAAAATGACAATTCGATGAAGTAATGGCAATGTTAGATAGTTTTACAGCAAGAATCGTGATTCTACCAATTGAAGCATTTTAAGGGAACGCTAAAAATGAAATACTGAAACAAATTTTGGCGAAGTGACGACAAATAATGTCACATAACAGTGTTTATCCGAAATTAATGAATTAGAATATTCCAACTCTAAGTTTTGAATATTAAATTCTAATTCTGGTAAAAGATAGAGTTAGACAAGAAGATCCAATATAGTCTTCGCAATTTAAGCAACAACATTTCTATAAGCCTATAGATAATTAATCTATATATAGAGAGAGTGAGAGAATTTATTATTTTGTCAAATAAAATACAAATAAATATTAAAATAATAAATTGAACAGCAAACAGTAAACTATATCTTGGTATAGACTAGGAGACGGCGATTCGACCAAATGTCATCGAAGTCAGCTAACACCCATTCCAGCCAAATAATTATTGAAAAAGAAATGAAAGAATTACTATTCAGATCTATTCTATCCGCATAGCTCTCGTCGAAGCGATTAGCGTGGGATATTTAGGTTGCGAAATTCATTTGGTAATTGACCTATACGGTAACACGAAACTTTATATTCAACCCTAGCTGTCTATTGCTCATCTAAATTTGACGAACTTTCCACGTATTTATACCTCTGACTCACGAGAAACGCTGTAATTTTCTTGTGGGTAGAAGGGTCATTTAGCGGTTGAAATGGACATTTAGACATCAAGATAGGAATTTAAATTAAAAATAAATTTCATTTTGTATATAATTAACGTTACAGATTCATTTAAATTTACTATATTGGAAAGGGAAACGTCATCTGGAAAGCGGCAATTTCGTAAAAATAAATTTAAACCCATTTCTTTTGTAAACATTGATTTGCTGGCCTGGCTTTTGGATGTAAGATTAGAGATAAAAGTAATATACACTTATTGAGGGACGTTTAAGGTTGGGGTTCTCAAACTTTTGGTGTTATGGAGCCCGTGAAAAGGTTAACTATTATTTACGGAGCCCAAGAATTAATTTATAAAAATTTGAATAATGTTCCTGAGTAAACTAAAATTACTATATTTAATGACTCAGATGTGTTTGCTGCTTGTCAAACTTTATTAACCCTGCTAAATCGCTTAATGCCGGTATTACTGGACAGTTATAACCAATGTTCCCTCTAATTTTTTGTAGTATGTGTGCGCAGAAATTTTAGCGTGTGCGCACTTTTTTGGAAATGACTGATATTTGTGCAAAAACCAATGAAGAAATTTCGCCGTTCTAACCGGGTAATAAGTGGGTCAACAACAAACTTTCTCAACCTGCCAACCGAGCACATTGTTACATTACATCGAAATACGTTTGTGCGCAGTAAATCTATTCGTGTGCGCACCCTCTGAAAGCTGTGTGCGCGCGCACACGCGCACACCTTAGAGGGAACACTGGTTATAACCTATGCGCTAAGATGAGGCATATGAGGGTATATTTCTCATTTATGAAGTGTATATTTTAATAGTAGTTCAAAATGAAATATTTCGTGAACGAATAAGAAACCTAATTTGAGCAAATTAAAACGGTAAAAATCCTAACATCAAAATCTTGGAGTTGTGAGGTTGGGCGTGACTGAAATTGTTTAATTACGTTTCTAATTATTACAAAAAACTGTGGGATATTAATTGATTGGCATTTAAATTTGATTGTCGTATTGTTCCTGCATTGCCCCAAATTTTATTTCTCTCTGTTTGAAAACAAACACAAAAATTGCTAACCACTGTTTATGTGCATGCCATCGCGTTTCTTATTATAGTTGAAAAATGCTTGTCTGAAGAAGTCTTGACCCCGGTCAGACGAAACATTACGGAATTACGTTTGTGTTAGTTTGCAGCAAGACTCTTGAATCAAATAAAGTGAAGTTGAAGTTGGCATGTTTTCATTGGAATCGGAGTTACATTTTTAAACTTCCCGTAGTCAGGAATTGAAATATTGAAATTTATAGGAGTCAAACCTAACCCCTTTCAAAGATCAATCTCAAAATTTTCTACATATTATTACGAAATAATAAGTTTATCAAGTGTTCTGAACAGTCTATTATCGAAGAATAGAATTTTTATTTGGAGTTGAAATAATGAAATCTTAAATACTAGACTTCCATGGAAAAAATTATGTTCTAAACAGAAACTGGAAAATTTGCGTTCTGAACAATCTATTAAAAAAGGCTTACACACTCTAGTTTTATTATCATAATTTACTCAGGATTACGGAAATGAAGTCTAGTCGCAATTTTCCTTCAAGTTGTAGTTAACTCAACCCAGAGAAGTGGGAAATTTTGTTTGGCTCTACAGCCCTGGGATAAATATTCAATAAAGCTTACTTAACGTAATCCACTTTGTTTTCAAATGGAAACGTCATCTGGTAGTCAAGTCTCAAGTAGATTAAAGTATTTATCTGGATAAAATAAAGTGGACGGATAAGCTAGCCATTCACGTTGCGGTCTGTAACGTGTAAAACGTGGCATAAAAAGTCATAATTTTTCCAACTGTCAAAATATAGGAGCCGTGGAGAATGGAGTGCTATGAGTACTGAAATGCAAGTTTTCTGCAGCTGTCATGAAGGCTTATAATCATAATTTGAAGGAATGTTTTATATTTTGATATATATTCGCCTGAATGTTTTACGACAATAACGGACGTTTTAAATTTGGGTTTGTCCAAAAAGAATCAAATGCATTACAAATTGGTTATGTTCAATATGGTTAACTCTTAGTTTTTGTAATGATTGAGAATATTTTCGTTCAAAAAGTTGTCATATTGACAATTTGACATCTGACAGTCAGACAAAAAATGAACTCCTTTTACTTCTTTCTTACAATGCGAAAAATTATATTAATCAAAACAATGTATATATCAAATATTCTGCGTAACCATTTTGATTTTTATGAATATACAAAAGTCTGTGTGAAATTTTCTGATGAGTATAGGATGAACATATTAGAAAATAATCGAGATTCCGTAATCGAAAATAATCGAGGAACTATTGTACTGACAGTAGTGAGCGAAAGAAATGATTTTTATTTGTCCCCTACGATGGGCCTGAAAGCAACCACGATTGATTTTTTTTTTCCTCACGGAGTCACATTTTCAAAGACTTCGACCACGCAAATCTTAACCGTTGGCTTTTTGTCTTGAAAAACCTGGTTGTTGCCACATGTGAGTTGCTGTCAAAAACCGGGAAAGTGATACTTGACCTTCGAAATCACACAATAATCGTATCACCATCATTACACTAGACTAGGGGCCACCAAACAATGGCCCGGGGGCCAGATCCCGCCCTTGGCGTCCTTCCATTTGGCCTAACACGAAAAAATGGCGAATTTTTTTCTAAGGGAGGCAAGATGCAAAAAGTGACGTAAAACGATAGTACTTTTCGCATCCGCTCAGAAACTTTTGTCACTCAGTCTGGCTCTTTTTCAATGCAGTTTGGGTCATACCTGGCCCTCGTCTAAAAAGTTTGGTGACCCCTGCACTATACAAACCGTCGACATCTACTGACAATACAATCTAGCTCTAACGAATGTGGCTTTTACGCTAACAAGTCGTTTTCATGGACGCCCCTATTTCCACTCTGTCATACAAATGTAATAATGTTATTCAATCACTAATTTTATTGCTCTACGTTAACAAACTATAATTAAGTATTTCTTTAAAAAAAATTGTCATTTGGAATCTCCTTTACTTCCTTAGTACAACACAACACGCTCCGATTATGACCTGTTCATTGCAATGATGCATCGTATCAACTCTACAATACATTTTAGACATTCATTTAATCACTATTATACTTGCTTTACATTAACAAACTATGTTATTTCACAGTGAAGTCTTTTCACGACCCTCAGTCAAACGCAACATGCTTCGACCTTAACCTGCTCATATCCTATTGTGTTTCTCATATACAAAAGCATACTATATCGATGCAATATGGCAAGTAGGTTGCTGTGACCCTCCCCCAGGCTACAATCGTATATTAATCCCTCTCAGCGTTGAACTTCTTAACGATGAACAGGAATCGATATACTTGAGGCCGTCTATTGGATCCCTTAGTATGCAAAACTTTTTCTACGAACAATATATCTGCCATTCCCACCTGCTCGCCTACCGTGTTTCTCCGAAAATAAGACAGGGTTTTAATTTCATCGATTTTCTTCTGAAAAATAACACTAGGGGTTATTTTAGGGGGATGAATTTTAATTTCACTTATCAAAAACAAAATTAGAAAGAGAATTACGAGTTTTTCAAATATACAAAATATAAAAACCGATATCCATTTACTCATAAATAGCACATTTTCATTAAAAAAATTCGGTTATCGACTAGGTCTTAATTTGGAGGGAGGGTTTACATCAAAATCATTTTTGAAGTTCAGGCCAGGTCTCATTTTTGGACAAACACGAGGTTACCGCGATACCGGCATAATTTTAGTCCGATTTTCTTTATTTCAGTTCTATTACGAGTTCATGGACTGTCCATGTTAGCCAAGTGAATATACCCCCTGCCCATTGGTTTCATTGGTCCCTTTACACGACCTGATGAAAATAGGCAAACAAAAGTTACCTTGTTATTGGTACACATACTTCTAGAGCGCCGGTCTTATTTTAAGGGTAGGGTTTATATTGAATACAATTTTTAAGGCTCTGTCTAGGTCTAATTTTCGGGGAAATACGGGGATACCGAGTCAGACCCATAAAAATATTCATATATTGAAATTTTAAACAACTTTTCATCATTCATATCATTCTCTTCATCATTCTTTTCAATGTCACAGAATATTTACAAAAATAACAATCTTGCTTTGCTAAAGCATTTTATACGAAGCTTTACACTCGGAACAGGTTTCTGAAATCACTCCATGTCAATGGATGTTACCACAACCCTTCCCCCCAGAAAAATTAGGCCGGAAATAAACGAGGAAATCGATGCTTTGGGAAAAATCTATTCTGAAGTGATAAGTTTTAATAACATATTGGGTTTATGAGTCATCGTTCTCAATTATTTCGTTGATTTTGGACGGAAATTACTATTTTCTTTAAATTTGCATATTTTTAAATAAATGAAAATTTTAAGCTCTACTAAGAAAAACATGATCTTTTCAAACGAAATGACAAATATTTTTGTGAGCTTTGTTAGGTCATAGTCTAACTTTTTCAGAAAAGATATAACTGTAAACATTAATTATCCCGTGACGGGGAGCTTGGAGCAATAAAAAAATGTCTTGCTAAATATAACATAAGTGAGCTGTGCTCAAATATATTGACACGTCACAAGGTGTCGCTATTTTTTATTCTGCCCCTTAAAAAACGAATCTCTTGAAGTCCACAGAAATCTTTGAAATAAGTAAAAGTAATACCCTTCTGGCAAAAAAATCAATCTTCAACCACTGAAAATTTCAAAGCAATTGGTTCAGTATTCGAAGAGAAAAGCGATTTCATCGTGACGAAAGAGAAGAATACTACTAACAAGAATAACAACATAATATTGAAAAGATCGTTATGTACACTGACGTGTCCAATAACCCTAGTAGTCGGCAAGATTTCGTACATATAGTCAAGTCAGGTTTATTTTTTTCAACCAGAAAATAAATACGCGGTATAGTTGTCGTAGTAGATTTTTTTCAAATATTGGATTTAACTATTCATAACTTATATAGAGTAATCCATTGGCTCCCAAACTTTTTTTCAAGCAACACAAATTTTTTGGCGGTCCAGAAGTATATGCATCAAGATAGCGCACAACCTGATAACCCTAACCCGGTACACATGCTATGTTCAGGCTGTGCGCCATCTTGGTGCACATACTTTGGGAGAACCAATATTTTAAGTCAAACAAGTTTTGCGAACCCATAGATCAAGAAACACACGGGCTGATCCGATACCCCGCGTTGTATTGTTAACACATACACCGTCCCTGAATTTACGCATAAGCTGAACATATAGGCTACTTTTGGATAAACGAAAAGACTTTAATTCATAATAATTCCCACGGCATTCCAATTTAATAAGAGTCATAAATATTGCAATAAAAGTTATCCCTTCTGTCATAAAGCTAATACTTTTCCCTGAACCTATTCTTCGCTACCAGAAACCAATAAAATAACAAATGAGAATGAAATAGAAGCATGTTTATAGCAAGCATCAATCATCACGACGCGATTAACCAACTACCTTTGTCTCTATGTAGGTGGGGCTAGCTTTATTTCAGGGGTTGAGAAACCCCCAGTCCGCGGGCCGGATCCAGCCAATCGAAAGGTTTCATACGGCCCATCTGTGCTTGCTGAAATTACGACTATAGTTTTTATGAATATAAAAGTACTTTACTAAAAAAAAAAAAAACCGACGCCTAGCACCTCACCCACGGCTTAATAAATTGGGTGCGATGCCAGATTGGATGGTATTCAACTCCGGTTAGGGAACGCTGATATAAGCGTTATATTCGTCAAAGGTTGCTCGTCAAATTCGGACCCGTCCAAAGCTTAGAAATTCCAAATATTTTAGTTACTGCTAGTCTAGCCGAACGAAGATACAAAGTACCACAAAAAATAAACACTGTAAACAAGGACGTTTAAAAGTTCCCACGCGGCCCTTATATTGACGCAATAAAAGTGATCCTCATTGTAATAAAATTGATCCCGTACTTATTAGTCGGGTTATTCCGTCAGACAAGTCAATGTCGCTTGGGAATGTTGTGTTTCTGGAAATATGCAACGATTAGATAAGCACACTTCATAAATATAAAGTGATTTATTTTTTCAGGTGTGATATCACAAACATACACTGGTCACCTAATGTGAGTAATAATAGAAGGCTTTACAATCCATTGTTCTGTGATAATTGTTATTGTTACAACCGAGACAAACGTGACTACTGAGTAATTTATCTTTATGACGTGACAAAGCGTGCCAAAAGTGATTATGATAAAACACTTTCCCAACTTTACTAATTGCACTTGTAAAATCATAGCAATTTCAAACGTGGCCCAATCAAAATTTGGTACAGCATCCTTTCATTATATGCATATACGAATCTACCGACACAAAAGTTAGAAGAAGAATAAGAAGTTAGTCTCGCAGAAACCAAATCATTAGCGTAAGTTACGTATGTTGCGCAATATGTGTCTGCAACTCATATCTGACCCGGAAGAAATTCATAGATTAAATTAAATTTGAGATTTTGGATCTCATGCAAAAGTCCCTGCAACCAACGCAAAAAATGTGAAATTAGAGAAAATCACCCCCGCCACGTTTTAAAATTGATAATTATACAGTTAAAGTTCAGAAAGATTTGAAAATTTACATTCCAAACCACGAATTCCTTACCCTTGGATAATTACTAATTTTTTTCCAAGCGGTGGCGGGTTTTTTTTGCGGGATTTTCCACAAAAGATGCGAGATTTAAATAAGCAAATTATCAGTTCATCCTAAAAATTTCATACATGCCATTTTGATTCTGCCATGTTGCAGAAAGAGGGGGCGTAAAACGTTAGGCATATGAGTTTCATGTCGCTTATGATATGCATGAGTGGGATTCGTCGAGATTTAGAACGTGTCACGAACCATAGTGTCCGTATCTATGTTGTGTAAATATTTTTTGTTTAAATATTACAGGGTGTTCATAAAGTCCCTTTACAATTTTATTTTTGTTATAAAGACAGTTTTTCATATAGGCTATCTTAACCAGGTTTGTTGTTTTTTTAATCAGTACTTGTTTATGAATTTTAACTGCGTTTAATACATTTGCGAGAACCAAAACAATATATATATATATATGGTATCGATAAATTCCCTTTGCAATTTTATAAGTTTTTACGACTTTATAGTCACCCCATATTATTCGATACCGTGTCAACATCCGAATTTGTAATATGAGACTACCAATTACGCTTGTTAGGGAAAATATATTTTCTGCTCTTTCTCAACGGAAATGGCTGGACGTCGGCTGCCTTTGAGTTGAGTTTGCTGTTTTAAGTGTAGAGCCGTATCAATGAATAACCACGGACCTATTGAACACAGTAACAATATCAAAACTGGGTCAAACCAAGTCCATGCATCTGGAACAGCTCTCCCGAAGTGTGTGTAACAATATGAAGGTAACTATTTTTGCTCGCCTACTTTACATTAGATTGTGTAAAGCAGGGGTTCCCAAGCTTTACTGCCCGCGGGCCAAAATTAGAATCGGAAGGGTGTTCGGGGGCCGGAAGAGCGTAGTGCACGATGATTTAGTCATGACATTTTTTTGAAACATGTTTGTTAACTCATAATGGTGCTTCATGACGTATTCCTTCAAAATTGGGATGGTTTGCTGACAAAGAAGACAAATCGCTGAAGTTTGATTCTTTTCAATATAGAAATACGAACGCTGCCATTTCTATACTTAAGATTTAAATAAAATCTGTTTCCAGAGTGTAGTTTATGTTTGTTATTTGACATCTCAAGCTTTCTTATATGGTTGACATCTGAATTACTGCCCTATGTTATCCTAATACCTAATACGTATAATTGAGAGACCGGTGTGCTTAAACTGTAATAATGACATAACAATTGGCAGTGTACATAGATCACAAAAAAGTAGAAACAAAGTCTGTTGAACACTATTTCACTTAAGCTCGACGGGCCATTTTAAATTGTCATGCGGGCCGGATTTGGCCCGCGGGCCGCGGTTTGGGAACCCCTGGTGTAAAGGGACTGAAACCCATGGACAGGAATATATTCACTTAGGTAACACAGACAGTCTTCGAACTCGTAATAGAACTAAAATAAGGAAATCGGAATAAAATTACGCCCTAACTCTACCTGGTACATATACCACGGGAGTACCTATTAAATACAGTAACACAATGTAAACTGCAACAAACGATGTCCTAGCCAAGTTCATGAATCTGGCACAGTTGTTTTCAACTTGGGTTCCGTGGCATCCCAGAGTTCCAACAGTACCGGCCAGGGGTTTCATAAGTTTCTATTCAATTCGGAGAACTATATTTATAAATGCATATTGTTTAAATATAATCAAATTCCTACTAGGTTTGCCACTATTATTAACTAGCTAGCTACACTTTAAGTATATAATTTATATCATTTTGTGTTACCTATTTGTTTGCTTCTATATATATTAATAGTTTATACAAATCAGATATCATACAAGGCAATTAAACAATTGCACGGGGGTCCAGCGGCACCCTAGGGTTCCGCCGGTACAGACCAGGGGGTTCCATGGCACCTTACGTTTTTAATCTAAAAGTCTATATTAATTAATCTATTATTTGCATATAACGAAACATCTATCAAATTTGCTACACTTGAAGATCATTTTATTTGGTCAGTATTTGGTTTTGCCTTAACATATATTCATAGTTTATAATACTGTTCAGACAAATAAAGTATTGCACAGAAATTCATCAAGCCTATGAAAAGTTTCATTTGGCCTCCGCTCTATCAAAGAGCTTAAAAACTACCGATCTTGAACTTTCAACTGGTTTAGTATTGATATCCTACGTGGACTAGCTATAGGACGATAAAAGTTGTGTTGCAACTTTAGTAGACCGCGTTGTGGATAATTATCTCTCGGGAGCAAATATAAAAATTCTTAGCCTACACTCCTAAAATTAAACAGATAAATATTTTGTTGTTCCTATTAAACGTTATCCAGTAGACGGCGCGAATGAGCAGGTCTGTTGAGAGGGTTACTCCGCTGCTCTATCTTGACACCACGTGTAGACTTCCAGTTAACGTTTACGGTTCGCACGACCTTGAAATCCTGTGATTCTTTGCTTTCACAGTTTCACTCCAAATGGAGCTTTGGTCAAGCAGCGTAAATTTTTTAAGAACATATGGACCCAAAATGGCGGATGTGACGTCACACAACCGCTTGGGGTTCACACAATCACGCAAGTACGAGCTTTCAAGCAGGAAAATAAAGTAAGACTTTTAAGATTTTGTTGAAAGCGGGGCCCATTTTTAAATTCTTCGAAATATTTCATTTCAGTACCTAATTAAAGAAATTTCAGAATTAAATAAAAAATTCTTAGCCAGTTGAAACCCTTTTTGCTTTATTATGATAATAGTAAACTTGAAATGTGAATCCATGATGCCAATTAGAAAACACAATTTATAAAATACAGTTGCTTTATTTTAGTTTTATTCACTTCGTTTAAAAAGCTAGGGTGAATTTGTGTAATGTAGATGTAGTAGCATCTGACCCAGGACTGGGCAATTATCTTCGCTATGGGGCCACATTGCAAATTCAAAATGCAGTGGCGGGCCATACTAAGTGAAGTTAATCTATATCACGCGATCTTATCGTATTTTATTACACATTTGAATAAAACAAAGTATAATACAAATGTTACTTTCACTGAGATGAGTGGGTTCTTTGCTGCGCTTTAACGAGTCCATGTAAATCAGGTTCGATGGCAGAGTGGGTAGCGCAGAGTTGTTAAAATAATAAATTTTACAATAGTAAAATCTAGAAATATGCTCGCGGGTCGGATAAAACGTTGCCATGGGCCATATGCGGCCCACAATGTTCCCAGGCCTGATCTACACATCTGGAAAAACAAGAGTGAGGTTGCGAGTCTGGAATACAATCGTGTAAAAATAAACGAATTTCTTTTGTTATCGATTGGAATGTGGCCTTGAAAGCGAGCTTGTGGTATTAATACCACGACGCTGGTCAATAATCAGTCCAAGTTATTCTTGAAAAACGAAGTAGTATGTGTACCAAGTTATGGTGAGAGCATAAATTTATTTCGATTTTCCTCATTTTAGTTCTATTACGAGTTCGGGGACAGGGTCTGTGTTGGGCCGTAAAATCAGTGATGAGCTGGAAAAATCATAACAACCGGAACGCACCTAATTCGCAAAAATGTAATATATTTACAACGCGACGCGGACGTTTACATAAGGTTTTGTCTGATCTAATTTAGAGCCAAAGAACTACAAGGAAATATAAAGAAATTCCCTGAACTATGTTTCCATGGGGTCAAAGGTCTGGGAAACATATATTACACGTTACTAATTATTTGCGTGATGTGATGTGACAAAAAATTAGGAATTATGATATAACAAAACATAAATTAATAATAAGGTTTACCAGAGTAACTTTTTGTACAATAGTTTTATTTCAACAACAGGAACGCAAATGCAATGAAATGTCCAACAACCGGAACGCCGTTCCGGTGAGTTCTGGCTACAGCTCACCACTGCGTAAAATATTCGCGCCACAGACGGATAATATTTGAGTAAGGTAGGAGTTACCAGCAGTTGAACAATCAGTTGAAGGAAATCCTATTGCACATAGCCAAGCCTACAGGCTTAAAACTGGCGAACCTATGACGGTTGCCGATAATCTTGCAATAGAAGGCAGGTTTCTAATGCCTCAACCAATGGGCCACAGACACGTATTCAGGCGAGCCATAAATTGTTACACTAATTGATGAATTATTACTTATCGATCTTAGAATCGGTAAGTATGTTGATAGATATTTGTCTGTTTGTTTGCTTGTTTGTCTGTAAGATACACGCGATATCTCACGAAAGCGAGGTTGAAACTGCTCCAAATTTTGAATGTGCATTCATCATAGTTCGGAACAGGAGCCTATCGATTTTGGATGGATTATGTCGTATAATTAGCGAGTTATTAATTAAGTAATTAGTAGAGTTATTAATCAAGTAATTAGTGGGACACACGGTGTCACTATGGAGTAAGACCACTGTTTTGGGGGATCCCCTAACCTCCGATTGATAAGTCTTCGGTTTCCAACCGAATTCTAGTTCATTACTATTGATTGATAATTTTCGTTTCAATTATTTAAATGGAAGTGCATATATTTGCGAAAAGAACTTTTTGTTTTTCTCTTTCATATAGAAGTAAATGTTTCACAGAATTTTTTTGTGCAACGAAAGAAAAAAGGTTAAGATTCAAAAAAGTTACAGAAGAATCCACAAAAGAATAATATTTGAGTGAGGTAGGAGTTACCCAGCAGTTGAACAATCAGTTTAAGGGAATCCTATTGCACATAGCCAGGCCTACAGGCTTGAAACCTGCGAACCTTTGACGGAAAGAGAAAAGATCTTAGAAATCTTAACCAACAATTTATTTTCCTCAAGACAAAAATAAAAGTGAAGCGCCTATTCGCATAATTTTATTGGGGATTACGTGATTTGGCTCAGAGCTTTGTTTGACTGTGCAAACTTTGTTGACGTATGTTAAGTCTAAATACACTCAAGTGTTTCCTCGTTCTAGATGAATGATAACAAAAGAAATTCGCTCAGTCTTTTACCATTGAATGTTCATGCTTGACATTGAAAGGTGCTTCATCACAATACCGTTGTGTATTTTGAAGTGTTTTACAAATATCCGAAATTATTTTCCAATATGAACATACAATGGTAAAGGCTGAGCGAATTTCTTTTGTTATCATTCATGTTGTTATCATTCAGAACTAACGAGAAAAACACTTGAGTGTATTTAGACTTGACACAACAGAATGGTCAGTCATTAAGCGAAGCACTGTAGTTGCATTTTGCTCTTAGAATTTAATTGCATAGAACATTTTTTTCTTAAAAAAGCGTATGTAAGTAATAGTTAATGTCGTGTCCGGAAAATTCAGCGCAGGAAATTTCGCCGCATAGGAAATTTCGCTGCATGGAAAATCGCCGCAGGAGCATTTGCTATAAAACAGGTATTTGTGAAAAAAAACAGGTCATAGGGTTAGGGTAGGCTTTAAAATAACGAATCTTTTTTTAAATAAAAAATTACCTCAAAAACCTTGTTTTAATACAGCAAAATTTTTTGCGGCGATAATTGATGCGGCGAAATTTCTCGCGGCGTGATTTCCTGCGGCTAATTTTTCGTAGAACCAGTTGATATATGTGCCAGTTGATATAGGTGTTACTGTTACGCCTATCGCCATATAAATGTTATAAATATTGTATTATATTATTATATCGCACAAGCATGAAGATCAAAAAAATGTTTTTCTTTAGTGTGCAGTAAGTAATTCAAATAAAAGATGTAATGTAGAATTCGTTGTGTCTTGTGATAACAATAGAAATTATTTAACTGCCCTTTTGACAAAATTATTCAACTTTGCTATAGAAAAAAAAACATTTGTCAAAAAACAGTTTTGCTACATGTACTTGAAATGTTCATCGGAAAACTCGGCGGTGTTGGTATATTTGTATGGAATCATCGACACAGCAAACATATTTTTACGCAAAATAACAAATTTACTGATTTTTTTTATTACATTGTTTTTCATAAATAGTTAAATTTATTGCATATTAACTTAGTATTTCCCCGACTTGGAATATGGATTTTGGTGCTAATGCCCGACTTTTGTTCTTGCTGGTAATTTCATTATTGATGCTGTTGGAAACTATAGATATGGTTGCATGTCAACGAGGAGGAGAAAGTAAGTAGAGTTAATGCTGAAATTATGCGATTGAAAGATATATCATATTGAATAATCCCCCCACCCACACCTATATGGGGTGAACACCCCCCAACTCCCCCCAAAAAAAGGTACGTCATATAAAGTAATTTCCCTTACGAAATTTCAAGCATCCCATAGTTTTCAAGTTTGGCGCCATACTTTAATTCTCAACGTAAATATAAATGTATTTGAATATCCAGATAGGATAGAAAAACATTTGGAAGCCTTAAACGTTTCAGTAACGCGTCATAAGAAAGGTATAAAAGATCAAACTGGAATCATTCCAAACTTTCGAGTGGTGAATAGTTAGGTTGTTGCCCATGTTCAAATTGTGCCGCTACAGAAGTGTATGCATCAATATGGAGGTAACTAATTTTTTGTGCCCACTTCACATCACGCTGTGAAAAGAGACTAGAAATTATGGGCAGGGGGTATATTCACTTGGTTAACACAGACAGTTCTCAAACTGGTAATAGAACCAAAATAAGAAAAATCGAAATAAAATTATGTCCTATCCCTAACCTGGTACATGTACTACGGAAATACCCAAATAATTGTTAGGCAAAAATGAATTCAGGCTTGCCATCTCACGTATTACTTTTAACGGACAGTATAAAAAAAACGCATAATCTTATTGCTAATTTTGTATTTTTAGTGGGATTCGAAGAACAGTTGGAGATGAAAGAATATTGGGAGAAAGTTTTCGAAACATAATGAGGTGAATGTCAATTTTTTTTGTGTTTGCAACCGGTACTAAATGAACATTTATTTAATTATACCATTTTTTTTTTCAGGAATTTCCCGCGGAATTCTGAACAGACAAGGAATTCTACTATATCCAATGCTATTCATATAATATAAACTAGATCTAACATGTATCCACATCATATCGTATAAAAATAAAACTGAATTGTAATAAATGAGCTTGTGATTTGTATCAATATGGAAAATTCAATACTCTTGAGTCAAGGTATTTGTTGAGATTGCAATTGAATTTAGTTTTGCCCGCCAGTCTAGCTAAGCAACAAAAGTTGTGGCCGTGATCCAAAAACCTTGCCCAGGCCTGAATTCTAACCAGTTACACTTCTGGATTCTGGTATACAATCGTGTAAAAATGAACGATTTTCTTTTGTTATCGATTGGAACGTGGCCTTCAACAAAAAAAACGGGTTTCTGTTATTACTACCACGACGCTGGTCAATAATCAGTCCAAGTTATTCTTGGGGGAACGAAATATTAGTCCATTTTTGGTACTCCCGTAGTATGTGTACCAGGTTATGTGTAGGGCATATTTTTATTTCGATTTTAGTTCTATTACGAGTTCGGAAACGGGGACTGTGTTGAGCCGTGAAATCCACAGAATAATAATATTTGAGTGAGGTAGGAGTTACCCAGCAGTTGAACAATCAGTTTAAGGGAATCCTATTGCACATAGCCAGGCCTACAGGCTTGAAACCTGCGAACCTTTGACGGTTCTTGATAATCTTGCAATAGGAGGCAGGTTTCTAATACCTTAACCAGCGGGCCACAGACACATTTTCTGGCGGGCCACAAATTGTTAGACTTATTGATAAATTATTTATTACTATTGATTGATAATTTTCGTTTCAATTATTTAAGTGGAATTGCATATATTTGCAAATAGAACTTTTTGTTCTCTTGTAGTTGTTCTTTTTCATATGAAAGTGAATAGACCTCAGAATTTTTTTTGCAACGAAAGTGGGCCACGAACCATAGATGGGCATAACGTATTTAGAAATCTTGATCAACATTTTATTTTCTCCAAGACCAAAATAAAAGTGAAGCGCCTATTCGCATATTTTGTTTTTGAGTTTACGTGTTCTAGTTCGACGGTGCATACTTTGTTTTAAGTCTAAATACACTCAAGTGTTTTTCTCGTTAGTTTTAGATGAATGGTGACAAATGAATTTCACTCAGTCTTTTACCATTGAATGTTCATGCTTGACATTGAGAGGTGCTTCACGATACCGTTGTGTATTTTGAAGTGTTTTATTAAGATCAGAAATTATTTTCCACTATGAACATACAATGGTTGACTGAGCGAATTTCTTTTGTTATCATTCATGTTGTTATCATTCCGAACTAACGAGAAAAACACTTGAGTGTACTTAGACTTGACACAATAGAATGGTCAGTCATTGAGCGAAGCACTGTAGTTGCATTTTGCTCTCAGAATTTAAGTGCATAGAACATTTTTTTTCCTATAAAAGCATATGTAAGTAATAGTTGAGATCGTGTCCGGAAAATTCGCCGCAGGAAATTTCGCCGCATTAAAATCGCCGCAAGAGCATTTGCTATAAAACAGGTATTTGTGAAAAAAAAACAGTTTATGGGGTTAAGGTGGGCTTTAAAATAACAAATCTTTTTTAAATAAAAAATTACTTTAAAAAACTGTTTTAATACAGCAAAATTGCTTTTGCGACGATTTTTCATACGGCAAAATTATTTGCGGCTAATTTTCGTAGAACCAGTTGGTATATGTGAGATTCAGAATTAGTAGAGTTCTATCGGTGATCATTATAAATATTACTGTTACACCTATCGCCATATAAATGTTACAATTATTGTATTATAATATTATGTCGTACAAGCATGAAGATGAAAAAAATGTTTTACGGATCACCTGGAGTATGCGCACCAAGATGGCGCACAAACTGAACATAGTATGTATGTACCGGTTACGATTAAGGTTGTGCGACATCTTGGTGCGCATACTTCTCGAGCACCTGTTTTTCTTTGGTGTGCAGTAAATATTTCAAATAAAAGATGTAATGTAGAATTCGTTGTGTCTTGTGATAACAATAAAAAAAATTATTTAACTGCCATTTTGACAGAATTATTCAACTTTGCTATAAAAAAAAATTTGTCGAAAAACAGTTTTGCCACTTGACTTGTACTTGAAGTGTTCAGCGGAAAACTCGGCGGTGCTGGTATGTTTGTATGAAATCATCGACACAGCAAACATCTTTTTACGCAAAATAACAAATTTACTGATTTTTTCATTACATTGTGTTTCATAAATAGTTCAATTTCATCAGATAGCAACTTAGTATTTTCCAGACTTGGAATATGGATTTTGGTGCTAATGCCCGACTTTTGTTCTTGCTGGTAATTTCATTACTGATGCTGTTGCAAGCTATAGATATGGTTGCATGTCAAGGAAGAGGAGGAGGAAAAAGTAAGTAGAGTTAATGCTGAAATTATGCGATTTCAAGATATGTCATATTCAATACCTCCCCCCCCCCAAAAAAAAGTTACGTCATATTGAGTAATTTCCCTTACGTAATTTTATGCACCCTACAATTTTCAGGTTTGACGCCATACTTTAATTCTTAACGTAAATATGAATGTATTTAACATCCAGGTAGAATAGAAAAACAATTGAAAGCCTCAAAAAAGTTTCAGTAACGCGTCAGGAGAAAGGTTTAAAAGATCAAACTGAAATCATTCGAAATTTTCGAGTGGGTGTATAGTTAGGCTGTTGCCCGTGTTCACATTGTGGCGCTACAGAAGTGTATGTATCAATATGAGGGTAACTAATTTTTTTCCCCACTTCACATCAAGTTGTAAAAAGAGAATAAAGCTTATGGGCAGGGGGTATATTCACTTGATTAACACAGACAGTTCCCGAACTGGTAATAGAACTAAAATAGGGAAAATCCGAATAAAATTATGTCTTAACCCTAATCTAGTACATATACTACGGGAATACCCAAATTATTGTTAGGCAGAAATGAAATCAAGCTTGCCAGCTCACGCATTACTTTAAACGTACATTAGGGAGGCGCATAATCTTATTGCTAATTTTGTGTTTTTAGTGGGATTCGAAGAACAGTTGGAGATGAAAGAATATTGGGAGAAAGTTTTCAAAAAATAATGAGATGAATGTAAATTATAAATCGTCGTTTTTTTGCAACCGGTACTAAATGAACATTTATTTAATTATAACATTTTTTTCAGGCATTTTCAGCGAAATTCTGAACATACAAGGAATCCTACTATATCCAATGCTATTCATATACGACACACTATAGATCTAACATATATCAACATCATATCGTATAAAAATAAAGCTTGAAAATAAAACTGAATTGTAATAAATGAGCTTGTGATTTGTATAAATATGGGAAATTCAATACTCTTTAAGTCAGGGGTCACCAACCTTTTCGAAGCCGAGAGCTACTTCTTGGGTACAGATTAAGCTGCGGGCTAACAGTTCAATGTACACTTCTAAAAAACTCGAGTTGCTCGATTAAGCTTCAATTATTGATATAATTACTGGTATTTAGTGAAGTATAGACACTAATAAAGTTTAGGATTCTTCAGGAAATCAAACGCATATCACAACGTTGCAAATAAATTTCTATCAATAACACTTGTATTTCAAAACTGAGTGTTTTCAAATTAATTTTCAACAATCTGCACAAACAAGTCTAGGATAAAATGGACTTAACAGTTGTACTATCAAATGTTGCAGAGTATTATACTCCGACGTGTAACTTGACACTGTAACTCTTGCGAGTCTCGCAGATTTTCATCAGTGAGGCGTGTTCCGTGTTTGTTCCTGGTGGAGTGAGTCGCGGCGCTATGGCCCATCGTGTTAAGCGTTAGGTTCGCAGGTTAGAATCCCATGCGGGGATAGTTATGTACGAAAGGATTGCTGGACTCCTCGCCGCCGTAGGGTGGTTCACGTACCGTAACCGCTGGTCGATTGAGGCTTCCTTCGCCATCAAGTTCATGCTTCCGGAAACAAATAACTAACTAATCCCATTCCCGACATCGAATGGTGACCGGCGAGAAGCCGTGGTTTGTCATATGGTTAAGCCGTCCTATCGGCTATCTTCTCCCCCGGGATAAATATGTAAATCTCCTCCTATCCTGGGTTTATGTCAAAAATGTTGATTCGAAAGGATAGGTTGAAACAAACGATGGTCTCGTAAAATAGGATTGTTGTATGATTTGACTCGCGAGCTTTTTCTGTCCGTACTGTGCTAACCAGTGGGTAGTTAGCGCGGAAGATTACGTGACAAGATGTGAAATATCTCTCCGCTTTGCCGTCGCTAAAATCGCCCCACTAATAAGACACACGCAGGCTGTGTTCATGGTGGTAAAAATATATCCACCTCCCATTCATCGTGGAAATGATGGATTGTTTTTTGGAATCAATAATTGTATACTGCTCCGCTAACCAACGGACAAGAAAAAATGCGGGTTCGTGGAAAGTGATCTCAGTGTGATGTAATAATTGGAAGAGTGTTAATTGACCCGTCACATTACTGAGGTCAAATAAAAATAAGGTTGATGGTTACAATAATTATTATAGTGTCATTTCTAGTTCCCATATAAGTGTGATTTATACTAAAATAGCAGGACAAAATATAATTGATGTAGCTTACTTATAAGAGCCGTTATTAAGCTTAGTTTGGAACAGACCTGCGGGCGACTCATATGGTCTTCGCGGGCGACTTGGTGCCCGCGGGCAACGCGTTGGTGACCCCTGCTTTAAGTCATTCAACAAAATGCGCATTTGTGAGGGTTGTTCCAGTCTGATCAATGGATACTGCCATACCAGGTCAAGATTAAGCGATAATTTCATTCCGATTTTCCTTATATTAGTTTTATTACGAGTTCGGGGGTGTCTATGTTAAGTGAATATAACCCTGCCCATAGGTTTCATTCCATATACACAACTTGATGTAAAGTAGGCAAACAAAATTAGTCACGTCCATATTGGTACACACACTTCTGGAGCGCCGACCAATGCTATATTAGTATATTACGTGAAATATCAGAATGTTTCATAATGGGTTGAGATTAGTTTTGAATGCAAATCATTCGAGCGTCTAACCCAGGGGTGTGCAACCATTATTACAGGAGGGCCAAATTCAAGTTATCAGGTGAAGCATCGGGCCACACCTTCATTTAATATCTATCTAGTAATTTAAGGCACAAGAAAATGTTTTGTATTAGTATTGATCTTACGAAATGTCAGGGGTCCGTGCAAAAATGGTGAGTTAAAACGCATAAATATCCGAACGAAACTGTTACTTTCACACCAACTTTAAACGAATTTAGTGAGAAACATGTTTTTATGACATCAAGTGCTGTAAAGAGACTGAAACCTATGGGCAGGTGGTATATTCACTTGGCTAACACAGGCAGTCCCCTAACTTGAAATAGCACTAAAATAAGAAAAATTGGAATAAAATTATAGCATATTGCAGAAAACATAAATTAAAAATAAAAGAGAAAAAGATCTAGCTCTGAAACAAAATAGGAAGAGAGAAAAGACAATTGATGAAAAGGAGAGTTTAGTGGTACTCGAGATAACCTATACAATGTGCGAAATACTTGTTGGACACGTCAGTGGACATAATGATCGTTTCAATATTATTTTGTTGTTCTTTGACACATTTTTAAAGGGTCGCTTTAATCTTTGATTACTGGCCCAATTGATTTGAAATTTTCAGGAAGTAAAGCTTATATTTTTTGCTGGAAGGCTATTACTTTCATTTTTTGCTATGACGTCACCAAAATTATTGCCACAAGGTGGCGCTACGTATCCATATATTTAAGCATAGCTCTCTTGTTGTTATGAACCATCCAAGATGTAAAGCGCACGCACGACATTTCAAGTTGGAAAATGATGACATGTTCGTTAATTGAGCCTGTGTAAATAATGCATCTCAAATAACTTCTAATTTTCATAATCACTGCACATCGTTGAAATATAAACAATGAAATGAATGCAACTTTGTTCATGCTATGGGGTATTGATTTTGAATCCAGACATGACGAAATGACGCCTGCTTTCAATCATGCACAGAAGTATCACCCTGTATATTGTACATACTCTAAATCTCGGAGCAGGCTCTAGTTTGTCGAAAGAGCGATGACGTCATGAATCCACAACGAAAAATGAACATTTTGACTTGATTTCACGAATAAGAAGGGGAGAAATCTTGTACGGAAGCCAGTTGTCAGTCATCTGTCTTGACGATTTTTACAGGTGTGTGGACTTGAGTTTGCACTACGTGATATTGCTCAATAGAAACATGTATTTCGAAAAAGTCCGATGCTCCGAGTGCGCTTCTCAGTGAGGCATTATGCGAGAACAACTGTTCACAACTGACAATTTATGTCTTCGCAAGGGTCTACTCTAACCATAGAGTCAGTGTGTTATTTTTACGCATTGAACATACAGAATTATGAAAGGTAAAAAAATGCATTTCAGTGTGAGGGAGACGCGATAAACCAGTGACGGTTATCGAGCAGCGTCACCTAGAGTGTGCTGAAACCAAGTATCACTCATTATAAAACTCCGTTTTACACGATTTCAAATACACGTGGCTCTCTACATCTGAGTGACATCTGTTCAAGTCCTTTTTTAAGCGATGATATGAAAATACTCGCCCGGCCCACGGATCGCCTGTTGCAACCCCTGATATAGAGCCATTTAGTATAGGGTTGCCATACAGTCCGGAAAATTCCGGACATGTCCGGAATTTAGGGTTAAATTTTGCGTGGGGAAGAATTAAAAAAATGCTCAAATGTCCGGAATCCGGAATTTTACTGCATCTGCAATCGTACTGTGCAAACTGCTAATACAGAACATTGTTATTTCGTACCGTGCGCATATTTTTTACTACGAGGTCATGAAAATAGTCATGCACTGACCGGACCGAATTTTGCTTTTTCAAATATGGTGACCCTAATTTAGTATGTCCTTGTCAACACTCAGATTTTTGCCCCAACATACTCAGTGTGACCCTTGTCAACACTCAGAATCTTCCCCATCAAGCACAAAATCCGAATCCGGCAGTTCTTGTTTAAAAAGTCGCTCAGGTGGGTAAAAGTGCATAACGATTTTTGCTCTTGCCGCTGCAATAAATCTTTCGCCGCTTTGCCCGGTGTTTTCATCATTACTGCAAGGCTAAGCAATAGTCGTATTCTCTACTCTTGCCTTTTCCGCATGGAAATTTTTTTGTTGTTGCCAGGCTACATGTCTGAAATTGGTTATTTAACCCACCGACAAAATGGCTGAGTGAGTGATCTGACTTCTGAGTGAGTACGCGTAAAAATGGTCTGGGCTAATTGAAATAAAAATCCTACTGTTAACCACTATCCTACGCGTTTCAAGAGTCTTTTCGCGCAATGACAAGAATGTGATCCTCTCAAAGTTCCGTCTGGCCGAAAAAAGATTTCTCAAAAACAAGAATATTACGACTATCACAAAAAATGGTACTTCCGAAGTGTGTGAACCAAGAAGGCGGACACCGGAACGTAGTATGTGTACCTGGTTAGGTCATAATGTCAGGTACAAATACTACGCTACGACTAGTCACTTGGCTAGTCCCCGAACTCGTAATGGAACTAAAATAAGGACAATTGGTATAAAATTATGGCCTAACCCTAACCTGTTACACATACTACGTTCCGGTGTCTGCCATCTTGGTTCACATACTTCGGGAGAACCCCAAAAATTCCATGTGTGTATAAACAATCACACCGTAGCATAGGAAACTTAGCCCGAAAACATCACTTGATAACAAATTCTAGTCATAAAAACGATTTTTTTAACAGTGCAACGTGAAAATTTATGACAAGCGTCGTCGTAGTGACGTGTTTGCGCAAGAATTCATTAAAAAGATATTGAAGTAGAAGAAGAGACCTTTGTTGCGTCATAGTATCATAGCCATGCATGAATGAGCATAAAAATACGAAATGATTCGGCATAGAATACATACGGTGGTCGCACTGTTGAAAAATATCAGTTTTTCGATATGAATTTCATGTTACTGTGACAATTTGTATAGTTAGGATCATTTGATGACAGTTTTAAACATGACAGTATGACGAACAGCGCTATGTCACTAGTCTTCGAAGTTGAGTATCTGACCGCTCTATACCAAGGATAAAATCATATATAAATCTATATGTTGTCGTGTCAACCACCAAACACTGTTAACGAGTGACAAACATATATATATATAGGATGTATGTCCATTAGTCTTACATTTTCTTTAAATTGCAAATGGAATTTATCGATACCATATAATATTTTGGACCTCACAGATGTATTGAATGAAGTAAAAATACTTGAACAATTAATGATTATTTCAGGATTTGATACTGAGAAATCCTGTCTGAAAAGTGTAATTACCCAATGTTACTTTGTTGAATTATACTAAAAATCCAGTTAATAATCTAATTCTTTTCAAAGTACAATTTTCAATATTAATAAACAATACCAATTATCTATCAATTATGATCTATGCAAAAGACTTGACAAATTATGCCCGTTTCAAACTCGGCCAAGGATAAAACATATCTTGAGAGTAAAAACGTGATTCATATGACAAATTGTTTTTCAAACTATAATTTCAAACGTTCGAACCCTTTATGGTCCTAACTTAAATATTTGAAGAGACGGTTGTTTGCATTCATGTCTTCAGTTTGGATCTTTCTATCTCGGAACAATAAAATATTTTTAAGAAAAAGTTTTATTTGAAGTCATACCGGTGGCTGCATTGTCCTGTATTGTATGAAGGACACGCTGTGTTGACGTCGCGTAAAAGCGTAAAGTACGCGCGAATATATAGCAAGTCGTTTGTTACATGGATGCTAATATAGCGTGAGGGCTACCACCATACGTCGCCTACCTAAGTGCAGTCTGAGGTTAAGGTGTGTACAAATTAAATGTTTATCACTAAAGTGGGTACTCCCGTAATATGTGTACCAGGTTAGGACCAGGTCATAATTTTATTCCGATTTTTCTTATTTTAGTTCTATTACGAGTTCGGGGACTGTCTGTGTTATTCAAGTGAATACACCCCGTCCATAGGTTTCAGTCTCTTTACGCAACTTGGTGTAAAGTAGACAAACAAAATTAGTGACCTCTATATTGGTACACACACTTCTGAAGCGCCCTAAGGTGAATGTATAAAATAAGTGATATCCATTAGAGATGGAAAATGCGGCGGTGGCCGAGGTAGAGCTCACGTTATAACGTGGTTAAGATTACGCTTATATATCGAAAGAGCGAAAAAGTTTGCTAGCTTGTGTGAGTTTTGCGAGATCAATTGATTTGAAGCATTGGTGCTCCAGCATAAATAATATTAAGCGGTGTATTTTGTTACAGAGAAATATTACAGACAAATGAGAATTCTCAAAATATTTCGTTTTTACTTCGTTGTCGGTGTAATATACTGTTATGAGAGGTTTGAGAGGCGTTAATTTCAAACGCCATTTATACGTTATAAGTCAGAAATTACTGTATGAATCTGTATCGTAAATATCAGTTATTTATTATAAAGTTTGATGGTGCAGGTGGCTGATATCAGAAAAATACGGCAAAATATTTAGTTTCTACTTTGTCGCATGTGTAATATATTGTTTTGAGAGGCTTAACACGGAAATTTTAAAAGATTAGAACATTGATAAGTCAGAATTCATCGTAAAAATCTGTATCGTAAATATCGGTTAATATGAGTTTAATGGTGCTAATATCAGAAACAAATACGGCATAGGTACGTCTCTCTAAGCGAAGTGTGCCAAGATTGGTTAGCGATTCCACGCTCTGAAAATTTGGTTCTATTTTAGCTTTCTGAATATAAGATTTGTGATAAGATTTATCAAAAGATGGCGTTGGATATCGAAGGTCACGTACATAGTGACGTCACGTATAAGTTGACTGGGGGTAGCGGAAATGACGTATTTGGAGAACTTGATATGTTATTTCTGGATGGAGGAACACAAAAATATTTACAATCGATATTAGACACAGATGACGTCATAGAGAAATTTGTGAACGTCACAAAGAATCTTGAAACGACCAAAACTACTTTGCCAGATGTGAAAAGTTTCAGTCGTAAACCCAGCAGCGAGAACACAAGTATGACGTCGTCAATGGCCAATATGTCGTCACAATCCAACGAATCAGAAAAGTTACATATAGGCCAAGATACTCTAATGGATTTATCATCAGCGAAGGGCGGACATTCGTCAAAAATGACACACCCTATGACGTCAGTCTCAGATATGTCGTCAGCATTGACGTGTGATACGGGAATTCACCATGAATCATCTACGAACAATGCCATTTCCCCACAGCTAGTCTTTACTCCAGTAAACACTATTAAAGATAATATTGAAGCCATGCAATACGAAACAGATCACGAAATAAAACTAACAGACCTTAGCTGGAGTAACCGCATTTCTAACCCGCTCATACCGGAGCAACTCCAAACCCCAAAAGACAATCCACAGTTTGCTGTGCCTACACCAAAACACCACATGATACCAAATGGCCCGCATTCCTATTGCTACATTCTTCCAAATGGGCAAATAAGTCCATATCCAATATTTTCAACGTACAACTTAAACAACCTCCCTCCTCCACCGCCTTACCCTGGACTCAAAATGTCGGAACATGTCGAGAGTGAACAAAAGATGGCGACGATGCAAAACAACTTTACCACATTTACCGCAGAGGTATGTAAAACATTTCAGGTTTTGACATTATGTGCAATATGTAAAACATAATCTTCAGTGAAAACATTTCAGGTTTTGACATTATGTGCAATATGTAAAACATAATCTTCAGTGAAAACACGACGCTGTTAGTGATATCAGTGGTTGGTGCATAAAAATATTTCGGAGTGCGTATAATCGGCTACTTACCCATGGCGACGTCGTAAAGCACTCCATGAGAAGTAATGCAATACATAAATTAGAGGTTTAATTGCGTTTGCAACCTATCGTGTTAAACCAAATTAGATGAAATTACAATGAGATTCATATTTCGACTCGTATTCCGAATGTACCATCGAGACTTATGAAGTCACGAGCACCATGTTTCGCATTCTCGAGCTTTGCTTCGCCTGTTAGTGAGGGTACATTTCTGTGGTCGCCCATGTGTTTGCTAAGAGATCAATCTTCTTTCCCTTTGCTCAGAAGTTCAGTCTCTTTTACTTTTAGGTGGTTTGACGTGACGTAAAATTTCGTTTAAAAATTACTGTGTTTTTCTGACTGTAATTTGTATATCTATCATTCATACGTCATATAATTGCGACGCATCTTTCATCTCCGTGCGTAAAATAAACGTGCTTTACGTGCCGACGCCCTGTTTGTAAACACGCAGATAACAATAGTTTGGAAATCGACCTGAACGCTTCTGAATAGGGTGACAAGGGGGCGCAGAGGGTCAAAGTGCAAATGTAATTGAATGATTCAGCGTAAAATATTTAGTCATATGGCAATCCGCGCTTCTATTCCAATTGTCGGTCCAGGTGGGTATGGAAATGACCAATTTGTCAATTTTAGAGTTTCTGGTTTACACACTTGATGGAGGAAGAAGTTGAACGTTGCAATTTATCCATCCTGGTAATTAACGATATGTAGGGATAGGGATATCACAAAAAAAGTCAGATAATTATGATTAGATAGACGGAAATTTAAGTTTTAAATTTATTCTGGGGGAAGGGAAAAGTATATAAGAAGTCGTAATTATATGACGAACCACCGCTCTATGCCATTGTTAGTCCAGATCTGTATGGAAATAGCCAATTTGCCAGTTTTCGACCAACGGTTACGGGATCTACACTACGAGTGCGCAGTGTTAACAAATTGTCGCTTTGCACTTCTTAGGGCAACCATGGGCTCAACAGATGGTATATCACGCTGAGGGTTAGGAACACATCGTGTACTCAAAATGAACAACTGGTTAATGAGCAAAGTTAGGCAAATTCACTCTGAAGAAACGAAGAATCATCTCTTAGCAAAGTTATGGGCACTTATTCAAACGTAAAAAAAATTAATTCTGGGCAAAGTTACGCGCATTCACTCAGAAGCAGAAGAGACTCGTCTCAGAGCGACGTTATGGACACTCGCTCAGAAGCGGACTCATCTCTGCAAAGTTACGGGCACTGACTCGGAAAAAGTAGACTCATCTATGAGCTAAGATACGGGCACTCACTCAGAAGTTAGGTAAGAAGACGAAGGTAAGAACAAAGAAAAGACTCATCTGTGGGTGAGGTTACGGGTGGTCACGAAGGTGCAACGAGCTATTGGGACTTATAGATTCTCCTCCCTCCCGGAATAAACATAAAAATCCTGTCCATCATAAGGATCGCAGAAATACTTTTACCTTGCCATTAACGAGTTCACTGGCCTTCGTTTTGTTCGTCAGTTTACTTATTAGTTATTTTTATCCACAAACAATGTCGTAAAATTCCGAAGCTCATAAATTTCTCAACGAAAACGATGCTCGTAAAAATACTTCCTCTCGGTCATAATGTAAATACGCACGACATGGCGGTTTTAAAATTCTGTAAAGTATGAGTGCTAGCGCGAATAAAGAGAGGCTCTATATGACATATATTTTGTTTAAGCGCTATAACAACATTAATGACACAAACATACGGTGTCCATGAGTCTTAAAATTTTTAAAATTGCAAAGAAAATTTATCGATGCCACATATGCCCTCACAGATGTATTAAATGAAGTAAAATTACTTGGAACAATTACTGGTTAAAAAACCACAAATTTGGTTAAGATATGAACTGACTTCATAACAAAACTGAAATTGTGAAGTATATTGGCGTCGTTCTCTTCTAGAATTTTAAGCTTACACGAGGCAAATTTTGTGGTGTCATGTACTAATCATTATTCGAATATGATTTTATATATTTATCTTGGATGGAAGAGTCGATAAGACATCATATGAAAAGGCGGCGGTTTAATCAACGATGAAATAGGTTGCAAGACAACTATCGCGTCGATATATTTTGTTATATGTCATGACTTTTTTGTCAATCATTTAATTTTTTTCAATAGGGGAGTGGTGAGAGCGTTAGGTCTTACGATATTATCGTCGAATGTCAAGAGATTTCGAATCTAAATCCCATGCCCAGCACGGTCCACATGGTGTAATAATTTGGTAGAAACCAGGGGCATACTCCACCCTTACCCCTGATGCTACCCACCCACCCTCTTTGCACAATTGTCTGTATGAAGGACCATATTATACTTATTTGATTATTGCATTTTATGCTTATCATAGGGGGTGTATGCTGCACTTTCATTTGTTTTAGGCCAGTATGGTCTTGTGTATACATCCCGTCTTCAATGTTGATATTTACTAACTCCTGTGTTTTTGCTTTTACGAGACGAATAAACATACATACATACACATACCCGCTAGCTGTTACGATCTAACTTGGAAATCTCAGAATCCCCTTTCTGGAAATTCTTGGCTACGACCTTGGCATCCGTTGCGGATTAGATAGAGTTACCATAATTTGTGACCTCAAAGCGAGACGCCTCAAAAATCATGCATTCACCTTCAGTAAGTAGGCTACCGGTAAGCTACACAGCAACAACAGTGTCGAGAACATGCTAATTGGTAATGTTCGTGTATTATTTTGACTTGCGGGACTTTTGGCTGACCGGTCGGGACGCCGGGACAAGACGTTAAAAAGTGGGACAGTCCCACCTAAATCGGGACGTATCGTAAGCCTAGGTTTAGAGAACTTGGGTTCAGAGCAAACTCCTACCACGCAGGGTGCAGTTAATTGGGTTTTCTTACTACAGTATTAGATTTTGCTTATACAAAGCCTTGTTCTCGTTGAAGGTGCGAAAACAATTTATTAAAATAAATAAATTGTAATACACGGCATCCTCAACCATGCATAGTCAAACCACGTCCTGTTCAATCATTCAACAAAAATATTTTTCTTTATTAAATCCAGATTGATTGGACGTTTTATTCTTAAATCCTTCAATAAACTTTCAATAGCATGAAATATAATAACAAGTAGGAACTGGCAACGCCCTTTATCTAAATAAACACTCAATACAATGTCACGCATCCATCTTACGCAAACGGAGAAAAGGTCCGAGACATGCTCTATTGAAAATGAATATATGAAAAGGGTTTAGCATGCTATTAAAAATTTAAGTAAAATAAACTTGCGATTTATGAAATAGTTAGTTGCATCTCAGAGTAGAAAATAGTTACAAATTTGAAAGACACATCGAATTTGTCGAATGTAATGCACAAATAAAATTGGGTATTCCCGTAGTATGTGAACCAAGATGGCGGACACCGGAACGTAGTATGTGTACCAGGTTAGAGTTAGGCCATAATTGTATTTCAATTTTCCTCATTTTAGTTCTATTACGAGTATGGGGACTAGCCAAGTGACTTCCGTAGTATTTGTACCTGAAATTATGGCCTATCTCTAACCTGGTACACATACTACGTTCCGGTTTCCGCTATCTTAGTTCACATACTACGGGAGTACCTAAAATTGTGACGTAATCAAATGAAATGTGACACATTGTTATTAAAACATTTAGAACAGAATGATTCAACCGAATGATTTTGCCCGAAACTTTACTCTAACTTGAAGTTAAGTTACTTTACTGTTTTCTAATTCCGATTTCAATAAACAGACAGAACAAGGATTTTACCCGTTTTTAATTAAACTTGAAAACAGCTCAGTTTCAGCACGCACGGAGTCTTTGTGGGAGCAACCTCAAACCGTTTCTCTTATTTCAGTAATTACGTTGTCGAGGCAAGTTCTTCCCAGTAAGCTTAATACTTCTGTCATTATTCATTATGTTTGTACTTGATTCATCGCCGTCACTTTTGATTTATTTACCAAGCTTTTAGTTCTTCGAGGCGATGTATTGAATAAGCGAAAATATTACTTTGAGTTTGTGGTAATTGTAGAGACTTGCGGGATTTAATATTTTTGATCTCTTGTTCATGGTTTAAATCAAGAATCCTTGTCGTCTGATTAAACAATCTCTCTCCGTATGATTACTATAGCCATCTTACTCTAATTCTGAATGTTCCCCTAACCCAGGGCATATTTTGGACCTCCTGAAGTATGCCCAACAAGGTGGCGCACAACCTGAACTCAGGTTGTGTACCAGATTAGGGTTCAGGTTATGCGACATCTTGGTGCGTATACTTCAGGAGTACCCATATTTTTAACTGTAAAAAGATCGTGATTTAATTCATTTCGTCTTGATAAAGGTTTTCACAAAGTACGTAAATAAGTGAGCTAAAAAAATCTTTGAAAAAATGTTAGGAGCCCTCTGGGCCTTGTGTGTGCAATGTGGAATAAAGTCAAGATTTGGTGCACTCACTTACAAACGCTATGCTTGTGGATGCCTGTTATTAATGAAGTATTTAAGAAAGTGGGTTTTCCAGAGTCTTGCGGCCTGAAAAGCGTTTCAAGCTACGAAAATTTACTATGTGTGATACAGAAGTGCTTTTTTACAATTTAAAAAGGGGGGGAGGGGGTCCTACGTGCAAAACCCCCTGGCTACGCCCCCATTCTGGTCGGTATTGTCTACCCAATATATTGTAGTACCAATTGTGTATATGACAAACTTGTATATGAAATATGGATTATATTTAATAATTGGCGTACGCACTTACGAACGCTATGTCTGTATTATAGCTTCTTTCGTATTTAAGAAAGTTGGGCCGGCATCCGCATCGTAATGGCAGTGTAACATCTCGTTTTTTGGTTGAGATAGCTGACAAAGTTTCCTATTAATCCCAGGGAAAAGAAAGCCGTTAAGACAACTTTATAATATAGAAAACTATACCATTTAGTACATAGTACTTTGCTCCAGTACAGACAACAAATAAACTGTTTTTTCCTGACATTTGAGAATAACTTTGAAAAATCAGAATTCACGAGAGCAAGTTTAGGTATCCAAAATATTACCATTAATTAACGGGAGTCTAATCTAAATCACAATGCAAATTTTTGAAATTTTAATACATCAGAAAATCCCCTTATTGAAATGTTCAACCATGCACGTTGAAATAGAATAAATTGACATTTTAATGGCGCGCTGCTATGTTTTTCATAACCTCTAAGTCGGTAGAAGTTAAATATTGACTTTCTCATTACGGTTCGAGTCTTGGTGGTATTAGTCATTGAAGTTTGGGAGCACGCCGAGGTCATGTGTACACATGGACGATCTTAACGTGGCGGCGCGTTGTAAAAAAAGATGATTCGCCGTTTGCTTACGGTTGTGTACAAAAAAAATCTGGGGTTTTTGACCAAGGAATGACCAGAGATATTGGTTCGGCACTAGGGATAATAACCAACAGGGCCAATGTCATGCTGAAACGATCCTAGTACCGATATTCCTTTAAATATTCCACGTGTGAATAATGAATCCACGTGGTATCGATAAACATCATTCTTGACAAATGCTAATCAATAAAGTCCAATAAAACCTTTCGAGACTTAGTCATTTTGGCAACGGCGGCACAAAACCCGTACTTCAAACCCCATCCCCGCGAATTTTCTTAGCTTGAACGCTCTTAGGCTCTCCCGACTCCTGAAAACTCAAGTTTTCTAATCTTCGGTTGGACCCGCTGGCTGTCACGATCCAACCACAATTGTACTATTATGTCCTAACTTGGCAATCCTGGCTACACCCCCGGCTCTATATCAGTTAGCTTTTTATGAATGAAAAGCGTAAAAAAGTATATATATGAAAACCTTGGAACATTTTCGAAATTTAGTCTGTCATTTTCAGTTTTGAATCGAATTTTTTTTCCAGGTCAATCAGAACTTCGATGAACGGGTTGAACTTCCGCCTCCGCAAGTCCAACGAAAACGACCAACTCGTAGACCAAGAAGAGTTACAATACATAAATGCAGCTTCAACGGATGTGAGAAAACATACACAAAGAGTTCGCACCTGAAAGCCCATGTGAGAACACATACAGGTAAGACGGGTAATTAGTTGACGTGGGTACAAAGGTTATGGCTTAAGAGCATAGGCGTAGCCAGGATGAAGGATCCATGCCCCTCACCCCCTCTCCATACCCTCTAAAAATTTCACTGACTTTTTATTGAAACGAAATTTAGCGACATTTGCAGTGAGGCATAAATTCCTACGCCTTCGAGATAAATGAAAATGCCCGAAAAGCTACAAAAATCAGTTTGCCCCCCCCCCCCCCCCCTCATCCACAATTTTGGGCGGCTGTCTACGCTCTTGCTTCAGAGTTGGGCTTTTTTAGCAGTATCGAAGATTGGGTCTGGGTACATAGTTCACCATTCCTCGGCTTTGTGTACCAGTTGACAAAAATTTTGGTTTGCACTCCGGGTTAAAAACATTTAAACTCTATTTCCGGACTACGGGTTGTAAAAATTTCGAGTGAACTTCAACTCTGAAAAAATCCAATTTTGATCCGAAAACAATGACGCATCCAAGCCTTCTTCAGTAGACCGTTAAGGACGCTTAAGGTTTTTGAGTATTTATGGAAAATATGACTTCTAATATCACCATTGAGAGTCTGCAATTCTGACTCAGAATTTCCACTCTGGATTCTCACTCTGCGGAGTTTGAAAGTATGGCTCCGTTTTTGACCCCGAGAAAACATGCCAATCTCCGACCAAGGCTTTTTTAGTATTTCGGAATTATTACACGGCGCTGCAGTCAGACATTTAACGACCCAGGAGCGGAGCCGCTGAGGTTTATTTTATGCGCTCCCAAAGTATGTGCACCAAGATGGCGCACAACCTGAACCCTGACCTGGTACACAAACTGTGTTCAGGTTGTGTGCCATCTTGGTGCACATACTTCGGGAGCTCCTTATTTTATACACTAACGAGTAACCAATTCGATGCACCCTACGTGAGGGCATATATTTATATCTGAAATCTCTTCGACGACAACATAATTAGTCGTCGGGTCTGCCAGCTATTACTTACAAATTGTGCTACAAATTTATTACTATTCACAACATAACTCTCATTTCCAGGAGAAAAACCGTATCGTTGTAATTGGATGGGCTGTGGATGGAGATTCGCTCGATCAGATGAACTCACCCGACATTACAGGAAACACACTGGACATCGCCCGTTTAAATGTGCCATGTGCGAGAGGGCATTCAGCCGTTCTGACCATCTTGCTCTACATATGAAACGGCACGTGTACTGATTTGTCAGTGACGTCATTATGATGACGTCATAGAACTATTAAAAATTGGAGTTGAAATAATAGAAGAAGGGTATTTGTCATCGAAAAAATAATATGAGAAATGAAATGTGGACAATCTCAGAACTAGGGGTTTCTTTGCGAGCAGTATCATTAATACTTTTATAGCCAATATCAAGTACTTCTCCATTAACTTGGTGTTCAAAAAACTTTTTCGCGATACATGAGTTTCTCGTGAATCCGAAGTCACATGCTTATTTTATACATTAAATCAACGCTAATCACGTTATCACGTTAAGTATAGAATCAATTCTACTCACAAATTGACTAGGCGATGTGGCCAGATGAATACTGTTTTATTTTTAAACATTTTAATATAAATACTTGAGATATCGGATCTTTTATACGAAGCTCCCACCACTAATGCGAAAATGCCTCACCACGTTTTAAAATACCAAATTAGTAATTATCCAGTTCGGTTAGGAATGATTTGGAAAATTTTCAGCATATTCTGTATTCCTAGCCTTCACCCAAGAATAATTACTATTTTTTTGTGCGGTGGCGTTTTTTTTTCTCCGGGGGATTTGTACAGAAAATCCGAGATCTTTTTCAACGAAGCCAAAGAACTACACTTCGCGTTTACATTTGAGAAATGAAACTCGGGCTCTGAGGCAAATACCTATAATTATAAATTTTGTTAGTGTGTTGTCCATTTTTTGTTACAGTTTTTTAAACGTTAATTAAGCTTCTTTTTTACCTTTTTACTATGGAATATACAAGAATATTGATATTGAAGACTTCTATTTTTAAAAGTAATAAGCGCCAAGTTAATCACAGGAAAGTTGAAGAGCAAATCTTAAGCGAAGAGAAAAGATTTGCGGTATCATCATAATCGCGATTGTGGTGTAATACGGTTGGGATCTTTGTGCAAAGCAAGCACCACTGTATAGAGTTCCGGTTATCGACGCGTATTTTTCTTAAGGCAGTCTTATATTTTTTGCGTACCAGGATAAGAATTGTCACTATACTGTCAACTAACGAATTTATGTATATGATCAGTAATCAGTTTA
The DNA here is from genome assembly GCF_013122585.1 of Styela clava. NCBI lineage: Eukaryota > Metazoa > Chordata > Ascidiacea > Stolidobranchia > Styelidae > Styela > Styela clava. The sequence goes on along the minus strand of NW_024102833.1, from coordinate 3,796,814 downwards.
TTTGATGCTCCCGAAGTCTTCGTACCAAGATGGCACACAACCTGAACATAGTATGTGTACCAGGTCAGGGTTGTTCAGGTTGTGCGTCATTCTGGTACGAATACGTCCGGAGCGCCGTTCATTTTACACATACCGAAAATACACATTGTACATACAGAATTAAAAAAGATAAAAAAAAAATGCATTTTAGTGTGAAGGTATACTCAATGAACCAGTAATAGTTATCGAGCATATAAGAAATATGTATAACAGCTTTCAATACTCGTAAAGATCTATCCGTCATTACGGTATCCATTTCTCCCAACTAAAATCGTATTCTTTTTGAGTTCAATGGCCTTTCGTTTCAGGCGCACGTTGATCTCAGAATCCACCCAGTATAATCACTGGGTATGGCGGACTAGTGCGAAGTTATTACTAATAATCAACCAGCGGATGGACGAGTATTTAGGTATTACTTATATATTTTGTTATTAACTAACGAACCGCAGATTCGCGCACCAACCTGACAAGATAACCAAAACAACAACACGCTAATCTAATGTACAGGAAGCAGTATATTCATTGGTGCTTTTGCAATCGCGTTTCTGGTGTTCCATAAACGCGGGGTAATAATTACGATGATAAGCGTTGGCTACGCTCTTGCTTTTGCACCACGGAATGATTACTGAACGCGAGTTATCCAATTTGAAGGCAAATGACGATTGTTGGATTCTTCATCGTCACATGGTGGTTTACTGTATTCCCCGGTATGAAAGACCAATTAGCCACACACTGGTTTGTCCTTACCGGTACTGGTAACAGGGTGAGACGCCATAGGTCGTCATGTTGTTAGTTAGTTTTTTCTGATTGGTATTCCGCTATCGCGAGCAGAATATCAGAATCCTATTTCATGAAAATAGAATTTCAGATATTGTGCAAAACGCCGGAAAGGCAGCGCATTTGAACCAACTTGAACCAGTTTTGCCTAAATTGCCACGCTGTCCCTCCTCTCTAAACTGGCCATTATGCAACAATAACTGGCAGAATATATAACTGCCACTTGCATTAAACAAATATACACACTGAACACTTTAAGTCTGATGTTACTGATTGTAAACTATAACTGCGTTCCGAAAAGCAATATCCGTCACTACGCAGTACGCAGGAATCTTCGATCAATCATTTTATTTTGGAGAGTCTCAAAATAAGTATATATAATAACACGCACTTACCGATGAAGTCGACATGGATATCCATCTTTGTAGATCTTGCTGATTAAGCCGGCTTCTCTATGCTCAATACGTGTGGAAAATCCAAACATTTCGGCGGACTGCAGAAACCTGCGACCCAACAAAACCCCAATTTGCTTCACCATCGCCCTAACCGCAAACGATCAGCAGCGCAATGGAGGAGCGTTCGTGTTACGTAATAATACGGCGCTAAATGTCATTGTGACGGAATTCAAATGTAAGATTGCTCTTTCGCCTCGCGGAAAAAAAAACGGTACACAACTTTTTTTTAAATTTAAGCATGAAACATATGCTGTATAGGTTATATGGCAAGAGAGTTCGATCATTCAGATATGGTCATGGACAAGTCAAATCAAAATCAAAAAACATAACCTGATCCTATTCCAGGATCAGTTCGAAATGTACTGGTTCAGGCAATGGCATTCTACCACAGCTTATGGCGACTATGGTGGCCCATCGTTGTCACGCTTAAAATTGAAAAAAAAATTAAAAAAAAAATAAAAAACTTAAAATAAAATTAGAATAAAAAAATAGTTGTGAAAAAACATTAAAAAAAAAATGAAAAAAAAAAATTAAAATAAAATGCAAAAAAAAAAAAAATTAAAAATAAAAACGAAAATAAAATAAGAAAGAAATTATAAAAAAAAAAAAAATAAAAAAAAAACGTAAATAAAAAAAAAATACAAAGGTTGACAACGATGGGCCGGCCACGAGGCGTTGTCACGCGTTTTTATTTTGAGAAAATTTGCTTCGGCTTGGGACCAACGTTGTCATGCATAATCCTACGCGCACAAACTGTGTTTCGTGGGTTTCTAACTCACTACTGATTTTTTTTAGCAATATTCAATAAATTCAAAACGAAAATGTTCTATAAATTCTCCATGCTACAAGTTCAACTAGAAGTAATATATGTATAATAATGATAAGAGAATATAGAATTGAGCAGTGGTTAGCAGTGGTTCTCAATCGGGCTCCCGTAGAGGGCCACAGAGAAGTTGAAGGGGGCCACCATGCCAGGCGCAAAACGGATTTTATGTTTCATTTGAAAAAATCCTGTTTTTCCTAGTTTAATTGCTTGATAAGGGTATTTCACAGGGTGTTTTCACTTTATTGAGCATGAATTGTTTGAACACAATGGGATTAGAAATCTACCAATCAACGTAACACTACTGAATGATAAATGATAAACAAGGGGGTCATAAGTGCTAAACGCCTCTAGAAGGGCCACACTGCTCTAAAGTCTCCATACTTTGGTTTCCCGCAAGAATTTTTGCAAAATTCTTATGTTTTGTGGTGATATTGTGGGAACTAATTTCTGTTTTCCACATGACCTCTAGGTTGATATCGCTATCACAATAGCAGCAGGGAGTACAGCTCGCGCTGAGAGTGAGAAAGCCCGAGGCATGAGGTTACGCTGGAACGTAGTTAATGTCACAATAACAACACAAAGAAGCGCGAATACGTGTTGCATATAATGATAAACATCGTCCCTTGTTTCCACGGAAGCTTTGTACGCAAACATGAACGTGCCATCCATGTTTCTAAGACAAAATAAGCACGCAACTCAAAAAAATAAGCATTTTTCTTGGAAAAAAGCACGATATGGTAACCCTGCCTATAATTGATTCCGTACCTGAACTCATAGTTGTTTTCCTATTAGTTTTGGCCTGAACCGCTTACGCGTCGCGTCGATCAGTATATTGTATATATGTTATTGCTGCAATGCTTGTTTTTGGTGACCGTACATTTGAACACATGTGTATATCCGCGGGTTCAATCTATATGCGGGTGCTAAAACCCATGGGTTAGGGTCAAAATTTCCGTAAAACAAAAAAAAATCTCATAGGTGCCCTTAGTATGCAGGGCAATTGTCGTGGGTTCAAATGTAATGGAACCCTTGTTTTTTTGTTGACGAAACAGTGAGCGTATCTCTCTCTATTTTAGGCGGGTAATGCATCGCTACAAATCTATACGATCAAAGTAGCTCTTGACCCTTTGTAACTTTGCTCAAAGATTAACCTCCTTTGCCGTCTGTTTGAGTATGCGTAACTTTGCTCACGAGTTTCCTTTACTTCACAGTGAGTGCGCGTGATAATGCCTTGAGCAAATTTATAAATTATATGCTATTTGCAGGGATCCTCTTCTTTTCTCAAACTATATTTCGATAAATATCTTAAACCCTCGTTAATTATAAAAAAAAAACTTCAATGTCTGCCTCATTATTCAATTCGTTTAATAATGGACCAGTTATTTCAATGATTTACTTGGCGCAAAGGTGCATTTTTTACCTCCTCAACGATGTACACACTCCAATATAAGTTTGAATATTTTTAATGAATGGTTTTTATGGACCTGCATCAGCATAAAGACACGTTTTGAGTAAAGTAGAAAGAAATAAATAGAAGACAAAAATATCACTGCGATCTCAGACTTTAGCAGAGGTGGACAAAGTAAAAAAGTTGGTAAAATTTACCAAATTTTTGCAGTTAACTAGCATTTTTATTGATGGCTAGCTTTTGCATGCACAATTGTACAAAATGAGGATGGCTAACTCATGACATCACATTTTTGCATTATGATGCCACGTTTGTATTATGACACCACTTTTCGTAAATTTTGACTTATACAACTTTGGCATATTGTACAAAAGTATTATGGTCTGAGATGTGGGACCGTAATTCTCTAACTGCCAGGGGTTGGAATCAACCCAGAGTCACGAATCGATTGTATATCTTCCCACGGTAGCCGATAAGAAAAACTACCAACATGAAGTGAAATTTTCCCTGATTATCCTATACTTTTTGCAAAATCTGGTTTTGAAGTATTATGACAGAGTCTGTGAGGTCAGATATGAGCATATTAACACTTGAGTCTGATTTCTCAAAATCCCAGGAGTGCGAATTCTTCATCTGAGTTGCAAAATTTCCAATGGAATAAAAAAAGTCAAAATTTTCCATAGAAGCTCAAAAAGCATGTTCACTAAGCACCCTATTATTCTATCAAAGAAGTTTTGCATACGACATAGTTTTTGTTATTAAAAATTGATTTCTTGCAGTCTTGAAGACAAAATTTCTGGCTAATCGGGATCCAGAGCCGAAATATTTCTAATCCAAAATAGGGAGTTGGTTGTAAATTTTCTCACAGTTTAATGTCATACTTTTTTTCATAACTTTTTTATAATTATATTGTCTCCCCCCAATCAGGCATATTTAATACTGGTAACTTTTGCATTAAAATAAAATAACATTGATTTGATATGCGAATTCCATACACTGAAACATAACACTAGAATCAAGAATTCGGATACCCATAGTTTATGAGAGACTGATGGAAAAGGACAATTGTGAACTGAGCCTAATCTCACTGCTGCATGGGATTATTAGGGGTCATATATATTCAATCAGTTTATTTTGGAAATGCAGGAGTTAAGATAAACTATGTTTGAATGTCCCTCTATATTTTACAGTTCTCAGAAATTAAATGGAGGCCTTTTGGTTACACAGCAAAACTTCAATTTCTCGAAATGATAATTCAAATTGAAACTAATCTGAATTATTCCTAAATGCAGGGAATCAAACTTCAAACTTTCAATTCGGTTTAGACAACCATTCATTCTATTCATACATTGTCAAGACCAGTTTTAATCTCTTGAGGCACATCCTTCATTAGCAGAAGATATTTGCTCACTAGACAACTTTAAAAAACAATTCGACAAATAGGTGACTAAATAGGTCGGTTGAAGATTTTGAGTTAGAGCTTTCCTTTATAATAAACATGAAATTATTCCGTTAGGCAAGTCAATTTCTCATAAGATACCGATGATTTACTCTGTCAAGTCGAATTGACTATAATAATATTCAGAAACATCAGAATTTACAAATAAACAAGCATTATTCAGAATTGACCATGTTTTTCCTACAGAATGGATCCAATTTAGTATAGCCAAAATAAAATTGGCGCATTTGGTTGGTGAGTTGCATTTTGTGATCATTCAACCATAAAATTTGTGATCATTGGACCTTGACATTCGAGGTCACTCAACCATAACAGGCCGTTCAGCCGTGACATCTGAGGTCATTCAGCCATATCAGGGGGACTCTAGTCCAATTCGACATAAGGCAATATTTGTAAAGGTAGTTTTTCCTCCTCCCCGGGGAGTGGCTCTGATTTCATGTGGTTACGAACACAAAAAGACTCCATCCAGTCATACCATGACCCGTTGTTACCACGACAACCAGTCACACCTGGTTGTTTACAGATACGAGAATGTGTAGGCTCGTACTTTTCGCTAATAGTAATAGAATTGCAAAATGTTTTTTCTAAGTTGTGCTCGGAGTCCGAACTTGTAGAATCAGAGTCAATGTTCTCGACAAGATTCGAAAGCGGAAACATTGATGTCAACTTAATATCACCAGTTTCTTTTCGTCGTGTTTTTCGTTTCCGAAATTCGCGTCGAGTTTCGTAAAAATTAGCTGAGCAATCGCCGGCACAGCTTTTAAATGAAGTACTATTATAATCACCCAATATAGAAACAGTGGGAGAAATTCTTGTAGGTATCTCGTTGCTTTCAACTAACTCTTCAGGAACACTTGGATTCCTAATCTCCTTTTTCTCAATTTTTGTTGAAACTTTTTGGACTTGTTTTATTTTTACTTCAGTTGATTGTCTGTCGCTTGGCGAAATGTTATTTCGATTAATTTCTGTTTTTGTTTTTACGTGTAAATTAAAGTCTTTTCCGTTTTTAAAAATGCTGGATTGTTTTGGTGAGACTTTGATTGATTTTTTCTTGATTTCTCTCTCTGAAGACGACGACCGGTGATCAGAAACGTCGCTGGGAACCTGAAAATGCAAAAAGTATGGGAATGCCGATTCTGAATTCCTTCAGGGTCAAACCATTCGTACTCAGCAAAGCGAAAACATTTTTGAATAACGTCGAGTGTACTGGGAAAAACGGAGAGTTTTCTTGTGAAGGGAAAGTAAAAACGATTTCGCGCCTAGCATTGTGGCCCTCTTGGGAGGCCACAGGGCCCCCGGTTGCGAACCACTGCAGTAAGTTACTGGAGTCCTTTAAATGAGATGACATACTCAACTACTTGTGATTGACTGGATTTGAGATGGCCTGTGACACAACTCAGGTTTCATGAACTGCTTACCTGTTGTAATTGCTTGGTCCTGTGATCATAGGTTAACGTCAATCTCCTTTCCTTGGGGCCTCTTGGTTTATCAGTGGACGGTGAGGTTTCTAACGACGCAGTTTCAACCTTAATAATAAAAAACTGATAATTGAATTGATATTTCCCCAGGCACCAATTTCCTTGTTTATTTCCAAAACCATAGCCAATCAGCAATAACTCAACAATGATGTAACAATTGCAATTTTTTAATCGCTCAGACTGATATTCAAAGATGTAGCGTGGAAAATTTTTGGTAGGGGGGCGACAAGCTAATTGAAAATAAAAATGTTTAATTGCTTTCATAGCAAATTTTGCTTGTTTTCAAAACTTCATTTATTCCATTATTTACATCCCATCCACATATTATCAACATGTTTTTTGAATAAAACATACTTACTATGTGTTATTTGAAACGAGCGCAGGACTTGACAAATTTTAAAAGGGGGGCACGGCTAAAAAAGTTTGAAAACCACTGTTTTGGGTGAAACACATTAAACAAAATATGAAGATTCAATAGAAGAAACAAACCTGCAGCTGTTCTCTCTTCCTTTTGCGATCCGAATTGACAATCGAAGCCTCAGGTGAAATATTTTTTAAATCATTGCAACTTTTCGGCGCCGGAATTGTTTTATTCATTTTATCGGGCGATTTATATTTCGTCGATGAATTTTGCACAGTGACATTCGGTGATGATTTCGACGTTGTCATTTTTGTTTCAGTTTTATTATTATTATAAACATCGTCTTGTCTTGGAAGCCTCTCGGTGGCGCTAGAGATATTTGGAAGGGCCGGGGAAGAAGTTTTGTGAGGGCTTTTGTGAGTCTTTTTTACTTTTGTGCGATTTTTGCGAGATTCTTTTGAAGTTGGGGTCGGAATTCGTAAAGCAGGTTCAGTCTGTGATCGATGGAGTGTGACAGGGTTGCTATTGGTTACAACGTCAACTTCTTCATCTTCTGTCAGGTTATTTGCAGATTGCGCTCCTGGACGAGCCTGAAACAAATCGTAAAATGTTAATGTCAAGAATTAATAAACATTAAAATATCAGTATCGAAAATGGCATCAGTATAAATCCTCGAAAACTGATTACCGTATTTTACCGGACCATAATGTTTAAATAATTTTTTTCTTAAAAATCAATCATGCGCCTTATAAGCCCAATGTATAGATCAAATATGGCTTCAAGCTTTATTGCATATACCGGTACTCAAAACTAGGGATGGGCAAAATCGAATACTTTTTTTCGAATCAAATAATTTGAATATTTTTAACGAATACCGAATAGTTGAAAAGCGAATATTTTTTTTTATATGCGACAAGATTCCAGAACGTCGGAGATCGAAAATCCCTTTGGAAATTAGTAGAAAGATTGAAAAGATCGGCCACCAAGCGTTTTTTTGATGGTTAGTTTCATCATATCCGTGATAGTTTTTGCCATCGCGATCGTTCCGCAGCAACATCCTAAAGTTGGTAATTTATATTCCCACCATTTCTCGTTTTTAATTCCTGCGGGTCGGCAGACATCGGATTTTTATCCAGCAAAAGGCTCGAATGAGCACCGTATGACGTCATTATACAAAAAATTTTGCCCCCCCCCAAATTTGCGGCTAGCTATGCTCTTGCTCGCATGGGGTAATCAGAGGTGCTATGGTGAACCTGTTCGTAACACTTGGCTTAATATACCAACTGCAGAGCTAGATTTGAGCTTTGGCAACTTAAAAAGTTCCAATACATTGGTAATTATACCCACCTTACTAAATGTTAATTTAAGACCATTAGTCCCAACAGACATAAGGGCAGAGTCCTTGGTTTGCTTCTTTCCTGGTTTTTTGACCTCCGAACCTTGGTCTTTAGGGGTCAATGAGCTCGGGATTATTGCATTTGATCCCCGACCCTTAGGAGTCACCATGTTTGATACTTTGACCTCCGAACTTTGAACTTTTGGGGTCGAAGGTCCATCAACAGCATCTTTCTTTCTGTGAGGTTTATTACTTTCAGAATGATCTCTCTTTTTTCGGGGCTTGTTCCCCCCACTTTCTATCGGGGTATTGGGCCGAGATCGTTGTGGGGGCAGTGCAGGAGTGCGAGGAGAGGGGTACGTTGGGATAGTGTTATAATCGTGGGGTTCAGGTGGGGAGGGACTTGAGCCAACACTGTTTGGGGTTTCTGGACGGAGTCTTGGAGGTTGTACCTGCGCAATAAAATAAAAAAATTGACTGTAAAATGTTAGGCTTACTAACTTGCTAAGGGATATTTTTAGCAAAATATATATATGACGATTGATTAAACAAAATTAAAAAAATTAGCTTCGTATGTTAGTAAAGAAAGGTACAACAAAAAACACATGGAAGTCAATGCTGTCATTGCTGGTTGGAAAATATTAGGAATATTATGACCTCATAACCAGAGGCTGTGAAGTCTAATAAAAAAATTGCCACCAGCTCTAAGAATAATGAAAACAACAAATATGTTATTTATTTCTGTTTCTATCGAAATCTTAAACTGGATCCCTCATGTGGAAGCCTGAAATTCTAACTCAACAGAGTTTGAAATTTCAATTCGAGACTTCCTGAATCGAGAAGATGATTGCAAAAGTGTTCCGAGTATTAGACCAGCAAGTTTCATGGGATTCAGTCGCTTTAGGGTTAATCATGATTCAATCTATAGATAAAAGATTAGATAAGAAAAGAGATAACACAAAACGCAAACTCACCACTGGAGGGCATTGTCGAGTTCCCTGTTCGATCATCTGCCTCCATGATTTGACAAGATTTTTTGCTCGTTTAGCGAGAGGACTGTTTCTTGCCGCTTTACGAATATTATTCACGTAAAGTCCAAGACGTGTTGCCTGGAATATGTCAAAAAGTTTTTCCAGAAACTTCATTTATACCTCATAGCTCCTTTCCATTACTGTTAACTGCTTTCAATTTCATGCAATTTTTTGTGTAATTTTACCACCATAATTTTATACAGTTTTAGCTCTTAGCTTTTCAGTAATCACCTATAATTTTGCTAAGGGATGGGTCTACCTTACCAGACGTGAGCAGTGTTCCCTCTAAAGTGTGCGCATGCATACAGCTTTCAGAGGCTGCGCACACGCATAGATTAACTGCACACAGACGTAATTTGATGTAATGTACAATGTTCTCGGTTGGCAGGTTGAGAAAGTTTGTTGTTGGCCCACCCATTACCCGGTTAGAACACCAAAATGCCTGCGCACACATACTACAAAAAATTAGAGGGAACATTGGATGTGAGTAACTTTTTTTGAGCAAATTAAAAAAAAAAAAATGCGAAGGATTTGGTATTCATCATAAGGGAGAGAATTGGATGGTTCTGAAATATTCTTTATTAGTTTATGACACAAATATGATTATGGCATGATTTTGTATTGATGCCAGAGAAAAGAAAAGTTGGTAAAACAGCAAATGAAAGCATATGGCCGGGCCTTTTTCAGAATACCTATAGCTTTTGCAAGATACTGTATATGACAGGTAGGAAGGAGCTTATGTTATTTGTCAAAATTATGCATTTTTAACCCGCTTGGTTAAAAGTACTAATATACACAAGTTTGGGAAAGCACTTTCAGAAATGTACAACACCAAATTCCATTGATATTATTTGAGGTAAATTTTTTCATGCAGCAAGGAGGGGAAAGTACCTCCAAGTCCTCCTTAGTTACCACAGATCTTTCGAGTATACCGATCGCCTCCTCAGCAACTCCCATGTCACGAACCTGTCAATCAAAGAAGAAGGCTTATTGAAGAATCCAAGACATGTCTTGCGGTACAAGGATTATTTGGTATCAAGAAATTTCAGCCAAAAAATTCAGAAAAAAGTTTAAAAATATGACATTATCTAAGGCAGGCAAATTACGACCCACTGGCCAGGCCTGACCCATCGAAGTGTTTCATACAGTCCTCTTCTGTCTGCTGAAATCACGACTAAAGTTTTTACAAATTTAAATTTCATTGAAAATATCATAGAAGAAACATTACGATCATGATTGTACACTGTGCTTCTTATAATTATACAACTGTTAGCTTAGTTGTTGTGAATAAACAATTTTTATTCAAAGTTTTTCATATCGAGTTTTGAGCCTTTGGCCAAACCAAGTCTATTATCTATAACTCAGGAAAGTAATTGCCTCCCCCTGATCTAAAGAAGCAATTAGAATGCATTTTAATGGAGGTTGGATTGAACTTTGACTGGCTATTATTCACTTTAAAACACATGTTACTAGCTTATTCAGACAATGGATATCACTGATCGCGTGAACATCCATTGCTGATGGTACTGTGTAAAGGCCTGTTGTAATTTTTTCATACGTTTCAAGATGTAAAGGTTACAATAAAATTTATTGGTTACAATAAAAAAAGTAATTTTACTTCATATATTAGAACTATAATCCCTTGCATTTAAGGGTTTTAGAGAATTTTATGATACACAGAGATGACCCAAATCATATATCTTCAAATCTGTTCAAATATCTATTCACTTGGACATCCCTTCTCCAATTTATTTCGGCGCTCCGGAAGTGTGTTTACCAATATGGAGGTAATTAATTTTGTTCGCCTACTTTACATCAAGTTGTATGAAGAGGCTGAAACTTATAGGCAGGGCTTATAGACATCACTTTGCTAACACAGACATTCCCCGAACACATAATAGAACTAGAATAAGAAATGCTGAATAAAATTATGGCCTAATCCTAACCTGGTACACACACTACAGGAGTATATTTATTTCAACTTCATTCATTAAAACTATAATCCCTTACATAAGGATTTAGATCATTACATCCTCGCATTACCATAATACCAAAGATTAATAGGGATTTCCTGATTTATAATTGCTTATTTTATTGGAAAACTTTACATCATTGAAAGGGCATATCAATATGTAGATAGTGCTGTCAATGAATGCTTGGTCGCTTTCTTTTCTATGATTTCACATGAACTTGACAAAAAATTCATTGAAGCGTGACCTGGCAGCATGAATCAGCTTACTGGTCTCAAATTAGGTACTTTTTGTTTACGATTAGTAAATATGTTATCTGATATTTGCATTATCGCTAGGAAACATTTTGACAAGTCACAAGTTTCTTTATTACTTATCGATCTCGTTCCCTGGAGATCCCTTCTCCTGTGGTCTCCTGGGGGGGCCGAGGGCCAGAGGTTGGGAACCGCTGGTATAGATTCATCTAAATAGAATGACTACAACTCGACACCAACTAACTGCCAGCGAGACATAACTCAGTGATTGACTAACTTTGGATTAGAATGACCTGTGACTTCAGGTTTGGGAACTTTTACTTAACACTAGTTTTTGTTCATCAATATTTATTTAGCAACAGATAATGAAGTATAAAAATGAATCAAGTATTTGTATCGATACCAAATTAAATAATCTGAAATTTTCAATTCTTAATTTCGGGAATAATTTATATTAGTTTTTAACTGTCATTGAAAAAATTATAATTCTGACAGTATGACTAAAAAATTTAGGGGCTCCCGAAGTATGCGAACCAAGATGGCGGACATCGGAATGTAATATGTGTACTAGGTTAGGGTTAGGCCATAATTTTAGGTATAAATACTACGGGAGGCTCTTGGCTAGTCTTCGAACTGATAATAGGACTAAAATAAGAAAAATTGAAAAAAAATTATCGCCTAACCCTGACCTGTTACCCATGTTACGTTCCGATGTCCGCCATCTTGGTTCGCATACTTCGGGAGCACCAAAATTTATTTATACATTGTTTATTTACAACTTTTCTCTATTTCCCAATAAATACTTATTGGATATAAGTCAACCTCCACTGCTCTAAGCGTTCTTCATTAATGGTGGGCCGTTTTAAAATTTATTCAATACACATATTAAACATTATTTAAGAATAGTAAATTGAACTGAGAGAGTTATATTGCTGTATTCTGGTATTGTTGATTTCATTCATCAAAGAGTTTTATTATTCAATTTCAAGTCTAATAGCAAGCTCATGATAAAATTTAATCAACTAAAACTTTGTGGGCTGGAACTAATCTTCTAATTCTGTAGTTGAAAGTTCCAAAATTATATTGGCCAGATAAACCATTTCACTGTTACTTTGATACAGTAATAACATCCTGAATACAGGAGCAGGCTGATCAAAAAACATACAGCCAGACAGCTGACCAACTATCTACTGCTTAGCTCGGCAGTACAACAGTACGACGGTGTGGCTCAACGGGCTAAGCGTTAGGAATACGCTCGCCACCGCAACTCTAATTAATCTGTGTGGGTTCGCAGGTTCGAATCCCATGCAGGGATGGTTAGGTGCGAGAGGATTGCTGGACTCCTCGCCGTCGTTGGGTGGTTCACGTAACCGCTGGTCGGTTACGGCTTCCTCCACCACCAAGTCCATGCTTCCAAAAACAAACAATACAGTAAAACTAATCCCATACCCGACTTGGAATGGTAACCGGACGAGAGGCCGTGGTTCGCCATATGGATAAGCCGTCGTATCGGCTTTCCTCTCCCCGGGGATAAATATGTAAATCCTATCCTATCCTAACATTAGAAGTGTTGAACATAAGCAAGAAGAATGAACAAAATCCATAGAACTCCATAGACATATTTCAGTAGTCTATTCACTGTCATAAGTTTTTCTTTGAATAAATGTAGCTCTATTGTACTGTCTGTTGACCTGTATGTTTGAACAAAATATTCAGGACACGGTTGGTTATATCCACAGCCCACAGACCAAGCCTTAGAAGCTTCATTTAAGTAAACTACCATTTTCAGACAAGGAAAATCAACATTAGAAAAGCAGAACGGTTTTATTCCGGCTATTCCACAAGTCACAGAGTAAATGAATGTTTAAAAAACTCACAGTGCCATTGTCGTCTATCACTCGCTTTAATCGCTCCTTAATTTCAAGGATTGACGCGGGCATTTCGTATAAATATCCGAAATTTCATCAGTTCATTGCCTGCTTATGTCCTCACTCCTCCGACGACAGACATGTTGTAAGCAAAGTTGCATTATGGGTAACTAAGCTCACTAACTCATTTGCATATCCCACAAGATGTCGCTAGATGATTTTTCATATTTTTATCGTTAGGGGTACGGAAATTTGGGAGTTTCCCAGCTGAAACTCAACAATCGGGCAAACTAGTGGCCTATTTAGGATTACTTAAATACACAAACCGGCTAATTAGTGCGGACAAATCGCGGTTTGAAAGCGCGACTTGCCAGCGCTCGAGCGTTGACACAGTTACTTATATACTCGGCAACCACCGACGACATTTTTTCTTCACACGTCTGGGCTTTTGTGTGCTCACAATGCGACAGCTTTCGCACCGCTTGGCGTTTCGCGAGCGGACGAAATGAGACGGGATGGAAATACGTGTGGCATTAAACGATAAGCGTGCGCTTTAGCTGTGTTGCATGGGCGCTTATTTGTCAATAAATTTAACAATATATGTATAATGGATACGAAAGATGATAAACTATAACAATTAATGAATTACCTTTGTCACACAAATGTAAACTAATGCGTTCGTTTGGTCTCTTGATTACAAACAAATTTTGACGTTAATTTTAAATGTTATTCACTTTTATAGCTACCGGTATATCCTATTCATCAAGAAAGTTTCTGGCTTCAAATATGCGCTGTAAATTTATTATTCCATCAAACAAGGTTTTGTACATCTATCCCTTCTCTGTCTTTGATTATTATGAAGAATATTTCCATTATTTCAAATACCAACCCGATTTATACCTCTGCATCAAATGCGTAGCCAGAAATCTTTGACGGTTTCTGGAATTTGTAATTGCCAAGTCAGACCGCAACAAATAGCCGGTCCAGCCGGAAAACGTTGGGTTTCAAGAGCCTAAGAGAGCGATTTACGCTACGAAAAAGCTCCAAATCCTTAATATTTCATTTATAAATTATTTCGACAGAATTTTCTCCATGTTACCCTTTCTCGCAATGCCATTAATATGTTTTGTCACCATTAACACGATACAGAGGCTACAGTTGAAGCAAGTCATCCATGTGATCAGCCCCATTACCCACCATGATACAAAAACTCAAGCACAAGAATAAATGGCCCCATTTTTTATTTCATTTGTCTAATATATATGTAACAATACGGTCATATTTACTACAGCAATAATATATACAAATCACACACTAATTCAACAACACCAGACATAAACTTACAAATAATGAATTTCACTTCAGGACTGTAGGGTCAAAGTTTAATGGTTTTACTCTCGTCTTGAAATCAGGAGACTTGTATTCCGAAGTCCCCAGATCTAGGAATTATTTTTGAACTACTCAATTCGAAATTTTAACTTTTGTAAATCTGGGGTCAAAAACTTTCAACGTAAGCTAAAAACTTTCAAATGACATAGTTATATTTCTCTTCTCGGTCCAAATTTTGCTGTCTGATTTTGTACGCATAGATTTGGAGTAAAATTTTTCTAAATTTAGAATCCAATTTTGTGAACTATTGGAATTGGGAAGTTGACTTTCTTTCAAGTCTTTTCAATGGAAATCAAATTAGCTTCAAACGAAATCTTTTATAGATCAAAAATGGAAGCCCACAGCCCTGGTTTACAAAGAATGGATAACTTAGTATTTTATCGAACAGTTTTAAAATACAGTTTTCTAGACATCAGAACATGATTGGTCGATTGCCACTGCCACGCCCACTATTTTATGACTCGCACCAAACTTTTGTTGGGGTATAAGCTTAATGTTATACAATAAAGTAATAAAGAATTATATTATACGGCTAATTTCAGCGTTGATTTTGAAATAGCAAAGTATACATACATTCGGCGCATAATATATCCCTATAAATAATTTAATTTTTCCAGATCTCAGGAACAATGAAGATTATGGGAGATTGATATACCACTATGCGCTCTCTAAGTAAAAAAGAGTGCATTCATGTCCACATCCACACATTTCTTAAGGGGGGACCCCCTCTCCAAGAAAAAACTGAACCCATAGTATTTCTAAATTACTCCCATCAAAATATGAAAAAAAAATTTCCCACTTTAACTTCTGTTTGTGTATGATTTTACCCAGTAGTGAGATTCAGCCGGTTCGCACCGGTTCTATAGAACCGTCTCACGGAATTTTATGAGATCAGCGAACCGGTTAGCATTACTGAAAAAACATATAACAGAACCGGCCGAATGACCGGCAGAGTGACTTTTGCGATGGAACCGGCTGACAAAAATTTGAATCCCACCACTGATTTTACTCAAAGTATCAGTAATTTGGTACGCTTCGCACAATATTTGTTTTCTCTGGCATATTTCCCAAATTTTGAAAATGAGTTTTGTTTTTAGTTTTTTTGTGGGGGGTGGGGGGTCACCCTGAATTACAAGCATTTGGAGCTTTTTTCAGCTGTTAATATTTTTTTTAAATATTGTATAAAATGTGCGATCAACATTGATTAGGTTTTTTAAATACATGGAAGATGTGCCATATGCCAGTACAATCACAAAGTAGCACAGGAATAAGATTTTTTTTCATACTTACACCAGTGTTTCTTATACTTTCAATGGAGAAAACATGTAACTCGAACAGCTATAAATTATTAAAGCCAAAAAAATAATAGCAGGCTAAAATATTTTTTCCAGTATCAACGTTTTAAGAGGGTGAAATATGTGTAATTTTTAAAAATACAACCTATTTTATAATGTATTGGTCAGCATTCTTTTCTATCATCTATCAAAAATGAGCTCTTTCAATATCTTAAATTCGAATGTATTCAATACAGAAAATTATTTGTCTTTAGTTATTGTTGTCCAATACATCCCAAAATATCACTGTTATTTTTATAGCAGTGTTCCCTATATGAGTTTATTAAGCTTGAAGGAGTCCAGTGTTCACTTGAAGATTTCTTTAACTTCGTCAAGAATGTTTGAAAGTAGAGAAGAGTCTGTTGACTTGCCATCGACGGATATTCCATTAGGCTGAAAATGAGATATATAGTTATATTGGAGAGAGGAAAGTGATGGAATGATTAAAGACACAACTAGTTAATGCATTGGATAAGGGCTGTGCAACCTGTGGCCGGCAGTAGTGCCAATTTTTAGTGATGAGTTTTTAATTCAATTTTGCACGTACGAGTAATTCCAATCTCTTTCCGTAGCGAAGTCTAATTTATTATCTATGTCCACGACTTTACAATGCATCAACAGCTAGCTAGCTTGTGCGAATTTGTGTTCTCGGGACTACTAGATAGCCTTAAGTTAAATGAAGTTGCAGCCCCAGTTTCACCCAGTAATTTCTATCTGGCCCTCCTGTGAAGGTTGCACATCGATGCATTAAATGGTTCAGGAAGAATAACGAACAATTGGTGTCCCCTGGTAGTAACAAATGCGAAGGGCCCACAAGATCTGTAATGTATGGGGTTGGAACCCCCTTTTGAAATGTTAAAAGAAAGCCAGATTTGCTAGCGGTTACAGTCAAACTTGGCAACCCAAAATTCCAGACACCACAATCCAAAGGGACGGGAAGAATACATAAAAAGATTTGGGTGCTCCCGAAGTATGCGAACCAAGATGGCGGACATCGGAACGTAACATGGGTAACAGATTAGGATTAGGCGATAATTTTTTTCCAATTTTCCTTATTTTAGTCCTATTATCAGTTCGAAGACTAGCCAAGAGCCTCCCGTAGTATTTATACCTAAAATTATGGCCTAACCCTAACCTAGTACACATATTACATTGCGATGTCCGCCATCTTGGTTCGCATACTTCGGGAGCCCCAAGATTTGGAATCACTCCAACACTATTGCCTACTGGACTTAAAAGCTTCTTATACCCACACTGTCGAGGAAACAGATCCAAAGTAGCAATAAAATACGATTCTACTTACCACAGCCTTTATAAGCAGACAAACATGGTGTTGCTGAATTGTAGCAGCGTAAAGAGATGCAGAATCATCAACACGTTCAACCACTGGAAAAGTAGGATATAGTACTTAGATAAGATGCTTCCGCATGCTGTTTTTCCCTTAGTGTGGCATTAGGATATGATTTTCATGGCATCTAAACATATCATGACCTAGTCCAGGGGTCGGCAAACTACAACCCGCGACACTTCACTGAATTATAATAACAAAACAACTGTATTGACGATTATATTCTTTACGAAACAGAATTTGTTTTGAGGCATTAAATTATATTATAATCTAACAAGTATATAATTCACAATCACTCGTTTAATGAACCTATAAATTGATTATAATTAGACAAATGGCAACAGAACGTGACAAAGTTGATGCTGAGTGTAAATGGTTTAAGGGCGCAGAAAATATTCAAATGATCAGTCTTCGCACGCTGCTTGAAATTTAACTGAAATATGTGTGAAAAAAGGTGATTCATCGGTTCGTAACTTTTTAAAAATATGTGCGGCCTGCCAATGACTTGCAACCTTTAATTTTGGCCCGCGAACGACAAGAGTTTGCCGACCCCTGACCTAGACCTATGATAGTCCTACTTCAGGATAGGATGGTAGAATTCGCATATTTATCCCGGGGAAAAGATATTCGCTTCATTCGTATGGCGAACCACGGCCTCTCTTCGGGTAGGATAGGATTTACACATTTATCCTGGGGGAGAGGAAAGCCGATAAGACGGCTTATCCATATGGCGAACCACGGCCTCTCTTCGGGTAGGATTTACATATTTATCCCGGGGGAGAGGAAAGCCGATAATACGGCTTACCCATATGGCGAACCACGACCTCTCTTCGGGTAGGATTTACATATTTATCCCGGGGGAGAGGAAAGCCGATAATACGGCTTACCCATATGGCGAACCACGACCTCTCGTCCGGTTACCATTCCAAGTCGGGTATGGGATTAGTGATATATTGTTTGTTTTCGGAAGCACGGACTTGGTGATGGAGGAAGCCGTAACCGTCCAGCGGTTACGTGAACCACCCAACGACGGCGAGGAGTCCAGCAATCCTCTTGCACATAACCATCCCTGCATGGGATTCGAACCTGCGAACCCACGCAGAGTAATTAGAGGTGCGGTGGCGAGCGTATTCCTAACACTTATACCGTTGAGTCACACCGCCGCGCCGTTAAGGGGATATGTTACGGTATGGGATCGGTTAACCAGTTATTTGTTCCAGATGCATGGACTTGATAGACTTACTACAGGTTAGATATATACTGTGGGGGGGAGTAAGCACAAGAAGCAAGATTAGGGCACAATATTCTTGGCACAACCATATTTAGGCTTCCCGCTGCTTGTCAGCAGGGAACCTATTGTATTCCTGTGTTTTATTATTATTATTATTTATTTATTATTATTATTTTTTCAAATTGGTCCTACAAACTTGAAATTCACCTCAAATGTGCAGAAGTTCTCAGCTAGCAATAAAATGCAAATTTTTTTTTACGCGGGAAGCCTGTTAAAGCTGCACGCAGCTCTAGTTTTATATGATATCGCGGAATGGAAAGTTGATACGCCACAAACTTCCTATTTGCAAGTTGAAAGGACTCATTTTCGAGCAAAGCGGTCACAAAAATTACAACTATTTTGTAACAACGGACCTCCTGAAGTATGCGCACCAAGATGGCGCACAACCTGAACTCAGATTGTGTACCAGGTTAGTGTTCAGGTTATGCGACATCTTGGTGCGCATACTCCAGGAGCACCTATACAGACGTATGGGTATGCCATTACCTGCCAGTAAATAACAATTGAAGCTAGATTTAAAGAAGTTCAAGTCTATATGACCAGAAATTATAAGGCAGTCGCCTCAGACAAGAGAAATTTCCAAAAGTAACTCATTGAATTAAACTGATATGAAAATTTAAAAAAATGTGTTCTAAATATGTGTTTTAATAATAGGAAGCATAAAAACCTGGCATCCCTCACCTGAGAATTTGAGATAGAAACAAATCTTTTGTAATGCATGACTGAATTTAAGGTCAGGAGCATTGACCCGTATCGATGATTTTTCTGAAACTTCTCCAGATGACAGAAGATGGGTGAAACGTTCACTGAAGGAGGAAACAGGGAATATTTTATGGAATATCACTAACTTGGAACTATCTGAGTTATCCGCAGAATAAGCCTCGTTATTACTAACCATCTAGTGTAGAGGTGTGCAACATTTTTTGTCAGTGAGCCATATTATGACCAACTTCAGAAATCTAGCCAGGTCACAATTTAGCTTTTCCTTGCGGGAAAGGCAATAGTACAGAATGCAGCTATTCCTTAGCCTTACAGTAATAAGGCACCGAGCAAAACGGCGAAAGATTTGACGCAGCGCAAGAGAAAAAATTGTATTTTTATCCATAAATTGCCGGATTCAAATTTTTATGCTTGGAGAAAAATCTCGAGACAAAATCCATACTAAATGGCTTGGCTGGCTGGGTAGTGACCTGCGACAACCTGTCCTACACTCCAGATCAAGTGAGTGTAACTGGAAATACTGCAGGCTTTACCTACCCATTGAGATTCGAACCCTTCCTCTTGAAATGTAAAAAAAGTATTTTTCTGTAACATACATAGGAAATATTCAGAGTTCAAAACGCTTTTTAGACCCTCAAAGACTCTTGAAAACTCATGTTTTCCGACCGCCTTTTACGGTCTTACTTGAAAATTAAAAATATCAGAACCGCTTCACCTTTGAAAATTCCGGGGTTTGCCCCTGGTTTGAAGCCTCATTCAAAGTGATGTAAAACAGTTCACTCATTACCTTTTTGGAAGAACCATAGTAAGCAACGTTCATAAAGTTTCTCACCTAGAGTGAAATCTCTAACTGCCAATTTAGACCGTAACAGCTAGCTGGCAGGACGCGTATGTATGATACAGAATTTTTGTCTTACATTTCAAAAAGGGAGGAGGGAGGTTGAGGTCGTGGTCCGACCTTTAACCCCCCTGGCTACGCCCTTGCTCTCACCTATTGCACGGAGCCGTCAGTAGATAAGCGGAACACGGCAGATACAGTTTGAAATCCAATTTATGTTGACTTGAACCTTCTTCGTCTTTAAGAATGTACGTCACGGTTCCACGGAGACGTTGCGGCATGTTTAAACTTACGACGGAAAATAAAAGTTGGGCTTCGTTGCCAGATGAGGGCAGTAGAATGAACGGTATCTTCACCGGGTCGTGTGATGTTGAACCAGGTCCTCGGATGAGTCTGAAAATGTATGTGAATTCAGGATAAAACACACGAGTAAACACATATAAACGGACACACACACACACTGTGTGGTGGAATACCTAAAATTTTTAACTTAGTTAGAAATGATGAAAACTTTCACATTTATTCTTGGGAAGGGGAAAAGCCGATGGCAATCACAACATCTCGTCCTGTTGCCAGTCCATGTCAGATTTTGAAAATAATTTGAGGAACTGGTAATTGTGAATTTGAACCAAACCAATAACCCTGTGAACCATAAAACAGCCCTGCGAGTGACCTTATTCAACTTATTTCGAAGATGACCTTGAGCCAGCCCTGCCTAATGACCTTGAACCAAAAAATAACCCTCGAGATGATCTTGAATCAAATTAAGGTATCCTTGGACCAGATAGAGGTGATATTTGAGTTGATCTTGATTAAAGCGAGCACCCGAACCAAATAGTCCTGACTAATGAATGACCTTGAACAAACTAAAAGTGACCTTGAACCCAGTGACAACCAGTTTTGTGATCCAAACAATCATGCCAAATGACCTTGAATCAATGATTCCCTAAGATGACCCTGAACTAAATAACCCCCACTGTAACCTTGAGTATGACCTTGACCAAAAATACCACCTTGGAGGTGAACGTGAATTCAGTAATAATTTATTTAGTGGTCCAGGGAATCTGGCCTAACAACCTTGAACTTGAACCTCGAACTAACTCATAATAAATAATTGTGACCTTGAAAGTGACTTTGACCAAAAAAAAAAACACCTTGAAGACGCCCTTCAAGTATAAACATACCCACAACAACCCATATTGTGACCAACATAATGTACCACCTGTGACCCTGAATACCAACTCACCTTGTATTCAAGGTATCCAAGACATTAAATTCAATACTTTTCAGCTGTTTGTCGACTTTATTCTGGAACACTAGCGCCACCATGATTTGTTTTTCTTGCATGGATATAACACGGGTCTCATATTTTATTCCGATGTGTTCGTTCTCACCAAGATCAACGAAGCGTGTCATCGCCTAGAAATAAAGATGTTTTTGCCAGTTAAGAAATAAATTTGATCTAACATTGGATAGAATTTTCATATTTTTCAGGGAGAGAAATACCGATAGGACGGCTAAATCATATGGCAAACCACAGTCTCTCGTCTGGGTACCAGTCTGTGTCAGGTGGGAGTAAGATGAGACTAACATGAGAAGCGGAAAGCTGATAAGATGGCTTAATCAAATGGCGAACCACGGCCTTTCATCTGGTTACCATTTCATGTCTGGTATAGGATTAGATAAGTCAATATTTTAGGTGATGAAATACCCAGAAGGGGAAAGGGTGAAAGTTAAAAAAAAATTCATCGTTTATTTCAATTTTCTGCATCTATCATGCTTTCAGTTAGGCATAACCTATTTTAGGACATATACGCTGCATATTTAGAAATATCATTTTAAAATGTAATCCGAACAGGGTGTCCAAAAATTTTCACACAATTTTATAGCAATAATAATAACAATTGCAAGTTTAAATAAATTTTATGGTATGATAAATAAATACTACTGTACTGTATATATCTTGTTAAATCATCAAGTATTTTTGGGGAGTAAGATTAACTTTACGGTATTACCCTTCCCCCACTTGAAAAAATTTACTTACCGGTAATGGTGGGGTGCTTGGTCTCTCTTCAGTCTTTTCCTTTCCAGTTTCAGCCTTTTCAGGAGATTCCTCTCTTTCTTTCCTGTGTTTCTTGTGCTTTGAAGACTTTTCATGCTTTTTCTTCTTCTTATGACGATGCTGTTTAGCTGGGGATTCTTCAGGAGTATCCTGTTTCGGGGAGGGGGCATCCCCATCTCTATGCATAGAAAATTTAAAAAAATTATTACAAATAGCATTCGTCTGTAATATGCATGATAACAGTAAAAATATATTTATACAAGAACAACACTTGAAACTATTATGACATCGTAGGCTATTTCCTTTTTTCAAGTCCCATACCTACACCTCAATTAGGGCGTAGTAAAAGGGCGGGAAATGCGGGCAAATTAGTTTTTAATGAAAATAGCAGATTTTTAAAAGGTGTGGTGTGCAACCTTCGGTTCGCAGGCCAAATACGAGCGACAAGGAAAAATTGTTGCCGAAATGTCTGACGATTTGTATTGAAAAATTAGTTAAATCGCCTCTATCTTTACCACGCACCACTATCAAGTCAATGCTTCCGAAAACAAATAACTGGATAACTAATCCCATACCAGACATGGAATGCTAACCGGGCGAGAGACCGTGGTTCACCATATGATTAAGCCATCCTATCGGCTTTCCTCTCCTCCAGGATAAATATGTCAATCCTCCGAGCCTAAGTTTTGTTAGAGTAAAGCGAATATCATGTGAAATATGGCACATACCCATTTACAGCAGCAGTTGCTCCCGTAGTACCAGAGCCAGGAGACAGCCAGAAGTCCAAATCTTCTTTATCCTGGGAAATGAAGTTTTGAATTAGATTTATTACAACCATATTAAATTCTTGTCCACATTCGTGCAAATGAAACAATAAACGGCGCTGCGAAAGTATGTGCATTAAGATGGCGCACAACCTGATAACACTAACCTGGCACACATACTATGTTCAGGTTGTGCGCCATCTTGATCACATACTTCTGGAGCACCCAATAAACTAACTGGTGAATTAACTAGCTCCTATTTCGTAAACAATTTCATATCGATGGCAAAAGTCATTCGTGTAAAGAATATCATCACTTGACCGTTTGGGTCAGTGGGCGGCTAATTTTTTCAAGTGAGGCCCGAATAGTAAAATGGAAAAGGTTTCAAGGCCCAGCAATAAATTGCACATGTGATATGTTTATTTTACATATTTAATTTGTAATTAAAACTAGTGCGAACGCACAGGTACTTGCTGTTAGCTTGAGCGGTTTAACAATCGGATACGCAAGAATAAAAAGACCAGAATAGTTCCAGAATGCCGATACTGTAGGTGAAATGAATGTAATGGATGATTGTTTGATATATGAACAAAAACTAGTTAGCAAAAAATTTATATGTAATGTTGGATTTATAGAACTTTTATGTGTATTACTGCCCATAATTGAAATTTATTGAAGGCCCGTTGGAAAATGCTCGATACCTTCTTGGTGATGTGTTACAACACCTTCGCTACAAAAATGTAACAGCACCCCTATTATAATCTGAATATGAACAGGTTTAATCCAGTATTGGGCTCGGGTGAATGACTTGTTCTTTTATATATCAAAGACTGGGGTGATGCCAATACTAGGGGAACTTGGATATTGTGTATTGAACTGCAGGTCCTTTCTCTTTAATTACTTTCTACCTCGGATCCGTATGTGGTACTCACCACAAGGATGCTTGAAACGAGATAGTATTAAAGTGATAAGTAAAAATAACATAATCTCTTTTAACGAAATAGTAAGTATATGTGTGAGCTTTCGTTAGATCATGGTCTAACTTATTCAAACAATACAAGATATAACTTAATCAAATAGCGCTATCCAACTATGTAGTAGTATGCTAGTATTCAACTATGAATCCTGCCTCGTCTGGACTCAATGACTGCAATGACTTGAAGTGACTCGGACTAATCATCAATAAACCGCCAATGAGACTTAATTCAGTGATTCGACCAAAATAGACTCTTGGGGGCCCACAAATTTTTACCAAATCCTTGTTTTGACCCTGATTCTTAAGTTGTTGCACACACATAGTCATGTTCCTAACCATTAGATAATAACGAACTTTCAACTGTGGTTACAAATCCAACAAACACAAACCGTTTCTTTTGGGGCATCTTGGTGTCCATTCACTTTATCTTGTGATGTCACAGGAGTAGTGACATCATCACCGTTGCTAGCGGCAACTGTTGGCTCCTCCCCCTCGTCAACCAATAGCAAGCTTTCTTGAGGATGCTCATGCTTCTCATGGTGATGGTGATGACGAGTCTTCTTTTCCTTCTGCGAAAACAACAAATGGGGCTTAGTTCACGTTTAGGACGGAATTTTTCTCCGTATTCCTTGTAGTATTACTGATATTCATTACTTATCGATTTTAATTGGTAAGTATGTTGATAGGTATTTGTCTGTCTGTCTGTTAGATGCACGCGATATCTCACGAAAGCGAGATTGAATCTGCTCCAGATTTTGCATGTGCATTCGTCATATGTCGGACCAGAAGCCTATTGATTTTGGATGAATTATGTCTTAGTGATGGGACACAAGGTGTCACTATTGAGTAAGAGCGCTGTTTCCGGGATCCCCTAACTTTCGATCGATAAGTCTTCGGTCTCTGACCGGTATTCTCGTTAGTTCATTAATGTTTCGAAAATGAAATTAAGGAGGTGACAAATATTTTGTAGTTAGCGATAAAACTGTTGACAGACCATCTGCACTAATAAATATGCTACTTTCCAGATATTTAGATAAAATTATACTTAAGTTAGGCATTTAAAGCGTCGTATCACACCTCAAAATTATGTGAAGGATCTAAAGAAGATGTGGAGTAGGGAAGTCACTGTCAGAACATGACAGTTCAGTTAGAATCCAGTTGAAAATATTTTATGTGAGGATCGCCACACACCTCAATGGCCAGGGGCGTAGCCAGAAATTTTCGAAGGGGGAGGGGGGGTTCTGATTTTTTTGTTGCCAAGTTAGATCGAAACTTCTAGCGGCTCCGATCGAACGCTGGAATACGCGTGTTTTCATTAGTCTTGGGGTCTAAAAAGCATTTTAGGCTGAGGAAAATTGCTATCTATGATAATGAAAAATGATTTTATATTTTTACATTTCAAAGGAGGGGGGGGGGGGTCAACCAGCAAAACCACCCCCCTGGCTAAGCGCCACTGTCAATGGCCATTGAGCGAAAGACCATGGTTTGCTATATTAGTCAGCAATCTTTTCAGCTTTCCTCTCCCCCATAAAAATAGGAAGAAGAATCATTAGACTCCAAACCTTCTTCTTTTCTTTCTTTTTACGTTTCTTCTTTTTCTCTTCTGGCTCTTCATCGCCCTTTTGTGGCGATTCTTTCGCAACTCGATGGGTTGGAGTTGGTAGTTTGTCTTGAGCAGTGAGAGGACTGTATATAAAATAATATAACAGTTATAAAATATATTTGAAGGGGGAAAATTTTTTAGTAAAATTTATGCGCTCCAGAAGTATGTGTCCTAATATGGAGGTAACTAATTTTGTTTTGTCTACTTTACATCAATTTGTGTAAAGGGACTTTTTACTATGGACAGGGGTATATTCACTTGGCTAATACAGACAATTCCCGAGCTTGTAATAGAACTAAAATAAGAAAAATCGGGAAAAAATTACGCCTAACCTGATACACCTACTAAGGGAGTAATGAAATTTAAGCCAGCGTAGTACTTTTCAACCGACAGCTTTTTGATGGAATGACAAAAATCTTGTCCATTTTACTGTCATTTGTATGCATGGCCGTGCCTTCTAGTCAGTTGTTCTACTTAGTTATACTATAAAAACTTAAACTTAGTTATAATCTTGCATCAAAATTTTTTTTTACCTGCCCATAAAAATAGAAAAACAAAAAACCGACACTCAGTCTTTTCAAAAAATAACTAATGCACCCCTGCACTTCAAAAATTAACAAACTAAAGCCTCTCCCCCACAAATTTTTTTTTAAAAAATTACCCCCACTTCCCTTCGAGAAAAAAAACGCATTAATATGACAAGATCCGCTCACATTTCTAAACCAATATTACTCCCCCCTGAAAAATATAATGAAAAAAACTTGTCAAAAGTTTTCTTGCGACCTCTACGACCTTGGAATTGATGAAAAAAATGAATGACATGTTAAAGTCATCTATTCAATAGAATGAAGTAGGACTGCATTTTATATTCAGCGAGAGAAAAGCTTACAAAACAGCCGGAGATGTTGAATGAGAAAAACTTGTCAAAATAAAACATAAAAAGAAAATTTCTCCTCAAACTCACCTTTCTAGATCAATGTCCAATGCTTTATAAATATCCTCCTTCTTTGTGTCATCTTCAGAATCCGTTTGTACAGCTCCCTGGAGATAGAATTCAGTTTAAGAGAATTTTTCATACAAAAGTCTATGCGAGCTTACTCAGAAGCAAAGGAGACTCGTCTTTTAGCAAAGTTATGACCAATGAAATGAAACTGTAAAGAAGTATGATGGTGCATCACACAGACTGACTCAGAAACAAGACCATTCTCTAATCAAAGATACGATCAATTACCTAAATGCAAGCAACTGAATCAATATCGAAATATTGTGTTGCTACATCCTTTTGTCATCAAGTAAATCAGTATTAATGGACACACTTACTAAGAATATTACGTAAATATAAATTCAGTACAATTTATTTTTTTAACACCAATTGGCACCAAAATGTCCATCTAAGGTCTGTCAATACTAAGCAAGCCACTGTCCACAGGTTAGACACCTACAGAACATCAAATAATAATAATAAATATGAAGTAGAATTTTAGCATGGGGGGGGGGAATACCCCCTACATACCTCTGGCATTTCCTCTTGTACAATATCAACAGCATGCACTGGTTCAATATCTTCATCTGGCGAGTCTTCAACAACTTGACGACCTTTCTTGCGACCTTTACGACCTTGGAGTTGATGAAAAAAATGAATGACATGTTAAAGGTGTCTATTCAATAGAATGAAATAGGACTGCATTTTATATTTAGTGAAAGGAAAGCTTATAAGACAGCCGGGGATGTTATATTTATTATTCAAATACATTTGGATTCATTTAGATTCAATGAAGTTAATTTCTAATTTTAGAAATAATTTAGAACATGTAAGAATCTGCCCCATTTGTTGCCAATGATCAACACCATACACTAACTCAGCCTTCAATAGTTATAGAAACAGTCTGAAGATAACAGTTTAAACCAGGTGTGTGGAACCTTAAATACCAGAGGGCCGGATAGGAATAGGGCTGAGCATTTTCGAATACCTTGTGGTTTCAGAATCGAATCGAATAATTTTTTCGAATCGAATCTCGAATACTTGAAAATATATAATTTTAAGCGACTTTATTATAGTAATTGATCCTCTCAACAAATGAATTACTAAAGACAGAGAATAAATCACCCAGATAGATTACTGAGCGTTCACACAGAATAAAAAACACGTTTTATCAATAACTCACTAGTCATATGTTAGAATCTCGTTGAATAAATATGACTCTAAGGAAAAAAAAATTTGGGAATTCACCTCGACCATTAGCGGAAAAATAAAAACAAGATGGCGGCGATTCGAAATTTAGCTCTGAACCGATTCGAATAATTTACTATTCGATTCGATTCGAATATTCGATTCGAAATGCCCAGCCCTAGATAGGAATAACTGGGTGAAACCGCAGGTCACACCTTTATTTAACATAGGCTTTCTAGTAGTTGCAGGCACAAAAATTTTGGTTTTTGATCTTGCGACTGAGGCATTGTAATGTCATTGGCAGAGATAACTAATTGGATTCATGTAAAGGATTCGCATTGCAAAGGGATTGGAATTACTCAAACATACCAAATTAAATTAAAAACTCGTTTCGCAGGAGTACATCATTCAAAATTAGCACTTCTCTGTGAGCCGCACAACTTTTCCTTCAGGCTCAATTTTTTCTTGAAGGCCGCAGGTTGCACACCCCTGGTTTAAACTATTCTGCATTCCAAAAATTTCTACGGTCTGTATTCGAAAATGATATTTTTGAATGTATTCAAAGTTGTAGATTATACAGTTTTGATCATCCCTAGAGATATGATCTTTTTTATTTCTTTCTCACTGTTTCCCACCTTTCTTATCTTTCTTCCTTTCCTTTTCATCCCTTCTTTTCTTGCGTTCTTCTTGTCGTCGACGACGTCTGTCTTGTTCCTGAAGATTAAAAAACAAAAATCAACAAAACAATTTAAAACTTTTAATACAGCAGTAAACACATTGTTGGTTTGATGTTTGATTTCACTCTGAGCAAGGATCTAGCAGTCACAGCTACTTAGGCAGTTTTTTTAATAAAAACACCTCAGAGTACATAAGGCTATTTCTGTGATAAATTGAAAGCCCACATGTAGCAATAAAATGCGGCTGCGAAGAAATATTTACTCCTACTCCGAGCCATTTAAAAATTGACTCTGTTTCCTGATTTAGGGAAACTGTGACAAGACTCCAGTTCCAAACTCTGGGAAAACAAGTTTGACCCCAAGACCTCCGTCACCAGGAAGTCTTTCTCAATCATCTGCTAGGAAAACTTATTCAGCTAAATGCTTACCTAGTTTCTGTCATTTTAATCTCAAAAATTCAAAATTTTTTATTGATATTTTCTCTTGACTTCATATTCAGTTTTTTTTTATCAATCATTTTATTGCCTGTTATGCTGATTATTGAGTCAAAATAAAATTATACTTTTTATACAGTTCTTCAACTTGGAGAATTATTTGTACCTGAAATTATGGCCTAACCCTAACCTGGTACACATACTACGTTCCGGTGTCCGCCATCTTGGTTCACATACTTCAGGAGTACTCAACATTTTATAAATATGTGCGGCCTTTCCGTTAGTTACTGGGCTAATCAGGAGCAAGGTGGTTTGCGTATTTTATTCTTCATGAAACTTACCTGTCTCAAATACTTGTCACTAGATGTCATCCCAGGTACATGTAGCGGAATCGAGATATCGATGTCTGTAACCGGCGGCAAATCACCAGTGTCATCGCCAGGTTCTTGGTAGCCGTTTGCCATCTGATAATAAAGTTGTTTAAAATAAGATTTTTGTGTTGAAGGGAGGGGGAAAACCCACAAGATGGCTTAGTTCCAAAATAATTGGCCTATGCCCCCTCAAAAAATTTTCTCAACGAATGTGGTTCCCAGGTTTTCTATGTAGAAAATAATTTTGATTTTCAACATATTTCCGTCAGTTAAATTATGCGGCATGTTTAACATTTAGGCCAACAATCGAAAAAAAAATAAATGCACAGCAGTAAAAGAAAAAAAAACTGTGACAAAACTCTGAGGAATACCATGTTTTACTTCAGTTATTTCCCCACAAAGCACGAGAGAATTCTAAAATAGGAGATACAATATCTATTAGTTATATATGAGCCAGAAAATAAAATGAAATATTCAAAATTGTTTGATCAATAAAAGAGAATTATTTGAAGAGAGAACATGCTGCGATGGCGAGCCTAACCATCAATTCTCTAACGAGAATATCGGTCGGAGGCCGAAGACTTATCGATCGAAGGTTAGGGGATCCCCCAAAACAGCGCTCTTACTCCATAGTGACACAGTGTGTCCTATCACTAATTAATTAATAACCCGCTAATTATAAGACATAATTTATCGAAAATCAATAGGCTTCTGATCCGAGCTATGATGAATGCACATGCAAAATTTGGAGCAGATTCAACTTCGCTTTCGTGAGATATCGCGTGCATCTGACAGACAGACAAACAAACAGACAAATACCTATCAACATACTTACCGATTAAATTCGATAAGTAATAAAGAGAGGGCCCCTATATTTTTTAATCTATTTTTTTAACAGAAGATAATGCTGTGGAACCACTCGGTGAAATCATTACTGCGTTCACAAAATTATTCCTAATGTTCTAAACATAAATGATCTGGCGAAAATCTCAAATAATAAGCGAAGAAATTTTATATGGAAAATATTGACAATTTTACACAAATCCAGCAAAAAAAGAAGGCACCTTTAAAAAAAAAAAGTAAAAATAACATTATTACTATTATTAGTTTAAAACAAACAAGAAAAAAGACTTTCCCCCCATGCAAAAAATGTCCAAATTAAAATCTTTATAATTACCGGCTGTGAAGAATGTTTGGGCTAAAATAAATTATTTACAATTTATTATCATCAGCAATTTTTCAAAAAAAAAATTTGGATCAATATGTAAAAAAGAGTATCATTTAGATCAGTGGTTTCCAAAGTTGATTGACAGAGAGCCAAAATTAGAAGCGGAAGGATATTCGCGGGCCAAGAGAGGGACCGCAAGAGGGCGGTACCGGTATGTATAATTAAGATACTGACTGGATTGAATTGTTATGAAAATACACGTGCTAGAACTGTGATAATGACGTAACAATTAGCGGTATCTAAAACGCAAAACGAAAAAACATAAAGTGATAAATTATTTCACTCAAGCTCTGTGGGCCATATTAACTCGTTACTAGGGCTGAGAATTTCAGGGTAAACACTTAACCGGTTAAATTGACCGGTTAACGGAATCGTGACGTTTCACGTAATAATTTATCCTTTTAGCTTGTTACGTCACACTGGTGACAAAGCAATTTCGCGTGATCTTATCCCGATATCGCTCAAAATTATTCACGAATGGAGATAGTTTCATAATCGCTCTTCTGCAAGAGATATGCAGCGTGGTTAGGACATGTGAAAGTATTTTAGTAAAACCCGATTCCGTTCTGAAATGTCATTTATGTGACAAATTTTTAGTGTCCGATGTACAAATTCTACTTCGAGATATCACAAAGAAAAACAGCATCAACTACGCACTTGTTGGCTGACATTGAATATATGATTTTGAAATAAAATATATTTCGGCCAATATATATATTTATATATATATATATATATATTTCAAATTTTCATAATCAGCAATCTTGGTATTTAAACTATTTTTTACATTTATTGGGTCCTTCCAAATGCAGTCAGTGATATTCCCTCGAATTAAATTCGGCTTAACATTGCCTACATAATTTGTTACCATCTGGGTGGGATTGATTGAGGGAATGAGGTTTAAACTCAAGTCACGTGCTTGAAATGTGATAATGGATGTAACAATTAGCGGTAAAAACATAAAGTGATTAACTATTTTACTCGAGTTCGGCGGGACATATGAAACCGTTACGCGGGACTAAATTGATTTGGATGGTATGCGGATGCTACTGTTATGTAAGAATCTCGGACTATTCTTGAAAGAATTTTTTCGGTATTCAGGTTAACATGGCCTACATAATTTGTTACAATCTGGGTGAGACTAAAGGAATGAGGTTCAAACTCAAGTCGACGCACATACGCAAGAATCCTTACCTTGGAACTTGAAAGATAGTTAGGATTGCTGGCTTGCTCTTGGATTCTCTGTTCTCTCATCTGTGAAAAAAAATAAAATAAATAAAAATTGAAAGTGAATCCACTATATTTTCTTTTCATGCCTAATCATTTTTAAAGTCAGTAGTTAACCCTACTTACAAAATTAGGCGCTCCCGTAGTATGTGTACCAAGATGGCGCATAACCTGATAACCCTAACCTGGTACACATACTATGTTCAGGTTGTGTGTCATCTTCGTACACATACTACGGCACTTAAACTAATTGAAAAACCAATTTGGCCAGTGGATCCATTTGACAAAGTAATGTTGTTGAGAACCAAGTCTGCAACAAATGTCCCAATCAATTTCGAGTTTTCAGTGAACAAAGAAGGGTACCTCCCGAAGTATGTGAACCAAGATGGCGGACACTGGAACATAGTATGTGTACCAGGTTAGGATTAGGCCATAATTTCATATACAAATACTACGGGAGTCACTTGGCTAGTTCCCGAGATACTAATAGAAATAAAATAAGGAAAATTGGAATAAAATTATGGCCTAACTCCATCCTGGTACAGTGGTACACATACTACTTTTCAGTGTCCGCCATCTTGGTTCACATACTACGGGAGTATCGAAAGAAGTGCCTCCCATGAGGCCATTACTTGGATTGCTTACTTATATTATATTTTTGGATCTCAAGAAGTATGTGCACCGAGATGGCGCACAACCTGAACATAGTATGTGTACCAGGTTGGGGTTCAGGTTGTGCGCCATTTTGGTGCACATACTTCCGGGCACCATATTTCGTTATGGTGTTATTTATGATGCTGTTGAGCGTAGCGAAGATCTTTTATCATCTTTTATCAGAGAACCACTCGTTCCCACATGAAGTCACAGTTTGACAAGCCATTCACTAGACCAGCGGTTCCCAACCATGGGCCCTCGGCCCCCCAAGGGGGCCATGATGCTGGAAGCAAAACTGAATTTACTTTTTACTTTACAAGAAAACTCCCCATTTTCCTAGTTTCATTGCTTGATAAGGTTATTTCACAGGGTGTTTTCGCTTCTTTGTACATGAATTGTTTAAACATAATGAGATTTGGAATCTATCAATCACAATAACATTGGAATGATAAACAAGGGGCCATGAGTTCTAAAAGCTTCCGGAAAGGGGCCACAAGCCATAAAAGATTGAGAACCACTGCGTAGACCAGGGGTTTCCAAGATTTTTTTCAGGACGACCCCAAAGACAAGTGTCCAGTGCGGCCCCAGGTCAATATATATATTTTTAATGAAACTTCTCAAGCTTCTTCCACTGAACTTTTGGAAGGAACTGGAAGTTTGGTCATGTGGTGATATTACTATTAAGCAAAATAAGCTAAAACCAAACAATGATGTCACAATAAGCACCTACATTTTCTATAGCATAAGCATAGAGCAATGCTTATAGGCCTGTTTTACAGTAAGCCATGGTGCAATTGCTAAATTTAACATGGTTTGTCAAATCTTAGATGTTTTGTACATCCATCCTCTACCATAACTCAGCGACACAACCGACCCCATGACCTGTCCGCGACCCTACCTACTTATCACTTCGACCCAATTAGGGGTCGCGACCCCTGATTTGGGAACCCCTGGCGTTGACAATCACGCCCACAAATAGAAGATTCCTATTACTCACTTTTTTTCTCTCTTCTGGAGATAGTTCTTTCATTTTCTCTTTCTTAGTCGAGTAGAAATCATCGACATTGTCATTCAATTTGTAGTTGAAGGTCGTTGGAACATCGTCTTCAGATGACGACGGAGGGTCGTTGATCCAGGCGTCAAGGTCAAGCCTTTAGGAGAAGGAAAAATATAAATAAGTCGAAAGTTCTTGTTTAAGAAACTAGCTACATCCGTCCCACCGAAGTGTTTCATTCGGCTCACTTTTGTATACTGAAATTACGACTATAGTTTTTATGAATATAGGTTTCTGTAGAAAATATCGATGAAAAACATGTCATAATGGCCCCGATTGTGCATTGTGCTTCTTATTATTATATAAATGTTAGCCTAGCTTTTGTAGTGTAAATGGACTGTTTTTTATTCATAATTTTTCATCATGAGTTTTAGCCTCCGGTTCCCTAACAAAGTTTGTAAATCATATCCTTAATGAAATGAGAGAATGAATAAATAAATAAAGCCAACGAAAATTTCCAAATCTTACCCTTCCGGAACTGGAACCTTCTTCTGAGCCTTCGGTGCCACAGGGTTCAACTCCCCTTTGAATAAATCGTTGAAATCTCCTGCGACCTTTGATCCCTTCCCTTGAGCTTTGGAAGCGTATTTCATCATGCTTAAAATGCAGGAGGCCTTAAAAGAGAAGTTATGTTGATTAGGATGGTTAACCGTTATACTCTATATTGAAAAAAAAAATTTAATTTCAGAACTACATAAATAATCCAATATTTAGAATTTGGAATGGTAAACCAATAAACCAGAATCGGTTAATGGTTATATCGTTCAACAAAATTGATTTTGTTACACAGTACCAATTTATGTTTAGTTTGTTTGTTGGCCATTATTGTTTTATTGATAAATTTTTTATCTTACTCTCTCCTGTACTTCCAAATCGCCGCTTTGCACAAACGCTGGTAATTTTCCCATCACTAGTTTCAAAAGTTCTTCTACCTTTTCATGGTCTTCATTTTCCTCAGCCTGTGAGTTGAATAGAATTATCATGGAGGGAGAGAAAAGCTGATAAGACGGCTTAATCATATGGCAAACCACGACCTCACGTCCAGTTACCAGTGCATGTCGGAAATGGGATTAGTTAGTCAGTTATTTGTTTCGGATGCATGGACTTGATGATGGAGGAAGCCGTGCAAAAGCCAAGTCACACAATATACTAAGTGAAGGTCATTCAAAGATTACGCAAATAGCGTTGTTTTCATGCGTAATGGATAGATTGGGATTTACATATTTATCCTGAGTGAAGAGGAAAGCCAATAAGGTGACTAGATCATTTGGTGGCCTCTCGTCCGGTTACCAGTCAATGCGGAGTATGGGATTAGTTAGCCAGTTATTCGTTTTCAGATCCTTGGACTTGATGGTGGAGGAAGCGATGCCGATAACCGTCCAGAGGTTGTGTGAACCATGCTACCATCTCTTGAACATAATTATCCCATGAAAAGCTAACCAGTGTGGACAAACCTGATGCGTAGTGTGTCGTAGGGTCATTCTAAGTAATATCAATTTGTTGGGAAATATCATTATCTTCCGCATTTAGACATAAATTGATCAGAAATTGACATTGAGAGAGAAGTACAATTGGCTATTTCGTGCATTCAGCCGAGGTATGATCGTCAATGCCCATGAAACCAAACTAATGTGCTCATTAAATGTAAATTTGCTTATAGTACAAATCTTTTCCAAATGATAATTTAATGTGAAAACTGGTAACCTATTCCCATATTCAACCTGAATCATTGTTCGACATAAAATCTGCCATCTTATCTCATGTAAAATACAGAAAAATTTAGTGACTTACTTGAGTAACAGCAGAAGCAAACAACTTCATCGAGTTCTGGATGTAAATTGCTTGGATATGAGCTGGTAGGCTGACCACACGATGGCTCAACATCGCATTCAGGAGGGAAGACGGGCTTTCGATGAATCTGTGAAGATGAGGTGAAATTTTTTATATAGGATTTGCTCAAAGCAGGCTCACATGATTTTACCAGGAAGTTACAGGCGACCATAGAAAAGCTGTGTAAATTTATCGCAGTGTGTTGCAAGACAATGTAAAGCACGGTCATATACACCCTCACCTCTGAGCAATAATAACTAAGAAGCGATCTTTAAACCAGGGGTTCCCAAACCAGGGGCCGCGACCCAAAATTGGGTCGGAGTGATAAGTAGGTACGGTCGCAGTCAGGTCATGGGGTCGCTGAGGTATGGTAGAGGATGGATGTACAATTCATCCAAGATTTGACAAACCATGTTAAATTTAGCAGTTTGTATCATGGCTTAATGTGAAACAGGCCCATAGGCATCGCTCTATGCTTATTCTATAGAAAATGTAGGTGTTTATTGTGACATCACTGTTGGATTTTAGCTTATTTTACTTAATACCATCACATGACCAAACTCAAAAGTCCAGTAAAAGAAGCTCTAAAGTTCCATGAAAAATATATTCATTGACCTGGGGTCGCACTGGACACTTGAAAGTTGTCTTTGGGGTCGTCCTGAAAAAAGCTTGGGAACCCCTGCTTTTAACCCTTTTAAGTTTTAGACAATTGGTTGCTCAAGTTAATCACTGAGTTAAGTCTCACTGGCTATTTGTTGAGTATGTGTCCGAGTAAATGCATTCGGATGAATCAAGCCAGTATTACAGTAAAATGATCTAAGAACCGTTATCACACCATATACTCGGAACGCCAGTAGGGTCATGCCCCTTCACCTGTGACCCTGGGACAATGCTCAGTCACAACTAGAAATTTTTGAAACACTTTTTAATCATTTGTCATTCTTCAGATCGTTTCCATTGTGACCTGGACCTACTTTGCCTCTAGCTTGCACTCAAAAAACTTGCAGGCTACCGCCCCCAAATATATAAGATACCAAATAACTCACTGTGCGAATTCTCCACATACGTAAGCAGCAGCATAGAGCACTTCTTGCATACCGTTGCGCTGGAGCTGAGAAGCAATGACATGAGAATTCTCCAGAAGGACAGCCTGAAAAAATAAAGATTTTTGCTATAACTTCCTTGATCATTTCCCCAATAATGACCAATCAACAATGAATAAAAGGTGATGTAACCATTGGAATTTAACCATCAGTTCATACACTCAGGATAAAATTGTTATATTTATCCAAGTCAGGAAAAAAGCCAATAAAACAGAACCTAATATTTTTTGAATAAAACTTTTCTAAATGATTCCTAAAATCTAGAATTAGAATGAATTTTCTATCGAGTAAAATATCCTATTCAATTCAGAGTGTAGTACTTGATTTAATTCACCATTCTGGTAATACCACCCCTAATACTGACCATTTGTTAGCTGTATATGGTCTAATAGTTCTTGGAGAAGTGGCCATGCATGTCTTATGACATATTTCCAAATAACATTATTCTCAATTCAATTGGGTAAGTTATTGCCTATTTCATGAATTTGAAAATGCGGAAAAGGTCAGGAAAGTTTTCGCCAGAAATTGAAGGAAGTTTTTAGTAGAGAATAAAGGAAGAGATCAGTCATACAGTGAAAATCCCTAGAATGATAACTTCCAAATAAAAATATTCTAAATCATTCCTAAAATTAAGAATTCATAATCTCAACAATCCTTGCCAGACCCTAATACTAACCATTTGTTTAGCTGCAAATGGTCGAATTGTTTTCACACGGATTGCGACATCCAAAATTTGAGATGAAATCAAGGACCCATGACGAGTTGCTCCCTCAGTTCTGGTGAGTTCAACAAGAACAGTAACGTACCTGGAAAGGAGAAAACAGAAAATTTGACACCCACAACACTTCATCACGCCCTTCACTTCAAACTAGGCTTCGTACAAAATGATATGTCAATGCAGTGGTTTCCAACGCTTTCGTTGTTTCATTGATATTTTCAACGGGAATATATATCCATAAAAACTACGGTACTCCAGAAGTATGTGAAACAAGATGGCGAACACGGAGTGTAGTATGTGTACCAGGTTAGGGTTAGGTCACAATTTTATTCCAATTTTCCTTATTTTAGTTCTATTACGAGTCCGTGGTATTTGTACCTGAAATTATGGCCTAACCCTAACCTGGTACACATACTACGTTCCGATGTCTGCCATCTTGGTTCACATACTTCGGGAGTACCAAAACCATGGCCCACATGCCGTCATTTGCCCACCCCTGCTCCTTTAACCCCTATACCAATTACTCACCATTCAAAGTTAGTAATATACTGATAGTTCTGTTGACTGCAGATCTCAATTATTTTCGTCAGCAATTCATCTCTATATTGACTTCCTTCTGCTTTGTTTACATGAACCATCAGTTTTTTGACAATTTCCATCAAATTTTTCTTGGAAACCTGAAAAATTGGTTTTCGTTGTTGTAAATTTTTCAAAATGGTTTAATCAAATTTGAAAGCAAATTTTTTTATAATTTTTATATATATTTATAATTTTTTTGGAATTAGACTGTTATTGCAGCGATTGAACTCTGAACATAGTGACTCCTATTTTAAAGCGAAACACCACAAACTCACCATTCCAAACAATAAATCCAGCGCTCTCAATCTGATAGATTCATCCTTGTCATCCAAGCATTGCAGAATAAGATCTTTATGTGATTGGACGGCTTTAGGATGAGATTTTAGAATCCGAGACATTGCTAATAGCCCAAGGTACTTCACTGAAAAAGATTTGAAGTATGAGAATGATATTTTTGCGATTCGTACAAGCACCTATTGAAAGATAAAAGAACTACAAAACGTCCACTTTGATAAAGGGCAGGCAGGCCATTGTCACAGTTTAGATTTTGTACTGTGTGTTAATCGAACAGAAGATTACTAAGGTTCCGGATTTGTTGTTTTATTGTAAACAACTCTGTAACTCAACAGACTTAATACAGAAAAACAGTAAATACAGAAAAATACAGCCGACATCCAGCCTTTCCCAGTGAAAAAGCTTCTAATTTTACTGAAACAATGAAATTTAGAATGATATAACAGAGGATACTTTGGGGCTTTTGCTTCGAGCCAGCCTTCAAACAAGAAGCCACTTTTAGAATCTGAGATATTGCTAATGAGCCCCAAGTACTCGTACAAAATAAAGGTTAAAGTAATTTAATTCGAGAGTCTTAAGAACTGACAAGGACAAACTACAACCCGCGGACAAAATCCGGCCCATTGGGTAAATCGATCTGGCCCGCCTGATGCTGCCACAACCACAACTAAAACCAAATATTGATGTTTCAGTTAAAAAATAGCTCAAAGAATTTGTTGAGATTGCGATTAAATTTAATTTCGGCACGAGGCTTATTGATTTCCACTTTTGCTTTTGTAACACTGTAAATATTGTTCATTAAATGTTACTTTTCGCATCACTCTTGTCCACCACTGCTTCAGAGCCTCGTTAAATTTATTAATTTACACCTAAATTAGCAAGAGGCTGTGGAAGAACACGGCCAACCATCGCCCGTAGATAAAAACGATTCAAGGCCGGCCCTTTAAAAACAGGAAAATACAAACAACTCACAATTCTGATCTGCATCTTCAATGAGAATTCTAAGCTTCTGAACGCAGAGCTGAAATGAGAGAATAATTCGATTAAGCATTGCTTTATGAAGACATTTTCATCAATTTATGGTCAACCATTTGTGACACTATGTGTGTTTGTTTATTAATCAGTTATCAGTAGTTTATTTTTCCACCATGCTGAAAAAAGCATGACATACAAATAACAATAAATTATATGGAAAGAGAAATTGCATTTCAGGGTGAAGGGATATGCAAAAACCAATACTGGTTGACAAGCAGCTGCCTTGAAAAAAACATAAAAAGGAGAAAAAATCTAACTATACGTAATATCAACAAAGAACACTACATATGTCTATGCGACCAAGTAGTCGCAAAACCCAATAAAATTGAAACAAGAATATCGGTCGGAGACCGAAGACCTATCGATCGAAAGTTAGGGGATCCCCCAATACAGAAACTGCGGCTTAGATTTCTTCGCTCTTACTCCACAGTGACACCACATGTCCCCTTACTAATTATTTAATACCTCGCTAATTTACGACATAATTCATCCAAAATCAATAGGCTTCTGATCTGAGATATGATGAATGCACATGCAAAATTTGGAGCAGATTCAACCTCGCTTTCGTGAGATATCGCGTGCATCTAACAGACAAACACCTATCATCTGACATATTTCTATGACAAAACAACACCAAATTTTGTTTTGTTCGATTTTTTGTTTACCCTCTCCCAAAGGCAACGCGGGTCATAGATAACGAAGGCCTGGGTTTAGACCACCCTGCTCTAGTCTATGTATCTGAAGCAGAGAACTTGCTAACTCATCCCGTACCCAACATGGTCTTGTATACGGTGCGGTTCGACAGAATCCTATCTTATCTTTGGCCAGGGATGGAGAACTTTTTTTAGTAAATGAGTGAAAATATGTTCATATTAGCGGAAAAAAGACTGGGTTAAAGATATTCAACCTTAGCTTGCAGAACGTCTTGTTACATTTTTTCGCTCTCATCTTTTTTTTTGCTATAAACGCGCATTAAAATATCACCAACTGCCATAAATGGTAGCTTAGTTTGCTAACACTTATAAAATTCAGAGATACAGCCCCATGATGGAATAAACTTTTCTTATTCTTTGGCGCCATGTATGTACGTGGCTAAATTTAAAAATTTCCAAATACCATAAATGGTGGCTTGGTTTTTGCTCGCTTTTATGCTGTTCAAAACCAATCTCTGCGCCCAAACACAGGATGCCAAAATAAACAAGCCTCTTATTTCTGGGTGTGCACCTCTAAGCTCGGTCTTAACAAACTCCTAAATAAACAGTTTTGGGTGATAACATCTCGCATGCCATATGGCATCAAAAACACCTTTCTTTAAGATTTAATAAGTGTGAACAAAGAAAGCTAGCATTTGTGGTAATTGCGAATAACCAATGGTAGCATAGACCAAAGAGAGGGGAGAATCTTGTATCATTTACTCTTTTCCAGCCGCTTCCCTGAGGCGATTTTGCATGGGTATTTTTGAAATATTTTTTTTCGTCAACCATCAAGCCCTAAAGCTTCACTCATGGCTTCTTATGAGCGTGTGCTATAGTTCTATTCAGCGATATATCTTCAAAACACCCTCTAATAATATTTTTTCTATACAACAAAATTCCGAAAATTTCTAATAAACGACCTTCAACTTGAGAGATTTTGTGTCTAGTAGAGGGTTAATAATTATTTATAATTAATTAATTTTTATTCCAACGTTTTCTTGTGTTATTTTCCTACAGAACAATACCACAACCACTATCATAGCGTGAACGGTTACTCTGAAATTCACAATTGAATTTACACAATTTTCAAGTTTAACGCTTCAATCGACAATTTTGATGATGTCACAGCTCTATAATTACTGCACAGAGCCCCCCCAATGCAAAAACGTCACTTTTTCGATGGAAATGCGCAGAGAAAGACGTAAAAAATCTGATGAGCGCCGTTACGCTTGAAAATTACCATTACCTTTACAGGGTTTTTTCACGTTCAAAAAATCTGGAAACCTCTACTAAGTATGGTGCAGTCAGAATCATATTTTTCAAAACATCACAGAGCCAGGGATGGTATGTATGACTGAAAATAATAAGTCATCATAAGGGATGATGTCCGAGTCACATCAGCGATTTTACATGTCTGACTGGCGATTTTGAAATCGGCACTATTTATATGGGTACTCCCGAAGTATGCGCACCAAGATGTCGCATAACCTGAACCCTAACCTGGTACACAAGAAGGGTTCTAAAACAATCAAATTTATCTTTGCTAAAACAAACTTTCATTACACACAGCTTACGAAAATACAGTGTTAGTGTGTGGCAAGACTCTTGGATTGAATAGAATAGTCATCTTAAATCTTGCTACGGCATCCTTGGGCACTCCAGAAGTGTGTGTACCCATATGGAGGTAACTAATTTTGTTCCTCTACTTTACATCAAGTTGAGTGAAAGGACTGAAACCTATGGGCAGAGGGTATATTCACTTGGCTAACACAGACAATGCCCGAACTCGTAATAGAAAATAGGAAAAATCGGAATAAAATTATGGCCTAACCCTAACCTGGTACACATACTACGGGAGTATCCATCCTTGCATTGTACACATACGGATAACACAGGAGTTCGCAAACTTTTGGTGTTATGGAGCCCATGAAGAGGATGACTTTTATTTACAGTGTCACACAATCATTTTTTTTTTAAATCAACACAAAAAAACACATTGTCACTTACTGATTAATGTTCCAGAATAAATTTAAAAAAATACTTTATTTAATGACTCGGATGTATTTAATGCTTTTTAGACAGTTACAAAATTAGTCAAGTCAGTATTTTAATGAGTACCGGTATAAAAATAGCTCACAGAGTATGGAGCACTTTGGGAACCTGTGCACTAACACATGCATAATTGTAATAAGTGATCTGACTTTGGTCAGACAAAACGTTACGGAAATATAATTGTACTCAAAACTCTTAATCTTAAACTACTTGATATCTTGGTTTGAATTCCATATTTCAGGAATGAACCATCTAAAACAGGGGTGTGCAACATTTTTGTCAGTGGGTCATATTATGACCATCTTCAGACATCTAGCCAGGCCAAACATAATAATTAGTTTTTCCATGTTTACGACAAATCAAAGATTTAAAGGGCTCGGCGGCTTTCTGAA
Source organism: Styela clava (assembly GCF_013122585.1). Classification (NCBI taxonomy): domain Eukaryota; kingdom Metazoa; phylum Chordata; class Ascidiacea; order Stolidobranchia; family Styelidae; genus Styela; species Styela clava. The sequence goes on along the minus strand of NW_024102833.1, from coordinate 3,754,714 downwards.
TACCCTTCGTGGGATCGCAGGTTTGAATCCCATGCGGGGATGATCATGTGCGAGAGGATCGCTGGACTCCTCGCCGCCGTAGGGTGGTTCACGTACCCACTGGTCGGTTACGGTTTCCTTCACCATCAAGTCCATGCTTCCGAAAACAAATACCTGGCTAACTAATCCCATACCCGACCTGAAATGGATCAATAACCAGACGAGAGGCCGTGGTTCGCCATATGATTAAGCCGTCTTATCGGCTTTCCTCTCCCCCAGGATAAATATGTAAATCCTATCCTATCCTTACAGACAACCAGATTGCCGTGAGAAGGGCAAGAAAGAGAATGCGGATATCGCTTAGCCTTTCAGTGATAAAGACACCAAGGAAAACGACGAATGATTTAACGCAGCGACAATAGCAAAAATCATTATGTACATAAAGTCTGGGTGCGCATAACACAATCCAAGGATCCTTAAAAGAATTGAACGAATAACGCAAACAGTTTTATGAATAGTGAGAGTGCAATAAAGAGTTTTAATTCAGATATCAAAAAAAAAATTACCTACTGATTACTTATTAAAAAGCTGCCAATGCTTGCTATTAATAGAAAGTGTGCTTTTATAAAAGCAAACAATTAAAAATTTAGAATCACTACTTCTACTGAGCCATTCCGCATAATAGAGTAGGTGAGGTTTGCTGTTTTGTAGAGAGTTATCACAGTATTACGAAACTATCGTTTTTACGAGTTAAATTTATGTTTGAGTCTGTCTGTCTTTCTTAAACGTAGGGACAAATTCAAACTTTGTGACGCACGTTAGTCCTAAAAATGAGGATGAATCGAAAAAACAGGAGTCTTTCGTTTTTAACATTAAATTTATGTTGTGTCTGTCTGTCTCAAAAACAGAGACAAATTCATCATTTTCGTATAACACATATGTCCTAAAAATGATGATAAATCGTAAAACAGGAATCTTTCGTTTATTTAACATTAAATATATGTTGTATTAGTCCCTCTTTTAAAAACAATACAAAATGAGGACATAGGGGAAAATCGGGACGAATCCTAAAAACGGGCAACTAGCACATTCACAGTTGGCTGAGCATGACCTGTGATGTCATCAGTCACAGATGACTGATCATGACCAACCAGCCATGAAGGTGAAGTAGTCAAGTACTTAGCTTATACCTGTTCGTGTGTATTGGGACTATGGTTATGTTTTTGGGCATTTCCTAATTATACGTTTATACTGAGTTAACAATACAAAGTGTGCATATTTTCAAGCATGTGGCTACAGTATATTACTTTTATTGGAATCACTATCCCTACTAAGCCATACAGCGTAGTAAAACTAACAAGGTTACGAAAATGTGCATGAGATACCTGTCCGCCTTTGCTACTGATCTTATGTGCAAATATGAATAAAAATAAAGTAAAATTTCCTTCTCAATAAGATAATTTGCTCAAAGCAAAGTTACGGGCACACGCCCAGAAGTGAAGGAGACTCGTTTCTGAGCAAAGTTATGGGCACTCAATTGGAGGCTAAGGAGACACTTCTCTGAGCAAAGTTACGGGCACTCACTCAGAAGTGAAGGAGACTCATCTCTGAGCAAAGTTACGGGCACTCACTCAGAAGTGAAGGAGACTCATCTCTGAGCAAAGTTACGGGCACTCACTCAGAAGTGAAGGAGACTCATCTCTGAGCAAAGTTACGGGCACTCACTCAGAAGTGAAGGAGACTCATCTCTGAGCAAAGTTACGGGCACTCACTCAGAAGTGAAGGAGACTCATCTCTGAGCAAAGTTACGGGCACTCACACAGAAGTGAAGGAGACTCATCTCTGAGCAAAGTTACGGGCACTCACTCAGAAGTGAAGGAGACTCATCTCTGAGCAAAGTTATGGGAACCTCTCAGAAGTAAAGGAGAGTCATGGGTAAGCAAGGCCGCTTTGCTTAGAGCAAATTGTCTTTGAACAATTATATTCAAATTAAAATAAAAGGTTTAGTTTGAGATCTGCATTAGTGATATTATAAAAAAGCAATGCTTACTGACCTGTATCGATGAACTGTGATCTGTCATTCCTGAAGTAAATGATATAAGTACTTCATGTAAGCGTGAAATGCAAGAGTTCAAAATGAGCGAAAGATTGGTGAAAAAAAGTTTCCACAAGTATAGCAAAAAGGTAAGTCGCACTGAGGCGCACTGTCAATAGATTGCTTAGTTTAGGTTTCATACATGAGCCACACCGGGCTATGGACTTTTCCCCGACCTTTGACCCCCGGAAAATTCTTCCTATACTTTACCATTGCAAAATTTTCGGGGCTATTTTAAGAGTGCTTTTGCGAGTTTGCGCCTGTAAATGGGGTATGTGTTTCAAACCATCATTATGATTCATCGCATACAACAATCTGTTTTTTTAAAAGTAACGGTAGAGAATTTCAGCCTAGTCTATCACAGCTACTTCTACACTAATTTTTTATTACTGCAATTAAATTAAACCTCCTAGAAAGACAGATTATTGAATCATTATCATTGAATTATCTGATTTATATTTAAGTTTCCAAAACACAACTGAAAACTAACGAATAGAGTTCAAACACGCGAAAACGAGGTGATGTTTACGACCACGCTTGAAAATCTATCTGAGTGAGAAAAGTGTCTGAGCGGATGCGAAAAGGGAGCATTGTCACCTTTTGCATCTTGCTGATTGGCCAATGTCACCTAGTAAACAAGGAAGTCGATGCTCGGGGAAAGGTTCATAAGATGCAACAGTTTTTAAAGCAATACTGGCACTGACTTAGAGTGTGGGCACAGAAGCACTACTTGATCCATACATTAGGCCTAATATCGATTTTTTAGAAAAAAAGGATTTAAAGTGCATCTTATAGTCCATAATATACGGTAATCACGTAGAAAATTCATGTTTTTAATATTATATGAGAAAATATCTAGCAATATCAAATTTCATAGTCCAAACATGAGTTTAAATGAGAAACAAGCTTCCTTCTTACCTTGTATTACAGTATTTATGCATTCATACAGCAGAGACATTGCAGAAGTACTGAAAAAAGAAGATTTGAATTGAAAAGAACAATCAGAGCAAAAAGTGCTGAGAAATGAGTTTGAATTAGAAAGGACGGACAGATGAATTTATTAAAAGAACCCTCGGCCTATCTTTAAAAAAGTAAGCAATGGCCTTCAAAAAGCGTTATTATTTTACGTATTCCGCAGTTAAACTTAAAACTGCAGTTTTTATTATTATGTCATAGACCTCCCTTGCATTTTTTCTGGAATAATCTCGAATTATCTGATACATTGCAGCTTTTCTTTTAGATATTATATTCAGAGTAAATTAACTGATTTATGGAATCCTGTCACTGTAATGCTTCATAATATGTTGGCTTCTAGTATTAAACATGGCGAATCATGTACCAGGTTTCAACTCGTTGAAAACATACCTAGGTATTTTAATTTAAAGCATGTGACTACGGGACTGTTGGGAGTTTCGGGACGAGGGCCACGGATTAGAGCAGGGCTTTCCAAACTACTAAGATCAGACCCCTTCCAATATTTTCAAATTTTCCGCGGCCCCTGTTAAGTCGGCATTGTTATGCAAGTGTGACACTTCTCTGATTACATGTACTCTCTAGAATTCGTGAAATTTATGTTTTGCACTAGTTTTAATAATTTTAATTTCATGTGTTTTGAATCAAACATCTGAAAAAAGTACATAAGATATAGTACTTTGTGTGAAAAATGGTGTAGGCTACGCTTTGCCCCTACCCCTAAATTCATTGAGCGTCCCCCTGCAGGGTCGCGGCCCCAATTCGGAAAGCCCTGGATAAAAGAGCTTAAGAATCACTAACCTTAACTTTCATCTGACAAAAGTCACATTAGAAACATATCACTGAATCACACAAGTTTGGCCAAGCACACAAACCAGGGGGTTCGGCAACCTTTTGTCACTCGTGGGCCAAGATCAAGGGTTGCAAGTCATTTGCGGGTCGCACATATTTTTAGAAAATTGAAAACCGATTGGATGATACTTTTTACAATAAAAATCAAGCAGTGATACATCTCTCGAATAGAATATAAATTAATTTCCTTATGGTGTTGCATCTCAAAAAATTCCATTTAAATATTTTCTGCGCCATTGAACCCTTTGCACTTGGCATCAACTTTTCTGCGTTTTGTTGCCATTTGTCTAATTATAATTAAATTATAGGCTCGATAAATAATTAGTAATTGTGAATTATATTCTTGTTAGGTTATAATATAATTTAGTCTACACATGTCTCACATTAAATTCTGTTACGTAAAGAATATAATCGTCAAAACAGCTGCTTTGTTACTATAATTCAGTGAAGCCTCGCGGGTCGGATTATATTACTCCGCGGGCCATAGGTTGCCGACCCCTGGCATAAACCCTTACCTGTGAATAAGATTTGTCAATGGTTCAATCAGCTTCTTCCCAAGTCGAGGTTCCAGTGGTGTCAATGCTCCAAACTGAATAAAAAAGAAAAACAATAATGATATAAGGCAGTGGTCCCCAACCTTTTATGACACATGGCCCACTTTTCATCATTCCAGTGGTATTTAGCCTGTCACGTTATTTTGATTGGTGGATTCCAAATCCCATTATTTTCAAACAATTCCTGCTCAACAAAGCGAAAACACTTTATGAAATAACCTTAATTAGAAAGAACCCCTCCAACTACTCAATGGCCCCATTCGTGGCCCCCAAATGGGAACCGCTGTTTGTTAGTGATTTAGAACAAACCATGTATATCTCACATAAAAGTTGAAGAAAACTCATCAAGACAATACAATCAGGATATAGGTATATATAAGGGCCCGGAAGTGACACAATGTGCTAAGCGTTAGGAGTTCGCTTGCCACCGCACCTCTGATTCCCTGCGTGCAGTGCTGGGATTCAGCCGGTTCTATAGAACAGTCTCACGAAAATTTTTGAGATCAGCGAACCAGTTAGCATTGCTGAAAAAAAAACCACGTTTTTAAGAAAGCCAGCTGAAAAATATGACTTTTGTGATGGAACACGCTGACAAATAATTTGAATCCCACCACTGCCTGCGTGAGTTCGCAGGTGCGAATTCATTATGTGTGAGAGGATTGCTTGACTCCATGTCGTCGTAGGGTGGTTCACGTATCTGTTGGCCGGTTACGACTTTCTCTACTTGTGGGGCTAACTAATCCCATAACAGACTAGTTAGCGGACGACATTGGACAAACTCTATATGAAAATCCTGACAAAATTTTTTTTATAAAAATGCCAATTTTCAACATTTTAATGAGCCCCTTGGTAGAATAAAACACATTAAAATTACGGTGCTCCCGAAGTATGCGAACCAAGATGGCGGACATCGGAACGTAACATGGTTAACAGGTTAGGGTTAGGCGATAATTTTTTTTCAATTTTCCATATTTTAGTCCTATTATCAGTTCGAAGACTAGCCAAGAGCCTCCCGTAGTATTTATACCTAAAATTATGGCCTAACCCTAACCTAGTACACATATTACATTCCGATGTCCGCCATCTTGGTTCGCATACTTCGGGAGCCCCAAAATTACATTTCAAAATTCTGCCAACTCACCAGTTTTATTATTTTGATAAGAACCCAATTATTTGTTGATGTTGTCATCAGTTTGAAGAAAATCGGAGCGAGAGAGAGATAATTTTTCGGGTTCTTTCGAGCAAGTTCGCAGATTACGTTCACAGCAGCAGATTGGACACCTAGGAATAAAAATATTTAAAAAAAATATTGTACAGCTGGGAATAAATAATTTTTAATGAATTAATTTTTTCTTACTAAGTAAGTAAATGATTAGAGTTGGAGATCACAAATTCGAGTCATGTTCTTAAACATGTGAAAACCATGAAAAACAATCAAAAATCTTGCAAAAAAGCTGTAAAAACTGCTTACTCCTATATATCTAGAATTTCCAAATTCTCAATTAATAATTGATGGAAATTGACATCAAAAACCAGGACGGCTAGATAAAGAGAGTCAATCTTGACTAGTTATCCAATCAGAGCCAATGTGTTCGAGTATATTGTGCCCATCTCAGACGTGTAACTAGTTGAAATAACTTTGTTCAATATTTTCTACATTTTGATGATATAAATATGAATTGTCTGCATTTTAAAATCATTCAAAATTGGAGTCATTTTGAAAGACCAGGGTTCAATATCTAAATATTAGAAAAATAACACACAGCATGAATTCTATATTTATCTAATAGCAAAAAATGAATTCCAAATTTTCATCGAAAACTTAAAAACGTTCAAAGGGGCTCATATGACAAAGTTTTTGGGAAAAGTATGTGTATCAATATTGAAGTAACCAATTTTGTTCGCCTACTTTACATCAAGTTGTGTAAAAGGACTGAAGCCTATGGGCAGGGGGTATATTCACTTGTCTGAAACAGTCCCCGAACTCCTAATAGGACTAAAAAAAGGAAAATCGGAATAAAATTATGGCCTAACCCTAACCTAACATACATTACAGGAGTATTAGTTTTTGTAGTCTAAATTCGGTTTTCTCACAGTTTGGAAATATGTTACAGAATAATTCACATAATGGGAACATTCATTCATAATATCAAAAGGTAGATACTTCATTTTGATTTAAATTTAAAACATAAAATCAATAAAATTTGTGATGATTATTGATCAGTAATGTTTTCAAAATCAATATTTAACTGGAACAGTAAATGAAGAAATTTAAAATATTCAATACAAGGATGATCGAAACCAAATAATTCACTATTCAGGATATACATAAAGTCATAAAGTCCTTTTACAATTTCAATCTTGTTATGAACTCAGTTCTCAATATATCTTAACCAGGTTTGTTTGATTTAAACAGTGTTTTTTAATTCAATTTATACACTTTATATTCCTGCCATTAGCTGCACCAAGCACATCAAATTTCTTCTCTTAATTCAATTTATGACACAGGGTGTAATAAATTGAATAGACAATGCCGAACCAGAAACGTTCTGATAATTCAAAAATATAATAGTTTCTCATCTATCAGTGATTGACTGCTTGAACAGAGACTTATTCAGAGTAAAGCACAAACGAGAATATCGGTCATAGACCGAAGACTTATCGATCAAAAGTTAGGGGATCCAATAAAACAGCGCTCTTACTCTATAGTGACACCTTGTGTCCCATCACTAATTAATTAATAACTCTCTAATTATATGACATAATTCATCCAAAATCAGTAGACTTTTGGTTTGAGATATGATAAATGCACATGCAAAATCTGGAGCAGATTCAATCTCGCTTTCGTGAGATGCCGCGTGCATCTAACAGACAGACAGACAAATACCTATCAACATACTTACCGATTAAAATCGATAAGTAATAAATAAAAACTAAAAACCAGGGTGTGTTGCAGTTAAAACATATCGGATTAACGTCTTATGTCCCTCCGCTTATAATCCAAACGCAGGGTTACTCAACTGGCGGACCGCAGTCCGAATCCGGACGGGTATTCGATTCGAACGGCGCCTAATTCTTTATTTTGAATCATTAGCCTCACTTTTGAAGTTTCTATTTATAAAATCACTTTAATAGATTTAAATATATATGTGAAGAACTATAACTCCATAATAAACAATTTTGATTAGCTAATAATCATTAGTCAGCCGAGAAAGGATGCCGAAATATAATTTCTGGAAAGAACGGACCCAAATATTTTTGAAGTTTTGTGTGCGGGTCTTCGGTAAAAAGAGTTGAGTAGCCCTGACCTAGGGTGTATAACATTGAGTAGACTGAACCTGAAAGATTGTGATACTTTGAAACTAAGCCCTTCAATAAGCAGTCTTGTTCTGATGAAAAACAAATAAAAAACATACACACCTTGGTCAGGGTGTGATGAATTGGATAGGGAATGCTGAACTAAAAAGAGCTCATTCAAAAATATCATAGCTTCTCACCTATCAGTGATTGATTACTTGTTCAGTGTAAAAAACAAATGAATACAATCTTAAACTAGCAGATTACACATCTTGGATTCAATTCTTATGCCGTTTCCCTCCTCAACCTGAGTGTAATAAATTGAGTAGGCAATGCTGAATCAGTATGATTTCCATCCTTTAAAAATAATCTGACCCCTAACTCAGGGATGGGCAACTTCTCTAGTCGGCGGGCCAGATGTGAGAAAATGAAGTCTTCGGTGGGCCGGAGTATTACAAAAAATACTTCGGTATCCAATCTTTATTAAATGCTCGTCACTCTCTGTCAACTTTACGTTTCTTGGGATATTCAATGGTTAATGAAACTTAATATAAAATGTAATTTCTAAAATATTTAGAATCTAATTATAAATACAACTGATAACAGTAGTGGGGAATGTTTACAACGCTCTCTGCTTTGACCTTATATTGTTTGTTTAACAAGTGTGCTAACGCAATTGTTTGTTCACTAGAAAATTGTTTATTTCAACAGCTCGCACTGACAGTGCGGTGAGAGTAGAGCGATCGGCGACTTTCAGAAATGATGCGTCGGACCATATTACAGAGTGTTGGATACAGTCAACGGATCGTTCAAAATTCCGTCGCGGGCCGTATCTTGCCCACCCCTGCCCTAACTCAACAGTGATTGCTTATACTGAGACTTTTTCAGGGTAAAAAGTAAAAAAAAAAAAATTACACCAACCTTGATCAGGGTCCTCCAGCTTTTCTTTCAATCTTGGAAACGCAGGTCGAAGAGCGTCAGGATAAGCAAGGAATATTTTATATGAAATAAGGACGGCTCGTTTGCGAATGTAGGGACGAGTGGATGACATCTGAAGAATAAAGATTTTTTATTAATTATTGAATCGGGGGGTTTTCAATCTTTTTTGTGGAGGCATTTCAGAGGCATAAGAATAGAGGTCCCTGTGTAATAGTATGAATTGTATAAAGTATAACTACATATATCTACATAAGGTGTCCAAAAAGTATCGCCTGAGTTTATAGTAAAACAGTTAAAAATTTCTTTGTCTTTGTTTATTGATAGTTCTTATTGTGCTCGTAGTTCTCACTTATCAATTTATCATACTATAAAATTTATTCGAACTTACAATTGTTATTATGATCGATATTTTTAATTGTTATTACTGAAAAATCGAACAAAATTTGTATATATATAAGCAAATCTAATACTGGCAAAACAAAATGATCTTTAATAAAGTGTAGCAAGTTAATGATATAAGTAAATTAGCAAACCTAATAAAGGTATTTGGTTGTATTTAAACAATATATATATATAATAATTTAGACTCTAAGATTTGAGCGGATACTTGCGGAATTTCTGTGCTGCACTGACATAACCAGGGTAGAAAACTACTGAATTAAGTTTGGCTCATGTGCAAAATAATATCTGTCCAAATTCTGGTAATTGAGTAACTACGGGCCTCTGCCTGCATATTAGTGTATGATTGAGACACTATAACATTGCCTGTACAACTTTGATCAGAAAAGTCTTCAAAAAACTCACCAAAGCCAGAATATCGTTGACTAAATCTCTTGCTAAATCCGGAGTAATGAAGCATGACAGTCCGCTGAGAGCGACTCCTGTATCGTACATTGTCTGCGATCCGAGATCTTTTCGAATCATATTCGTTGTCAACATGAGAACGTCGGTTTCAGAGTGGAATGATTGAGATGCAGCGAAATATCCGATTCTCTGAAACAGAAAAGAATGATTAATTCTGTGAGGCATTTTCGCAGTCTAACTTCGAGTGGGGCTTTGTGCGATCAGGTATCCAGTCATCCTATGGTTGTGTGTGTGGGTGCGTGTGAGCGTGTGTGGAATATTTCAATTATTTTAGGTGAGTGAACATGTACCGCTTCTTCTTGGCAAAACCTTCCATTTTATATACATTCAGTACGTTTTAAACCTTATCTAAGGTTTTGTTTTCTCTCCTGATTTCTTATACTTATATTTATCTGTATTAGTTGTCATAATGAAATGAATGCTTGACAAGACAGAGTACTAATATTTGTAAGGGCTGAACAAAGCCTTCTGTAAGCAACTACTCAAATATGAGGTGCTACAACTTTATCGGAAGGGCAGCGATCTTTCATGTTCAACTTTGGGTACCTCTGTAGTGTATGCGTACCAGGTAGTCCCTGCCCATAGGCTTCAGTCCCTTTACAAAACTTGATGTAAAGTAGGCGAACAAAATTACCTCTATATTGGTACACATACTCCTAGAGTGCCCAACATTGTCTATGTAATTCAATTAGGTGTTTTCCTAATACAGCTGTTTACTAGTAGGGATGCGACGAATCCAAAAAGGTTCGGCTCGGCCGAATCCCGAGTATTTGCGCTGGACTCGTGTCCGAGTCCCGAGTCCAATACTTTTACATAGCTCAGAAATAAATACCTAAAGTAATGCTGTTGTTCGCGTATATTGGCCGTAAATTAAACATTCTGTATGATAAGACTATGTAATTAAAAACGTTGCACATAAACACTATTGCTTTCGAGACAATCATTCGCTGAGCGGCTATTTTAAATTAGTATAAATAGGTCCTATTCCCCGTCGAAGGAATAAATACTTTGTTACATAACTCTGATCTACCGCCGCGTCGACTGCTGAAGACACCGCGCTCGTGTCCTGTCACGATAAATATGGGCCATAACCCACAAGTTTGGAACAAATTTTTTATGGGAAATTTTTACTTATATGTTATCTTTTTTAGTCGGCGCTGATACAGACGCCCATCTCCGTGATAATTGAGATATTAATAAAGAATTGCCAACTGTGGAAGCATCGAATAAATGTATCTTATAAATATATCGTAACAAAATAGCTAGCTATTCTTCGTTTGAAAACCATCAATAGCGATTGTCGAATCCGCGGAAAATAAGAATGTGTAATTGTTGATTATAATTCAATAAGAGAGACGCAAAAGACGAAATGTGTTATATGCTAAGTTACGGCTGTCTGTTCAAACTCATGGTCATGACGCAAGCATTTTCATTAATACAAATAACGGCGCTTTGAAAAGCAAAAATTGAATTTATTAACATTACTGTAATTTAGAAGTGAGAGTCGCGGGTAAGATTTAAGCCACGATAGGTATTGTTCGCTTAAAATAGGGACTGTAATTTACAAACTGTGATATGGAAGATCAAATTCAGAAGATGAGGCCAGAATAAAATTAATATGTTTATGAATTCACTAATCAATAGCTGTCTTTAATATCTTCGCCTATTTGTACTCACACTTCTGCCTGAAATATAAAAACGAAACTTCGATGTCCGGCGTTGCGTGAGAGCTGATAGTGAAAAAAGGTGCTTCAAAAATATAGTTTACCAACAATAATTAGGATGTCGGTCGCGGTGACAAAAAAACAATTCGCGATTGTGATAAAATTACGGATAAAAAATAAAGACGCCGCTTTGTTATCGAGTCTCCAGTCTTCTAGTAATTTTCTACTATCGGTAAATAAAAAGAAATAGTCGAATTATTTGATCAGGGAAAATCGATTTTGCCCGTCACTAATCGCGGTGTATGTAAATACTTATTGAATGAAAATAAAAAGTCGGCCCGATTAACATCCAATTACCACGAGTAATAGTTTCCAAATTTATGGACATTTAATCGATGCGACTTGCGAGATTATTTTTGTACATATATACGAGTGTAAGGCCACTGACATCTGCGAGTTGTACTTTCTCTCAAAAGTACCGTAATTTTCACTATTTTATCGTTTTATTTCTAACATTTCTCACATTTGTTTCTCTCCGAAAATGGCGAGATCATTTATGGAACGATAAAAGGCGAACAGTGCGACATGGTTACCGCTGATTACGGATTAATCACTGTTCGAGGATTATCAAGTATATTATGCTTGAAATAGGACGTGGTAAACATTCACTAAATGACGTCTGGCAATGGAAGGCAAGCTACACGCAACACTGGAATTTATTCAGCTGACTTTCGCTGACATTTTTTTGCTCTTACGGCGTCGTGAATTTGTAGTTTTGGCGCCTAGTTTCAATTTTATATAGAGAAAATAGGCTGGACAGTCTCGTGGCAAAACAGAACGAAAAAGTTGAATTACTCGTCGAATCCGCCACCAGTCTGCGCTTGACTATCGCGTGACGTATGATATCTCGGACTCGGGTAAAATCATCAAAGACTCGGGCCGAATCCGAGTATCAAATTACGAGAGATTCGGCCACGAATCCGAGCACGAGTCCGAATCTTGTCGCATCCCTATTTACTAGGTAAAAGAGACTGTCATGGGATATAAACAGTTTTACGTCAGTATCTAAATAATTCAGACATGATTGGCAACTTCTATGACAGGATAGCCAGAACCAAACAGTTTATTATTTCAACTACATTCTGTAATAATGATTTATTCTAAGCCGAATAATTTTTAATATAAAACAGTCAATTTCCATTTAATGAGATTGAATACGATAATGTCGGAGAGAATTGAGATGATTAATGATTTAATTGGCTTTCTCTTTTATAAAGTTTTCAGAAATTAAAAGTGTGAAAACTGTGAGACATGAATTGCTCAAAATGAATCTGAAATGAAAATATTCCTAAAATTTTTACACTGAATGATAGAATCTGCATTTACTTATGAATATCTACATTTTCCTACCCAAAATAAATTTGTGAATTAAATGCAACCCTCGTACCAACCTTGAATGTGAACTTTGGTGAACTCATGACTTCAATGATATTGAAAGCTGCCCAACTGATGTCATACCCAAGCATTTGAAGCTGGAAAGAATAAGATAAAGTTAGGAATAGAGATGGATATATCGTCCCATACACCGTTTGAATTTCCTACCCCATACAGGGATAATATGCTTCCATATAAGCAGTTCTTTAGATATAGGGATGGATGTATGATCCTAATTACCATTTGAATTTCTGTATAGGGCTATACAGAGCTGCTATTGGGCTGACATAAACAGAAGGTTGATAATATGATCCCAACCACCATTCAAATTGCCTCCCCCATAAAGGTTGCTTGACTGCCATATAGACAGCAGGTAGGAATTAGGATGAATATGCGGCCCTACTCGCCATTTAAATGGCTTCCTCCATAGCAGGCTGCCTGACTGCCATATAGACAGCAGATTAGAAATAGGGATGGATATGTGGACCCCATCGCTATTCGAATGGTCTCCTCTATACAGGGCTATTGTGTTGTAATATAGACAGTAGATTATGGAGTATATTATGACCCTAATTGCTTGAATTTGAATGGCCTCAACTATATAGGGCTATTGAGCTTCCATATAGACAGTAGGTTAGAAATGGAGGTGGATATAATATATCGGGCCATATTATGGTCTCATAGATCAGGGATACTCAACTATGTTCACCGAAGATCCGCATACGAAAATTCAAAAGTATTTGGGTCCGCACTTTCCAGAATTTATATATCGGCATCCTTAAACGCACACTTCCTCGACCGGCTAATGATTATTAGCTGATCAAAATTGCTTATTATGGTGTTATAGTTATTTTCATATATATTCAAAACTATAAAAGTCATTTTATAAAAGGAAACTTCAAAAGTGGGGCTAATGATTTAAAATAAAGAATTAGGTGCGGTCCGAATCAAATACTCGAAAAGTCCGATTTCGGACCGCGGTCCGCCAGTTGAGTAGCCCTGTCATAGATCATTTGAATGACCACCCCTGCAATAGACTATTAGGTTGATATATAGACAGTAGGTTAGGAATAGCGATGGATGTATGGCCCTAATCGTCATTTGAATGGCCCTCTCTGTGGAGGGCTATTGGGCCGTCATACATACAGCAGGTTAGGAATAGGGATAGATATTAGGCTGTGGCATAACAGCTGGTTTGGTTTTTAGGGCAGTTATACAAGATGTAATGCGATGTATTATGTGAAGAATTGCCTTCATAAACTCATAACTTTGCTCAGATGTGAGTTTCCTTTACTTCTGAGTGAGGACAATCATACTTTGAGGTAATATTTTTTTTAAAAAATAATGTAATAGCCAGCAACTCACATATATAAGCTTGTTGACAGCATTTGCCTTGATTGCCGCATTGTCTTGCTTCAGTTCACTTTTGATTTCTTCAACACAACCAGCGATGTAGCGAGACTGAATTAGAAAAAAGTATGTTCACACTTTGGATGGGTCACAATTAGGCTTAAGTCACTCTATTCGAGATCAACTTTAGTCAAGATTTATCAAACACATACTCTGAGTTGGTCATCAAAATGAAATGGCTCGGAGTTGACAAACTGCCACTGAGAATTAACTCAGTAATTGACTCGCCTCTAGTTGGAATCAAGTCACCTGAATAGAATGACTCGTAGACTAACCCTCAGTCCAGTCTGGGATTCATGACCTTTTTCCACGAGAAATCGGGTGCAATCAGTGACTGCAGCATTCCAAATGTCTGCATCCGCGTGCAAACTTACTAAAACTGCGTGAAAACCTAGATTCTTAGCATGCAACTAACAGAATGGCCATATTGGAAAAACTTTGAATAAACAAGTGTGATAGGCTATTATTTTAATGGGGTGCTTTGACGCAGAGTTCCATCTAGCAAATGACGAAGGCGATCCGATTGCATATGCCAAAGGTTAATTAATCGAACAATTATGTTCAGGAAACAAAAAAGCCTCGCATTTCAAGAGAGGCCCATTTAGCTGTTAATCGGTGTGGGTTATGGCGTGTTCTTGATGCCGAAAGGTCAATTTGTAATATTAGAACTCATCAGCACTGTTTATTGGTGGCTGTTTCATTCAACCACCCTTCAGACTGTCATATATAATGGTGAACAATCCCAAATTTTCCGGCGTGTAAAATGAATTTCGCTCGCATGCATTTTGAGGGAGCACTAGCAAACTCAGGTGTGCACCTGCCATGGCTACAGGAGTGGTGACTCCTCTACGGCCCATGGGCCGGGGCCACATGGGCCGTGACCCATAGCTTGATGGGCCGCGGCCCCATCAGGAAAAATTCAATTATCTCAACAAAATTTTCAATTTTTACCAAATTGTCAATATTCTAACCAAAAAAACATACTCCTGTAGTATGTGTACCAGGTTAGGGTTAGGACAAAAAAAAATTCAGATTTTTTACATTATAGTTCTATTAGGAGTTCGGGTACTGTCTGTGTTAGCCGAGTGAATAGTTTCTTTACACAACTTGATAGGCCGCGGCCCATATCCTGATGGGCCGAGGCCCAATTCGATGGGCCGTGGCCCCGGCCCATGGGCCGCAGAGGAGTCACCACTCCCACTCTGCCATGGCATCCAGTCTGGTCCTCAGTAAGACTCAAATGTGATGAACTTAACTACAAATACTAGGATTACCTTTGACTTCTCTCCGCTTGTGACTCTGGGTTTCAGTGCATATAAATTCACCAACAATAAATTTTAAGGGGGGGGGGGAGTAGTTAATAATAAATGCTACTAGTTTAATTAACCACACAGTCATATTTGATTATAGGTCCATAATTTTTTTTCTAAATTCAAGATATCTTGAATAAATAAAATGATAGATGAAAGAATAAAACTTTTTCATCAGTGGATCGAAATCTTTTCAATTCGGCCTCGCCTACCCAATTTTATAATAAGTGAATGATATTGAGTTTTAAAAATTGAAATTTTTTTCCTGTCCATAACAGCAAGTCTCTGTACATAATTATGTGCGAATTTTTTTCTGTTATGGCACTGTCTACCCAATTTATCACATAGGAAATGCTCATTTGACTTTCAGCAATTTTCCCCTGGCTGAGAATTGCATTGCAATGACACAAAAAAAAAATTCAGAACACAAACAAACAAGCCACAAACCTCCGACTCCTTATGATTCCGAATTCCTCTGACGAGATCCTGCATATTCTTATCAAACATACGATCCAAACTTCCCTTCACTTTTTTCAGTGTAAGAGCCATCTTGCTGTTTCGTTCAGCTTAAACTCCAACTGATAAATCCCAACCAATTTTAATGGTGTTTTTTGCTGATTTAAAGACTAATTTATTTAGATTTTATTTTCAAATTTTACCATTGTAATTCCTGTAAACACTGATTAAATACAGACATTGGAAATATGGAGTTGAGTGATCCAAACTTCCATAAATTTTCCTCTTCCCTTCCTGTCTTCGCTTATAAAATATTAGACTATAACAGTATAATGTTAACAACTGGTTCCACAATCGGGGCTCCCGAAGTATGCGAACCAAGATGGTGGACATCGGAATGTAATATGTGTATTTGGTTAGGGTTAGGCCATAATTTTAGGTATAAATACTACGGGAGGCTCTTGGCTAGTCTTCGAACTGATAATAGGCCTAAAATAAGGAAAATTGGAAAAAAATTATCGCCTAACCCTAACCTGTTACATTCGGATGTCCGCCATCTTGGTTCGCATACTTCGGGAGCGCCCCACAATCATTACATTAATTGTTATATATTCGTGGAAAAATTCATCATCAACATCTGAATTTTACTACCAAAACAGTCAGACAGTAGAGTTATATTATTAACATTTAAATTTGTTTCTTTTTCTTGTTTGCTTTTTTGTTTTTAGAGTATAAGTATAAGTATAAGTTTATTTCGACTCCATAATCAGCATAACAATACATTTGACAGATAAAAACAAATAAATAAAAACAAATAAATAAAAACTGATTATGAAATCAGGGGAGCAAACAAAACCTTAGATAAGGTTTATAACGTACAAAATATAAGATGGAAGGTTTTGCCAAGAGGAAGTGGTACGTGTTTACTCACCTAAAATTATTAAGTTATTTCACACACGCTCACATGCACCCACCAGCCACACACACACACAACCACTGAGAAGTTATTTAAGTAAGAATAAAACGCGATAAATTTAGGGTATACTATACAGTAAACAAAAAAAAAATAAATAAATAAATACTGAAATACTAGAAAAGAAAATTATCTGCCACACCATATTGATATTTTTGTAATGGTTGCCATTGCCAAATTGATCGATCTTCTAATCGTTAATTAAGATATAAAACAGTAAAAGGAAGATTCTATTGAAAACATATTGCCAAGCTGATTATAGTTGGAGTCAAATTATAGTTGGAGGTAAGTTACGTCGTACTGTAGCACTCATACCGGTACTGTCGCTTTAAAATAAAATATCCGTCTATTAATCTACTTGTTACCAATACGGTACCGGTACATTGGCCGATTCGGCGTTATCTTCAGTTGTTAGCATTTCAGCATTTGCTGTGAAGTCTAAGATATCGAAAAGTCACATGAGCGCTTATCGGCACCGGTAGTTACATTTCCGCAGCGTTAAGTATCCTTGTGAGTACTTACTTATCATGTATTGAAACAAAGAAAATATCTTTTACAAATCAACGCATGAAAATGTTTAAAATCACAAAAAAAAATCGACGAAAATCAAGAAAAAATCGACGGCGGATTGCGAACCTTTCCGCTTCATCAAGTTTCCGATTCGCCGTGGCAGAAAGGTCGTGAACTTTTATCAATAGTTTTTTGGGTATTGATCAGAGTCTAGTTTTCAAATTGACTCATGAAACTTGTAAATAGAAGGCAACAGTTCATTCCAAAAAATATATTTTATTCGTTCGCAAACATTAAAACAATACAATTTATAAAAATGAAATAAAGATTTAAAATGTTGAAGTCATCAAAGTCAATTACCACTCAAAGACAAATGCATAAATAAATAGTTGAACAGGTTTATATAATAGGATGATTAGAAAGAAACTTTCCGTATAAGATAAATTGCATCGCGTAGCACAATAAGGGTATATTTTCCAAAGATTGACCTCCAATCTATTGACGTTTATTACTTGCCAAAAAAGGTTAAATATCGATCGAAATTTAACGTCAAAAATTATGATTGCCGTTATGATCGTCTAGCTCAGTGTTTTTTAATCGGAGTTCGATCAAACCTCTGAGTTTCGGTGAAGCCGTTACAGGGTGGTTCGACAATATCCCCTGAAATATTGATATATTATGAAGTTATATTTATATTATCAAACATATTATTTAAAAAAATAACTATAGTTAGATAAGATGAGTTTATTTTGACTTCATAATCAACAAAAAAGGCGATAAAACGGTTGATAAAAACAAATAAATAAAAACTGATTATGTAATCAGGAAAGTAAACAAAACCTTAGATAAGGTTTAAAACGTACAGAATATAAGATGGAAGGTATTGCCAAAAAGAAGGGGTACGTGTTCACTCACCTAAAACTATTGAATCACATCGTACACACTCGCACACACACAACCATAGGGCATTAATAAAATTAGAAATAAGAGAGGAGCTTTAATCAATCAATCATTTATTTCATTATTCTGACAAAAAAGCAAAACAGCACAAAAAGTAGACGAACAAACAAAATGCAGAGATACCTGGAAGGCGAGCACAACTTAAAATAAAATTAAAAAACATCAAAGTACGCGCCCGCCCACCAAAAAAAAATTCCAACAATACAAAAAAACACGATTCAGAATCATGCAATGCTTTTTAATGGATCTATGGGATCTTTGGATAAATTATATTATATAGCAACAAAAAATAAACACGTAAAGAAGAAATTAGAATAAAAGATAGGAAATATAATAAAAATAAGAATTGCTTGCCACACCATTTTAATAATTTTATAAAAATTCCCAAACAAGCTTGAACAGTATTTAATATAAGGACAAAAAAAAAATGATTTCGCCAAGCTGATTATAATTGGAGTCAAATGCCAAATTGCCGACCAAAATTGCCAAAGTTGAGTGCATGAAGAGGTGGGATAAATCTTTTCATTTACCAAGGACACACCAAAATATTGCCAAATTGTAGTCCAGATTTCATCAATTATTAAATACTACTGGTAACAGTTAAAAAGTATAATATAATTGGAATAGGGGTTCACTGATATCGAACTTTCACGTATAAACAACTCATGGAATATGTTAATTATGTGTTGTTTCGCGCAGATATAAGTGTTAGTGAAATTTCCAATGTCTGTTATAGTTGACATGGACATACTACGACCCGTGGGACAAATCCGGCTTTTTGAGTGATTCAATATGGCCTGCATGATGCTGTTACAAACAAACTAAAATCAGAATTTTGATGTTCTAGCTAAAAATAGCTCTAGGAATTTGTTGAGATTTCGAATAAATTTAGTTTTGGC
The DNA here is from genome assembly GCF_013122585.1 of Styela clava. Classification (NCBI taxonomy): domain Eukaryota; kingdom Metazoa; phylum Chordata; class Ascidiacea; order Stolidobranchia; family Styelidae; genus Styela; species Styela clava. The sequence goes on along the minus strand of NW_024102833.1, from coordinate 3,735,546 downwards.
ACGAGGCTTGTTTCCCACTTTTTCTTTTGTAACACTGCCAATAAAATTCTGTTCATGATATGTAACTTTTTACATCACACTTACGCGGCCCGCCAGTCAAGATGGGCAACATTTTTGACCCCTGGTTCAAAAGCCTTGCCCACCCTTGCTGTTATAGTTGAGAAGAATCTTTGAAGGCTGATACCCAAATGAATGGAGCCATCAACGTTTTCAAACCTTTCAGCTTCGGGAGTTGCAATTTTATTAAGATTTTTTCGACCCGTACGACTTGTACAGCAAAAGCGTCTTCTCACAAATACAAGTCAACGCCATTGTGGCCTAACAAGGATTTTTTCGACACAGCGTAATGATATCTAAGATTGCGCCACAATGGTCGTGGTGGTACCAAGTTACAAGACGACTGAAACATTGCATTATCTCCCGAGCTGCCTTTTTAGATGTTTTATGGCAAGATCTAGATAGGATAGGATTTACATATTTATCCAAGGGGAAAGGAAAGCCCATATGACGGCTTAATCATATGGCAAACCACGGCCTTTCGTCCGGTTACCGTTCCAAGTCGGGGATGGGATTATTTAGTCAGTTTTGGCAAGCATACCTTGATGGTAGAGTAAATTGGCCAGCAGTTCATCAACTCCGAATGATCTTCGATATCTGCTATGATGTTTACAATTTGGTATCTTGAGTCAGAGTCAAAAGTTTCCGTTCAGTTATGGATCGAAGTTTTATTTTTAATTCGGAGAGTCAGAGATGACCGTGCTCTGAAGTTCAAACTAATTCCAAAAAGATTCCCAAATCGTTTTAATGGCGCTAGATGTCGCTACAGATCCAGTGCAAAACCATTTTTCGAAACTTATTTTAGATGTATCTGAATATTGCAGGATACAGGCCGATAGGTTTTCTATATTCAATTCTATATTCAATGGATATAAATTGGAATATATATGACACAAAACTCCGGTAATGGTATGGTTTTATATTTTAATTGTTACATATATTATTGAACTTGTGGGCAATGTGTTTTGAAATTATGAAATTGTTTTAATTGGGTGCAAATTATACTAATTCGACAATAAAATTAATATACGAAAATTCCGTTTGGCATTGGAATTTATTTGGCAAAAAAAAAAAAAAAAAATAGGTTTTTTGGAAAAGATCAATACTTGTGTAATAAAATATGTGGATACGAATGATCAATATTATGGAATTTTTTATCTGTATGTAATCATCTATGTTATTATTTTATATTTAATATCAAAAAAAAAATATGTGGCTACTTTAAATATACTGATATAGGTAATTCGACTTGTTTTGTTGTCTACCAAGTCCTACAAGAGTGGTGACTCTTCTACGGCCCATGGGACGGGGCCACGGCCACCAACGTTACTCTAGCCCACAATTTCCCAGCCCACAATTACTTGGAGATCAGAGGGTTAATCATGCATATATTTACAGCGATTAAAGGACTCTAAGCAAGGCAAACCTACTGAATTTAGTTATGGGACTAATAACGTGTTCTTTTACATTAAAATCAGTACCCACAATCGAATGTGCCGACCGCTAAACTGCAATGTCGGCTGGCATAATCAGAATTGTGGGCTAGCGTAACCGAAATTGTGGGCTAGCGTAACCGAAATTGTGGGCTAGCGTAACCGAAATTGTGGGCTGGAGTAACCTTGCTCTACAACAAAATGCCACTGTGTCCACATGTATTAATTATATCCCTGATAACTTCTTATCTTTATCTAGTTAATCTGAAGCAAAGTTATGAACGATACTTCGCGTTACTCTAAAACTGGAAACTGAAATTGTGGGCTAGAATCATTTTTTGCAGCAACAGAAGACTTACAAATTATCCGAAAACACTAGATGTCAGTAAATAACCAAGGGCAATATTACCTATATTAAAAATTGTACATTGCAATTAAGTAAATAAATTAAATTACACAAACGAGTGCAACCTTGAATTCGTATTCAACCCAACGGTAATAATGTGGGATTGTGGAGTTGTTGAAGTAATCCTTTTCTACTTCTGAAATAATTTATTTTCGTTCAATATTCAATAATATAAATAGTTTTTTTAAAGCAATTGCCACGCATGGGTATATAACAGTTCAGTAGAGTATAAAAATACCTTTCAGAAAATAATAAAATAAACTTGACCTCTTTGAGGAGTTAATATGCAAACTAGCTTTGAAATAATCCTCTTCTGCGTCTGAAATAATTTAATTTCGGTCGATATTCAGTATTAGTTATTACTACTTTCTCAAGACTTGCCACGCATAAGTTTATTATAGTTGGATAGAGTATACAAATACCTTTCAGAAAATAATAAAATAAACCTGACCTCTTTGGGCAGTTAATATGGAAATTAGCTTTGAAATAATTCTCTTCTACGTCCAAAATAATTTTATTTCGGTCGATATTCAGTATTAGTTATTACTACTTTCTCAAGACTTGCCACGCATAAGTTTATCATAGTTAGATAGAGCATAAAAATACCTTTCAGTAAAGAATGAAATAAACTTGACTCCTTTGGGGAGTTAATATGCAAATTAGCTATGAAATAATCCTCATCTACTTCTGAAATTATTTATTTTCGGTCAATATTCAGTATTAGTTATTACTACTTTCTCAAGACTTGCCACGCATAAGTTTATTATAGTTGGATAGAGTATACAAATACCTTTCAGAAAATAATAAAATAAACTTGACCTCTTTGGGGAGTTAATATGCAAATTAGCTATTAAATTATCCTCTTCTACGTGTGAAATAATTTATTTTCAGTCGATATTCAGTATTAGTTATTACTACTTTCTCAAGACTTGCCACGCATAAGTTTATTATAGTTGGATAGAGTATAAAAATACCTTTCAGAAAATTATAAAATAAACTTGACCTCGTTGGGGAGTTAATATGCAAATTAGCTTTGAAATAATCCTATGCTACGTATAAACTGATTGTTTGATCGTTATTCAGTATTAGTTATTACTACTTTCTCAAGATTTTCCACGCATAATTTTATCATAGTTGGATAGAGCATAAAAATACCTTTCAGAAAATAATAAAATAAACTTGACCTCTTTGGGGAGGTAAAATGCAAATTAGCTATAAAATTATCCTCTTCTACGTCTGAAATAATTTTATTTCGGTCGATATTCAGTATTAGTTATTCCTACTTTTTCAAGACTTGCCACGCATAAGTTTATTATAGTTAGATAGAATATATAAATACCTTTCAGAAAAGGATAAAATACACTTGACCTCTTTGGGGAGTCAATATGCAAATTAGCTATAAAATTATCCTCTTCTACGTCTGAAATAATTTTATTTCGGTCGATATTCAGTATTAGTTATTACTACTTTCCCAAGACTTGCCACGCATGAATTTATTATAGTTGGATAGAATATAAAAATACTTTTCAGAAAATAATAAAATAAACTTAACCTCTTTGGGGAGTTAATATGCAAATTAGCTATGAAATTATCCTCTTTTACGTGTGAAATAAATTATTTTCTGTCGATATTCAGTATTAGTTATTACTATTTTCTCAAGACTTGCCACGCATAAGTTTATTATAATTGGATAGAGTACAAAAATACCTTTCAGAAAATAATAAAATAAACTTGACTTCTTTGGGGAGTTAATATGCAAATTAGCTATGAAATAATCCTATTCTACGTGTGAAATAATTTATTTTCGGTCGATATTCAGTATTATTTATTACTACTACTTTCCCAAGACTTGCCACGCATAAGCTTATTATAGTTGGATAGAGATTAAAAATAACTTTCAGAAAATGATAAAATAAACGTAACCTCTTTGGGGAATTAATATGCAAATTAGCTATGGATTTATCCTCTTCTACGTGTGAAATAAATTATTTTCGGTCGATATTCAGTATTAGTTATTACTACTTTCTCAAGACTTGCTACGCATAAGTTTATAATAGTTGGATATAGTATAAACATACCTTTCAGAAAATGATAAAATAACTTTGACCTCGTTGAGGAGTTAATATGTAAATTAGCTTTGAAATAATCCTATGCTACGTATAAACTGATTTTTTGATCATTATTCAGTATTAGGTATTACTACTTTCTCAAGATTTGCTAGGCATAAGTTTATCATAGTTGGATAGAATATAAAAATACCTTTCAGAAAATGATAAAATAAACTTGACCTCTTTGGGGGTGTCAATATTCAAATTAGCTATGAAATAATCCTCTTATACGTCCGAAATGATTTGATTTCGATCAATTTGTAGTGATATGTATTACTATTTTCTAAAAAAACTTGTCACGCCTATTATTAGTACGGGGGTAAGAACGCCCAGACATTTTCCCCTATACAATCCATATTTGTGTTTTACTGTCACGTAGTTGAGACCGACGGTCTCGGAATCACTATGTTAACGCTGAGTTCCTATACAACTTCCAGGGAAAGCTACTCTGGCATTCCATGGTCATTCATACTGAGACTTAACATATGTGAAAATTGTATTTTTATTACGTAAAATAATATTGAAATGAATAAAAAAACTCAGAATGAAATTGAAAATTTGTTTCAAATTGTTTTTTAAAACACCTTGGTTTCATCCTTTTCTATTATTTTTGTCACTGCACGGTCCAATTTTTTCATATATATTTTAAGTCCAACATCGGAGAGGTGAAGGCGGTCGCTCCAGTATTCGCCAGAGCTGCCGACGTCGAGGTCCAATAGCGGTACTATAGCATCCGACGCTATCGTCCCAAGAACAACGTTGGCCAGGTGAACAAGATAATGACGTCCGGTCTGGGGCAAGATTTTTGCCAACAAAATCTGGGGAAAAAATCAAATATTAGCAGATGATTAACAAAAAAAAACGATTTTAAAGTGTATCTTTTTTGTGAATTGAAAAAAGCATCATATTGTAATTTGCCTACATACGACCAATACGACCGAAACTGCTGATACTGGGTGAAATACATTTTTCTGGCTTCTAATTACTATTTTCTGATTAGTTACGCCCGGAAACTGAAGGAAAAAAACGTAAATTTTTTAAATACCGGTTCAACCATCGTGGTTGGAAATTCACAATAAAAATATCCTTTTTTGAAAAATGTTAAGAGTCAGTTAGTATTAATTCCTCCAATATTTTTTACATAGAATACACGACACACATATCTGAAATATCAAAAATACTAAAGAGCACCAGGTTATGTTATACATTGAAAGTTTTACGATGTTTTATATCGCCAAACCCCGATTTCGAAAATTTAAATTATGTTTGCTCAATGTTGCTTCCTTGTCAAATCTAACTCGCTTCGCAGTCAAGAAACCGATGGCTGGATGGCGACGTCTTTCGCCGGGAGGTGATTTTTTGTGACTGAGGTTTTAGAATTTAAATGAAAGTAATGATTCACCACTCATTACATAAGAGCAATTCAGGCATTTAGTCTATTATCATCTCGATTTTATTTTCGTAAAGCCAAAATCAACGCAACTGTCGTTCCATTTTCGTATTTTGCGCATTAGGAATTTACAAATACGTTTTTGCCTTGCGTTATAATATGATAGCGAAGGTTATATCGAAGACGCAGTTTAGCGAACCTGCACAGGATAGACGGCCAACCGGCGAACTATTTTGATTGGTAGATTTCAAATTTCATTATGATTAAACAATTCGCGCACAAAAAAGTGATAGATACGGTGATCCCAAATAATCTATTCATGCAATAAAACTGCGATGAACGCTTGAGCACTGAATTTTATTTTATAAGGAAAGTATGCAATCGAAGTCGCTTTATGATCAATTATTAGCCTTGTACCGTTACCCCCCATGAACTGCTTCGTGCCCGCGAGTGAGAACCACTGTCCTAGGGCTTATAATCGTTTAAATCCGACACTGCTCATATGACTAAACTTGCATTCGAGCTTCTAAATATGTCGTTAACCTCACCTTGAAATCCGGATAAGCTTTCCTGCACTTTTCTAGGAAGTTCACTGCAACTCTGTGAGAGTTCCTTAAAAACGATCCTGAAGGCCCATTGTAGTTGGCGACGTCATTCGTCCCCAGCGCAACTACCAGGTAGTCAATGCTGGGGAATGGCGTAGACCTCAATTCTCTTCCTCCAGCCAACATATCCGCACCCGGCAAGCAGTTGGCAGAAAATGCGAACTGACAAGAGCGTGAGGGAAAGATTACCTGCAATACAAGTTTGAGCGTGTATTATTATCAAAAATGGTTTCATGATAACTGCGGAATTAAGAAATCGAAAATTTGCTTTTGTCGAACATTCTAAATGCAGCATATAAGTTTACTGCTATAGAATATTGTTGTTCCGTTAAATAAATAAATGATTCTTTATGAAAAGATAGATTTATAAAAGTGACCAGCATAAGTGTCCAGTCGTAATTAAATAGTCTTGATATTAAAAATATTTCAAGCTTCGTAATAATATGACGAGTTATTTCGTTCCGTTCATGCAGATATCGATATTTATGGTAAATAAACGTATTAATGCTGTTAAATCTTACCTATTTCGTAACAATTACCATACATTAATGTTCCAATTTACCAAAATCGCTTGAATCAATGGTTACCTAATCATGGAAAGTTATATAGCAATCGTTCGCTTGCGGCCCGATTTAAATTATTATAGAAGCACTTCGAATGTATAACTTTGTATGTGAGAGTTTCTGTCACAAAATTCAATAATGTTGTTAGACCTCGTCACCCCCTTCTTCCATATTACATTGATTACTTATCGATCGTGATCAGTGAGTATGTTGATAGGTATATTTGTCTGTCTGTATGTCTGTTTGTTAGACACTTTCGTATGTTACGCGATATCTCACGAACGCGAGGTTGAATCTGCTCCAAATTGCGCATGTGCATTCATCATATCTCGGACCAGTGACCTATAAATTTTGGATGATTTATGTCGTATAATTAGCGAGTTATTAATAATTTAGTGATATGCCACATGGTGTCACTATAGATAAAGAATCGAAACCGCACTTTCGATCGATAAGTGTTTGGTCTCCGACAGATATTCGAGTTTTATAGTTAGATAGTTATAACAACATACCCGGGGATGCACTAGATTTCTTGCATTGCTGTCCGAAAACAGCAGCAGTCTTTTTCTTCCATCGGGCTTAGCTCTCAAGTACGCAGTTTGCTTTCCAGATGCCCCCCTCGCATATTGAATTGGCCTGGTACGATAACCTCTCATCGTGATACAACCCTTGGAAGTTCTTGATATATTTTTTACCGCAGTAAACTCCAAAAATTCGTATTTGTATAGTATTTGAGACGCAACACTGTAGCATGAAACGTGGAAATGGAACGAATTGCAATGTGAATTTGCATTTATTCGACGGGGACCAGTCGGTTAAATCCTTTGATCACCGCGCTCTCGTCTTGGAGACGCAGACTCTCGTTTTGTAACTGTCCCAGTCAACTGAATTGCACAATCTGCATTTCGTGCAATAATGCCTAATCGACAACCAAAGGTTAAATTAGGTGACTGTACATTTGAACCCATACATTTGCACCCGTATATCACCCGCGGGTTCAATCAATATGCGGGTGGTTAAACCCATGAGTTAGGGTCAGGCCATAATTTCTGGTACAAATGCCACCGGAGTCATTTCGCTAGTCTGAAATTCGCAATAGTACCAAAATAATAAAAATTAGGATTAAATTATGGTCTATGACCCATATGTGAAATAATCGTTGAATCCTTAGATTCGTCGATGCTTTTGTGCGTTAGGCTCCATTGACTGCACCTGATGATATCTGAATAATCAACCACAAATGTTAAATTTATTATACTCATCAATGATATAAAACGAGATTATCGGTCGGAGACCGAACACTTATCGATCGAAAGCGCGGTTTCGATTCTGACTCCATAGCGACACCATATGTCATATCACTAATTAATTAATAACTCGCTGATTATACCACATAAATCATCCAAAATCTATAGATCAATCATCCAAGATATGAATGCAGATGCAAAATTTGGAGCAGATTCAACCTCGCGTTCGTGAGATATCGCGTAACATACGAAAGTGTCTAACAAACAGACATACAGACAGACAAATATACGTATCAACATATTCACCGATCAAGAACGATAAGTAATCAATGTAATATGGAAGAAGGGGGTGACGAGGTCTAACAACATTATTGAATTTTGTGACAGAAACTCTCACATAATAACTAATACTGAATATCGACCGAAATAAAATTATTTCAGACGTAGAAGAGGATTATTTCAAAGCTAATTTGCATAATAACTCCCCAAAGAGGTTAAGTTTATTTTATCATTTTCTGAAAGGTATTTTTATGCTCTATACAACTATGATAAACTTATGCGTGGCAAGTCTTGAGAAAATAGTAATAACTAATACTGAATATCGACCGAAAATAAATTATTTCATGCATAGAAGAGTATAATTTCATAGCTAATTTGGATATTAACTCCTCAAAGAGGTCAAGTTTATTTTATTATTTTCTGAAAGGTATTTTTATGCTCTATCCAACTATGATAAACTTATGCGTGGCAAATCTTGAGAAAGTAGTAATAACTAATACTGAATATTGACCGAAAATAAATTATTTTACATGTAGAAGAGGATAATTTCATAGCTAATTTGCATATTAACTCCCCAAAGAGGTCAAGTTTATTTTATCATTTTCTGAAAGGTATTTTTATACTTTATCCAACTATAATAAACTTATGCGTGGCAAGTCTTGAGAAAATAGTAATAACTAATACTGAATATCGACCGAAAATAAATTATTTCACACATAGAAGAGTATAATTTCATAGCTAATTTGGATATTAACTCCTCAAAGAGGTCGAGTTTATTTTATTATTTTCTGAAAGGTATTTTTATGCTCTATCCAACTATGATAAGCTTATGCGTGGCAAATCTTGAGAAAGTAGAAATATCTAATACTGAATATTGACAGAAAATAAATTATTTTACACGTAGAAGAGGATAATTTCATAGCTAATTTGCATATTGACTCCCCAAAGAGGTCAAGTGTATTTTATCATTTTCTGAAAGGTATGTTTATACTATATCCAACTATGATAAATTTATGCGTGGCAAGTCTTGAAAAAGTAGTAATAACTAATACTGAATATCGACCGAAAATAATTTATTTCACACGTAGAAGAGGATAATTTCATAGCTAATTTGCATATTAACTGCCCAAAGAGGTAACGTTTATTTCATCATTTTCTGAAAGGTATTTTTATATTCTATTTAACTATGATAAACTTATGCGTGGCAAATCTTGAGAAAGTAGTAATAACTCATACTGAATGAAGATCAAAAAATCAGTTTATACGTAGCATAGGATTATTTCAAAGCTAATTTGCATATTAACTCCCCAACGAGGTCAAGTTTATTTTATCATTTTCTGAAAGATATTTTATACTCTATCCAACTATGATAAACTTATGCGTGGCAAGTCTTGAGAAAGTAGTAATAACTAATACTGAATATCGACCGAAAATAATTTATTTCAAGCGTAGAAGAGGATAATTTCATAGCTAATTTGCATATTAACTCCCCAAAGAGGTTACGTTTATTTTATCATTTTCTGAAAGGTATTTTTATGCTCTATACAACTATGATAAACTTATGCGTGGCAAGTCTTTTGAAAGTAGTAACAACTAATTCTGAATATCGACCGAAAATAAATAATTTCAGAAGTAGAAGAGGATTATTTCATAGCTAATTTGCATATTAACTCCCCAAAGAGGTCAAGTTTATTTCATTATTTCCTGAAAGGTATTTTTATGCTCTATCTAACTATGATAAACTTATGCGTGGCAAGTCTTGAGAAAGTAGTAATAACTAATACTGAATATCGACCGAAATAAAATTATTTCGGACATAAAAGAGAATTATTTCATAGCTAATTTCCATATTAACTCCCCAAAGAGGTCAAGTTTATTTTATCATTTTCTGAAAGGTATTTTTATACTCTATCCAACTATAATAAACTTATGCGTGGCAAGTCTTGAGAAGGTAGTTTATTTCAGACGCAGAAGAGGATTATTTCAAAGCTAATTTGCATATTAACTCCTCAAAGAGAACAAGTTTGTTTTATCATTTTCTGAAAGATATTTTTATACTTTACTCAACTGTTATATACCCATGCGTGGCAATTGCTCCAAAATATCTATTTCTATTATTGAATATTGACCGAAAATAAATTATTTCAGAAGTAGAAAAGGATTACTTCAACAATTCCACAATCCCTTATTTTTACCTTTGTGTTGAATTCGAATTCAAGGTTGCACTCGTTGTGTAATTTATTTATTCACTTAATTGCAATGTACAATTTTAAATATAGGTAATATTGTCAATTTCCATCGAAAATCCAAGTTCTTGCCCGTGGTTATTTACTGACATCTAGTGTTTTCGGATAATTTGTAGGTCTTCTGTTGCTGCAAAAAATTACTCTAGCCCACAATTTCAATTTCCAGTTTTAGAGGCTCTAGTTCAGTTCAAGTATTTCTGTAACGCGAAGTATCGTTCAAAACTTTGCTTCAGATTAACTAAAAAGAGGTAAGAAGTTATCAGGGATATAATTATTACACGTGGACACAGTGGCATTTTGTTGTAGAGCAAGGTTACTCCAGCCCACAATTCCGGTTCCGGCATGATTGATCTCTGATCTCCAAGTAATTGTGGGCTGGGAAATTGTGGGCTAGAGTAACTTTGGTCTACAATCTAACCCAAACCCTACGACTAAAAAAAAGCACCAAACAGTAAACCAGACAAACACAACACCAGGGGTCGGCAAACTGCAAGCCAAATGCGCCCGCGAGCTAATTTGTTGCGGCCCTCGAACGACCCGACATTCAATACATGAAACAAAAATTGATCCTAAATTTATTATTGTCTTTACACGGATTTATGTGGTGACAAATGCTGTACGGCGCTTTTTATGTAACAAGTAGCGTCAGTTGTATGTCGTTCAAGTTAATTTTGATTTTTGAAATTTAAAAATGTCTGGGAAACGGAGCGATGGGGTCGAACATTCCAAAGTGCTTAAACAGAAAAATATTTTTCTTTCTTGCGCATTTCAAAACGGGTTTGCTCGATATGCCCAGCATCGCAGTTGTTAAGGGTTTCAATGTTAAAAACTCGTTACGAAACGAGTCGTCGAAAATTCGACCTCGAGAACCGGGACTGCGCTACAGCTCATATGTGCGACAGTGCAATACGTGAAATGTGCACGTTCGGAAGAACATATGGCCTTGAGCAGCTTTATCTAAAATGCATTACACCTACATTAAATTTTGTACTCGCTTGTCAGATCATTATTTGGACGACAAGTTGCCATAAAAACATCATTTTTCACATTGATAATGAGTAAATAAAAACAATGTATTGTTGGATAATAGGCTATATTAAAAAAATGCCACATACATCTCATTGGGACAGGCTCTCAGCACACCGATAGAAGGGGAGCAATGCGAATGTGCCATATTTCAGTAATTTGAAGTTTAATTAATGTAGCTATTGTTGAAGGCGGAAATAAAGCGGCCCGCGCGCTACCGGAAATGTGTATATTTGTCCCGCAAATACATGGAGTTTGCCGACCACTGCACAACACTATTGAGAAGCATGTCTGACTTCATAAACAACTGCCATGTCAGTATGTCGCAATAAGAAAGCCCGTAGAAGAATCTCTCTCATCAGTCCGAATAATATCTCCCCAACAGAATTATACAGGCATTGTTAACTTTCCCGAAATTTTATTAATGTGAGGCCTGGTTTTCAATATTGATAACTACAAAAACGAAATATCGAAGTAGGCTAGATGTAAGAAACACGGGGTCTCATGTACTTTCTTACATGGATAACTTCTAGTGGGCGTGGCGATATCCCATTATGACCATATTTCTGTACCAATAGCTCATGTATCGTGCTACAATCTGAAATAGAGCGTTATGCGATACAACTCTAACCAAGGCTTTAGACAAGCAGAAAATACATGTTATTTTACGCAATGGTTGAAGTTGGGTACCACACACATAGAGACTTGTTATTTTATGTCCAGCTCCAGCAATAGCTCATGTATTGTGCTACGATCTATTAATAGGGTGGTATACGATACCGCTCTAAGCATGGCTTTAGACAAACAGAAAGAACATTTAATTCACGCAATGATTGAGGTTGGTTACCGCAGACATAAAGACTTGGTATTTAATATCCAGAGACTGATCATGTATTGTGCCACACTTTATTAATAGGACGTGGAACGCTTTCACGCTATGCAAGGCTTTAAGACAAGCAGAAACCGACATATTAATTTGCCTTAGCGCAATGGATGTAGTTTCTTATCTCAATAACTTAATACTTATCTTAGCGTAACAATTTTTGCATATAATATTCCTGACCTTCACCTGACTTCATCATCCAAAAATTACGTCAATGCGACTTCACAATAACGAAATAGAGCTTGCCTAATAATAGCGACCATAATGCAATCGTGATAAATACGCCTGTGTGTCCGCTATGGGTTAAGTTTCGTACCTCAATAACTTCTAGTTGACTTAGCGTAACACTTTTTGCATATAATATTCATGACCCTCACCTGACTTCATCATCTGAACATTACGTCAATGCGACATCACAATAACGAAATAACGCTTGCCCAATAATAGTGAAGATTACTAGTAATGCCACCAATGGATGTAGTTTCTTACCTCAATAATTTATACTTATCTTAGCGTAACAATTTTTGCATGTAATATTCCTGACCCTCACCTGCCTTTAGCATCCAAAAATTACGTCAATGCGACTTCACAATAACGAAATAGAGCTTGCCCAATAATGACAACGGTAACCCGTAATGTCACCTGCGAGTTTGTTAACAAACTGAATAACGCCAGTAACCTCTCTATCACAATTGCCAGAAGACTTTTTTATTTTAATGTCCAGCGATAAACCATGTACTGTGTCATCATCGTGGGCTATTTATCAGGCACCGCTAAGTAAGCCGGCGCACAACGTCGATAACATAACATAAAAAAAAACAATATCCGCCGAAAATATGGGCCATTTGTTGCCTGGTTAATTGCAGCGACAATTTTAAGGAAAATTCCCCAATTTACACCCCCCTTCTTAGGTAATTCTGACAGAGCCCTTGAACGTATTTCAATCTAATCCAATTACGGTTTCAGGGTGAGGGCTAGGAATGCAGATTGCGGCGGAAATTCAAATTATCAAATCAATTGGCGAGGGCTTTGTACAAAAGATCTGTACTTCGCATGCTTTCGGTTACAGAAATTAAAAACGAAACAATCCTATCATCGACTAACCGAGTTTGAAATGTAGGCAATTTTTCAAGATTTTCCATTGTTTCAATCATTGAGCGGAACTTATGAACATTCTTTCTGATTTCCCGTGTGTCATGCGCCAAAGTATTTATTACATTTTCACAAAGTAAGTCTAACCTTCCTCCATTAATCCCTATGCGTTTGCCGATAAGACAGCATAACTAGACTACGACAATCGTTGTTTTGATCCATTGCTCACCCAACAAAACAAGATGTATTACTAGCGCTCCCGATTTCCATGTACAATCCCCAAAGTTTTATACTTAAGCCAAACATACACTGAATCGCCTGAATGCTTCGCGGGCCACACGAAACTCCTTGTCGGGTCGCGGGTTCGTCACCTATGGTCTATGTCAGGGCTCGGAAACCCCTGGCACGCGTGCCAATTGTGGCACGCGAGAGGATTTCTCATGGCACGCCAAGCGATTTGAGCCATATTCAGATATATATTTTCGTAGTGCGGAAAACATTCTACAATTAAACAAAAAAATAACAAATCGACAAATTCATTTAAAAAACATGCAATATTTAACTGCAATCGACGATAGGCCGAAATCTGTAGCCAAAATCGGTGTGGGTAAGCGTGTGCAGTCGATTATCCCCCTTCTTTCAAATTTTTGGAAAACTGAAAAAGTCGCAAATAACGCGTGCGATTGCTTTTTGCTAAAATTCCTGATTGTTTTTATCAGCGTGACGTGTTACTTAGGCCGTAAACACTTTTAGTTGGTGCTTATTCTCCCTGAATCACAACAATTATTTCACGACAACGATAATAATTGCTTTATTTTTGCCCAGAATTGAAATTCACTGAGAGTTGTTATACAATCAATCGAAACTAAATACAATTAGGCATGTTTATATCATATTTTTACATCAAAAGATTGAAGAAGAACGAGAAGACGTAACCGCGAGTTACGTTGGACACAAAATTATATCAATATAGAAGAAAGTTTTAGATTCTCGTAGCTGTCATGAAATGAATATTTTACTGGAAAGAAAAGTTGTTATACGCTGAAAAACTCTGAACTGCGCGCCTGGCTGATTTTCATCATTTCATCGTGAGCTACATGTAGCCCTTACAAAAACGATGAAGTAAAGGCGCTCCGTAGTATGCGCACCAAAATGGCGGACACCGGAACGTAGGATGTGTACCAGGTTTGGGTTTCTGCTTATTGGACACGTAGTGGACATAACGATCGTTTCAATATTATGTTGTTGTTGTTCTTGTTCTTGTTATCCTTGTTGTTGTTGTTCTTTGACACGTTTTTAAAAAGTCGCTTTTCTCTTCGAATACTGGACCAATTGCTTTGAAATTTTCAGTGGTTGAAGATAAAATTTTTCTCCAGAAGGCTATTACTTTTTTTTTCGCTATGACGTCATCAAAATTATTGCCATTGGGTGGCGCTACGTGTCCATATATTTGAGCATAGCTCTCTTGTAATTAATGTCATTTTTTAGTTCCGCCTCTTTGCCATATTTCGAGGCTATATTGTTGTCAGATTTTATCAAAGCTGTTATTGCTTCTTTGAACAGTTACAAAATTAGTCAGTATTTTGAAAAGTAATCGAATAGCTCGCGGAGCCCCTGGATGTTCTCTCGCGGAGCCCTGGGGCTCCGTACGGAGCACTTTGAGAACCTATGCTCTAGTCTAGCCCACAATTTCAGTTTCGAGTTTTGGAGGCTTTTGTTTAGTTCAGGTATTATTGTATCGCAAAGTTTCTTTTACAACTTTGCTTCAGAATGAATAAAAAAGGGTAAAAAGTTAACGTGGAAATAAGTAGGGCATTTAGAAACAGTTGAATTTTGTTGTAGAGCAGGGTTACTCTAGCCCACTATTTTGATTACCCTAGCCCACAATTTCGGTTATGCCAACCGACATTTCTGTTTAGCGGTCGGCACATTTGATTGTGGGGATTGGTTTTGATGTAAAAGAACATGTTATTAGTCCCGTAACTAAATTCATTAGGGGAACCTTGCTTAAAATACCGTAATCGCTGTATATATATATATATATTGATTATATATATATATATATATGATTAACCCTCTGATCACCATGTAATTGTGGGCTGGCAAATTGTGGGCTAGAGTAACCTCGGTGCCACGGCCCATCTAATTTGGCCACATAGCTTGATGGGCCACGGCCCCATCGGGAAAAATTCAATTATCTTACTGAAATTTTCAATTTTTACAAAATTGCCAATATTCGAACCGAAAAAAATCGCGAGATGCCACCAAATTTTTTTCTTACGATAAGCCTTTATATTTAAATTAAGCAAAATACCAAGCAACAGAAAAGAATACTCCTGTAGTATGTGTACCAGGTTAGGATTAGGACAAAATTTTTTTTACATTATAGTTCTATTATGAGTTCGGGGACTGACTGTGTTAGCCAAGTGAATAATCCCTTTACACAACTTGATGGACCGCGGCCCATAGCCTGATAGAAGAAACCCATTTTACAGATGATCAGACACCCCTCCTTTGTGAGACGTATGGACATTGTTGTCTCTCAATATTGGTTATAATACAGCATAATGGAGTTGCGCAAAATACTACAAAAAGCGCAATCTAGTAATGTCTTTATTGAATTCCTTGGGAAAAAATTATCCGATTTACCGAAGGAAAATAAATTGTACAGTAGCTTTCGAGAGTTTTTAGCAAAAAACGGCAATTTTGGTCATATGACGGCCGCGATTAATTTTGATTATTATTGAGACAAGCATGGCGCGATATGAAGCATCTGACGTGGTCCCAGACGCCCCTCGTTTGTGAGACACATAGAGTGTTTGTTTTATAGAGCCAAATGGAGGGAAATTCTTGGAATTTGGATAGTGTGCTGTACTGAATTAGGTATTTTACCCATGTAAGCGCCTTTTCAAACATTAACTGTCAGATTAGGATTTTAGGCTTGATGGGAAAAATATCTCAGTGTTGAAAAGGGCCACACTAAATGGCTTGGTAGGCAGTGTTGTGGGATGCCTCTGCTGTAAATAAAATACAGAATAATCACCAATTTATATTTTCACAGAACATCACTGTAATTTAATTCTAAATTAAAATAAATCAGGATGTTTGCATCCCCTGGTTTCCATGGTTACTCTGTAAAATTTTCACCTTTTTTCCCAAACAAGCTGGCTTGTGTTGCTTGCCAGCAATATGGAATATCTGGGGGGTCATGCTTGTTTATTTTGGAGACATTACCTGACCCCCAAAAACCGTTGGCACTTTCTGCAGCTCACAAATGGAACGATGGATTATTTGACGTATCTTGGAGTGAAAAGAATGATCATGTTTGCGTTACTGCCTCCGGTGACGGATCCATACAAATTTGGGATATCTTGAAGCCAGCTGGTGGACCAGATCGCATTTTACGAGGTCATCAAAAAGAAGTTTACTGTGTTGACTGGAGTCCAAATAACCGCGGTGATGATTTAATACTATCCGGTTCATGGGATCAAACTGCAAAGGTCTGGGACCCGAATCGTGTTGAAGCTGCCCCTCTATCGACCTTTAGTGGCCATTATGGGATTGTATACAATGCTGTATGGTCGCCACATATTCCTGGCTGTTTTGCTTCATGTTCTGGAGATGGGACGCTTCGAGTTTGGGACACCAGAAAAACCTACATGCCCCAGAATATAATCCCCGCCCATGGTGCTGAAGTCCTCTCTTGTGATTGGTCGAAATATGACCAAAATATCCTCGTCACTGGCTCAGTTGATTGTTCATTAAAAATTTGGGATCTGCGGAATTCAAGATTACCAATTCGTCAACTTTTCGGGCATGGTTATGCAGTTCGGAGAGTGAAATTCTCACCACACGAGGCATCGATTCTCGCATCATGCTCGTATGATTTCACTGTGCGTGTTTGGAACACCGCGGCCCCCGAAACAACAAGTCCAATACTAGAAGTGATCGACCACCACTCTGAGTTTGTATATGGACTCGATTTTAACAACCATATACCAGGAATGATTGCAGATTGTTCATGGGACACTAAAACTATGATCTACAAGCCCAAATCGTTGATCAAAATTTGAGGGACTATTTAGAGGGACGTTTAATCATGCCTTTTGCCGCTGATATCTAATAATATGTAAAGAGTTACTTTTATATTCTCTCCCGTCCCACAAATATCCTTCCGTTTCCAATTTTGGCTCCCGGTCAATCAACTTTGGGATCCCCTGTACTAATATACAGGCATTGCTTTTTGCACATATGCGAGGATTGTTTTTGCTTGTTGCCAAACAGATTGCGTACTGTTTTTTTTTTAATTCTTTGTTCCTTATTTTCATTTCGTTCTGGTTTTCTGTTATTTTGCTCATGTTATTTTCCTAATTTTCGTTATAATTGAATTTAATTCAGAATCACTATGCAATATTTAATTTATTAGGTGTGTTATGTTTACTCTTACAATAAGTCCTTGTGTGAGCGGGTCTCTCAGACAAGGACAATCATCTTCAGTGCTGTATTGCCATACCAAGATGTTGTGAAAATTGTGATAGAAGTGTTATTAATAGTCATTTGTGACACCCCCAAAATAGACTTCAACATCATTCATTATTCACGGAATTTTTCAAGAAAATTGACTGTCTGATTCAAGAGTTTTGGAATTTCCCCTAAAAATAGGTACCGCATTCTATGTAATGTTTTCTCATTTTAGTAATGTTTGCATAACAGATATACCGTTAGTACTTTGTGTGAAATTGGTGTACTCTTTGCGACCCCTAAAATCCGTTGCGCGCCCCCCATGCGAAGCCCTGGACTAGATTATGAAATCATAATTTATTACTATTTCAATTTTCTTCTGTTTCATTTCTAAAGCTAAGCCAAGTTGCGAGTCATGTATAAATTTCCCCTTATTCCAGATCCCTGCCTGAGGAGATAACCAAGTGTTCTTCAGAATCTACCATATTATGTAATATTTCAAAAAAATTCACTGTTTTGTCATTTTATTACTGTTTAATTTTTCTTTATTTTTTATGGTAAAAGCCATTAATTTATGTTTTCTGTGCAGAAAATTAGTGCAGTCTAATTAAAATAAAAGTAGCCTTAAGAGGATTGCCTTGTAAAAATGTCACTGGCTTCTTTATGGAGATATGGAATTCAAACTGGAAAATTTCCTCGGAAATATGGCGTGGTCTCTATAATCTGTCGTTCGGAAAGTCAACAACGAATATGCCCGCAAACAAAACGAAGCACTAACTATTCATACATGCTTGAAAACAACAATTCTACAAATTCCCAAAACAATTTTGTAACTTTTTGTCGGAAATTTGCCACAGAGAATAAATATGATATTCATAATCCATATTCAGAAGAAACTCCGTCTGAAAACGAACAAAAGACTGAAATTGTGCAACGGAAACCTGCAGGATATTTCAGTTCATTATTTCAAGTTTGGAGAACACCAGCTCCTGCGTTTCTGACTGGAATAGCAGGTAGTTTTTGATGTATGGTTTACTCAGAATTTAAGCTTTTCATGTTTATCCCCGGGGGAGAGGAAAGCTGATAATTTAGATTAATCATGTGACGAATCACGGTCTCTTGTCCAGTTACCAGTCCAAAGTGGGTATGGGGTCGAGAGTCTGAACCCCCCTCCCTATTGGGTTTGAGGGTCGAAACCCCCCGAAAATGTAAAAAAAAAAAATTTCCTGTGCCATGCATAGCAATTTTTTACTAGGTGTTAAAGTCTAACACAGTGATTAGAAATTTCTGACGCCCCTCATTTAAAAAATCCTGGCTATGCCACAGCGTATCATTATTGGACACGTAGGGGACATAACGATCGTTTAGGTATTTTTTTTTGTTCTTCTTATATGCTTGTACCTTGACTTGTTATTAAAAATCGCTTTTCCTTTCGAATATTGGACCAATTGCTTTGAAATTTTCAGTGGTTGAAGTTGGAATTTTTCTCCAGACTATTATTTTTATTTATTTCTAAATTTTGTATGAATTCTATGAAATTTGATATTTCGTTCAAAATTTCGTATTATTTTTTATACATGGGAACACAGATTTCTGTTCGCATGATGACTGGCTGTATGTTTTGATTCTGCAAAATTCTTGCTACTGGAAATCTAAAACTTTTTTGGGAGTACGGGTAGCTTCAAAGGTACCTGTAAGGACTGATTCGCTCTGCTCTACGTGTCCATATATTTGAGCATCGTTCTCTTGTTTTTGATTTAGTTTGATGTTATACTATTCTGATATTTCATTCAAGTTTTTGCTATATTTTTATTTTCCACAGGAATATAGTTTTTATTTCTTCAAGCGTGGTGGCTGTTTTCTATTTATCGGTAGATATGGTACGAGACTCTGTTCTGGACTTTGTGTCCATAAATTTGAGCATTTTCTCTTGTTTTTCAGGTTTAGTCCCATTTGTTGCCGCACCATCGTATCTTTATTTCATCGCGTCATCTTTCCATCCTTTCCTGATCTCAGCACAACTAGCTTATGGGGCAATTATTCTATCATTTATTGGAGGAATTCGTTGGGGATTCATAATCCCATATAGACATGGTAAGTTTCTTTTCAAATTTTCCAGTTGTGCATCTCCTGCTGGTGCAATTTCAGAATCTCAATTCCAGAGTAAAATTCGGAATAAAATAATGGCCTAAGCCCTAACATGGTACACACATTACGGGTGTACCCTTTGAACTACCTTTTTTATGTTCTTTTGAGCTTACGAAACTTGTCCTCGTGAAAACGTTTTAGCCATCATAAGTGGTTGGCTCGAAGCCATTGTCTTTTATTAATGTACTTTCTTGGAAAAAAATCTATAAATCACTTCAGTAATGTTATATTAACTGGTGCTCCAGAAGTATGTGTACCAATATAGAGGTAATTTTGTTCTAGGTCTGCCCTTTCCTCTTCTGAGACTGAATATAAAATCCTATTTTATCAGGTTCTACACACATGGTAACATGGAGAGGCATATCTTGGAGTTGTGTTCCTGCTTTGATGGCGTGGGGAGGAATATTATTGCCTGATCTTACAGGAGGCTTGTTGATGGTAGGTGATGACTGTTTAACCATTTTATCACGGATATGAAGTGAAGTCTGAAAAAATTTACAATCATCCTCGAGGCAGGAGAGGGTTTTGCGATCGATGACCAACCCACTTTTGAAATGTGATGTTGTACCATACATAACGATCTTTCATAGCTTGGAATGCTTTGTAGACAAACCCTCAAGGTTCTCGAGAAATCAACATTTTCCGGCATGACCACTAGCGATTACGGCACTTGGCAACTAGAGTTATTAATTTTTGGTGTCATTTGTGTTAATCATACGCCAGATAAGGGAATAGCTAAACAGTTTTAGATCATCCTAGATGTATTTACTGTGATGGTTCGTGCCGTGGCTGACTTGTGGTTGCACTGTGACTGTTAAGATTTTGGCAATCCTCACACATATCTATCCTCTGCATGATTCATGTCTGCAGACCTGCGGTTAGTCACTCGCAACCCCTTATCTGGCATTGTAAATAATTGACTTGGTTGATGGGAACCTGTTGGTATAGGAAGCTATACTGACCACCTGTTACATTAATCATTCCCAGTAGTTTCAAATTTTCAAACCAACACAGAGTAATCAGTGATGGAATGTCAAGTGGATAAGATAGGATTTACATATTTATCCCGGGGGAGAGGAAATGCGATAAGACGGCTTAATCATGTAACGAACCACTGCTTTTCGTCCGGTTACCTGTCCATGCCAGATATGTAATTAGTTAGACAGGTATTTTATTTTCAGATGCATAAACTTTATGTTCATTTCTACCACTATCATTCCTGGCTAAATTATTGCACTTTTCAACAAAATATTCGTTTATTTTTCCAGGTCAGTGTTGGGTTACTTGTCTCATTATACAATGATTTGCGGCTGTTTGGGGACTACCCAAAATGGATGTTAGGTCTTCGATGTTTGTTGACAACTGTTGCTGTGGTAACACTAATCGCATCAGTGATTTTGGTGGAAGAAAACAGAGTGAAAAACACGTTTGGCAGGAGAACTCCTAATAAAATACTTGATAAAGATATTTAGGAAAATTTATGTTTTTTTTTTTCATAGTCTATTAACTGTTACATTTTTATTTTGTTCGTTATGGAGAGAATTTCCAAATCTGAAACTATTTCTCAAAAATAGTTGTCAGACTAAAAGTGGAAAGATCGCTGATTGAAGAGTTCATAAGTTACAACAGATGATCTAATGAGAGTTATTTATAAGATTTTATACCAATTTGCTCAAAGCAAGGCTCCCAACTAAAAGTGGAAAGAGTACTAATATCAGATGTGCTAACATAGTACACATGGTTGACACTAGTCCCAAATAACCATATGACCAACGATGACTCTCTTCTGATTGGAGTAAGGTGTAAGACGATTTGAAAAAATAAATGAAATTTCAATATAAATTAGAACTGTAAATGGATGGTAAATATATTGTTATTTTTTTCTAATAAGCATGTTTTTTGGATGAATTTGTTTGTGAACTTTATAAAATGCATGGAATTTAAATATATACTTAATTTGAAATGATTCAAAAATGTTGTTTTTGTTTTCGAGTGACTTGATAAGGGATACATCTATTAAGTAACGTTAACGTAAGTTCGTTTGATATGATTGGAGCCTAGACATATGCGGACTGGGTGACCGCACATTTGAACCCATGTGTATGTCTGCGGGTTCAATCTATGTGTGGGTGCCAAAACCCATGGGTTAGGGTTAGTATTCATTCAAATATCCATAAAACAAAATTTCCATAGGTGCAAGAGTCGTGGGTTGAAATGGAACCGGGGACTGGCTATACCAAGGTGAAAAGCCTTACTGTACGGTACTTCAACGTTTTAGAGTTGTTACAGTTTGTAAGTCATTCATCAGAAAATTTGTGTTCAAAAACAGCTGTTTCTTTGGAAGTGGGGAAGCCCCGAGTTCAGAAGTCGGGATAAGGTTGAAAATACTGCGCAGCAGCCTTACTGGTAGTGGACTGGAAAGAACAGCTTCTTCCACCATCAGGTCCATGCTTCCGAAAACAAATAACTGGCTAACTAACCCCATACCCGACATGAACTGGTAAAATAAAGAGAGGTCGTGATTCGCTACCGGTATAGGATTAAGTCGGCTTATGGTGCGGCGGTGTGGCTCAACGGGCTAAGCGTTAGGAATACGCTCGCCACCGCACCTCTAACTACTCTGAGTGGGTTCGCAGGTTCGAATCCCATGCAGGGATGGTTATGTGCGAGAGGATTGCTGGACTCCTCGCCGTCGTTGGGTGGTTCACGTAACCGCTGGTCGGTTACGGCTTCCTCCACCACCAATTTCATGCTTCCGAAAACAAACAATACAGTAAATCTAATCCCATACCCGACTTGGAATGGTAACCGGACAAGAGGCCGTGGTTCGCCATATGGATAAGCCGTCTTATCGGCTTTCCTCTCCCCCGGGATAAATATGTAAATCCTATCGACTCGACTTTCCGCTCCCCTGGGATAAATATTTAAATCCTATCCTAAATTAAATTTTCCCCATGTCGTCCGCCGCATGTCGCCAGTGAGTTTCTGTTGTTTCGATATTTTCTCCCTTAATTAAGCGTTTTTAGTCTGAAGCGAACCTTCCGTCCATCTGTTTTTGTTGACAATTCGTTTTTCAATCAGCAGCTTGCCAAAATATTGGAAGATTCCACGTACTGATGTACTATCCCAGTATTGCGTTATTGACCTGAACCAATACTGGTATTAGTTTTCTGATATGTCTTCATGATTCTAATTACAGATTTAAGATAAGTTAGGGCAGGCTGGCAGGGCAGTGATATTACATTATTATGTCAGTATGTCACCCTCCAACTTGTGCCGGTTCCCAGAAACATATGATAAAGGGATTCCAGGAAAACATGCTGAGGTACTGCTGTACTGACGAAGCAATAACAAACTTGCTGGCAGATATTTTTTATCGAGCGGTAGGGTGAACTATACGGTAACTACTTTTAAATTCTGAAATCTGGAAATTGGAAATAATCTTACTTAGCTTAATTGTATTTTCATATCCACCACAGGGTTAAGAAGTTCAGTTAGACTGACTGGCGTATAGCTTACTGTTATTCCTACATTGACTCTGTACCTAACATTCCCATCAACCAGTCTGGATTTCATGGCCTTTTTGAACGAGAAATCGGGCGTGCAATCAGAAATTCCCGCGTGCAAATAAGAATTCCTGGCGTGCAATTATAGCTCACGACGTGCAAAACAACTGCACTCGCGTGCAACTGACTTTGACATCAGATACCTCTCAATACATCCGCGTAAAATTACCGGTATCGGATAAAAAATACGTCGAATCAGAGAAAAAATGGACGTTTGACCTTTGACCCCAAACATTATTTCTACAGTTTGTCGCTAATTTTGAGAGTGTTTGTGCGACTTTGGATACCGGTACTGTTCAGTACATCCGCCTAAAATTATTGGATAAAAAATACGTTGAACCAGAGCAAAATGGACATACTTTGTCATTAATTTTGGTAGTGTTTTTACGTAGAATTAATGGATAAAAAATACCGTACGTCAAATTAGAGCAAAATGGACGTTTGACCTTTGACCCCAAACATTATTTTTATACTTTGTCACTAATTTTGGGAGTGTTTGAGCAACTTTAGATACCGGTACTGTTCAGTACATTCGTGTAAAATTATTGTATGAAAAATACGCTGAATCAGAGCCGTACTTGGCCATTGGTGCGGAGGCGATCTTTTCGTCCATAACTATTCTCACGGGATTCCTATTTCCTATCATTCAACACGATATGGACCTTTCCCCGAGCATCGACTTCCTTGTTTAATTCGTGACATTGGCCAATCAGCAAGATGCAAAAAAGGACGTAACAATGAGAGGAATTTTTCGCGGGTCAAAGGTTGGGGAAAGGTCCATGGTCTTTTTGCTTCGCAATATTTCGATCAGACCAAATCTTGCAGGCTGGTATTTGTCGACAATTGTGGAGTTATAATATTTTGGCATCTTTATATTACTGGATTATTGATTTTAAAACCATTTGAACCGATTTACATTGGTGAGCAGTTGCAAATTTTCGGCGTGCAAAATTGATTTCGCTCGCGTGCATTTTTGCGGAGCGCTAGCGCCCTCGGGCGTGCACCTGCCATGGAATCCAGTCTGGCCCATCAACTTGTCAGTACAGGGGTCTGGTGTAGTTTCGTACCTAACGTACTTCTAGTGGGCGGAGCAAAACAATTTTTTCACGTGTCAATCCTAACCCCCACCTGACTGCGCCATCCAAAAATTATGTCATAGAGCTTGTCAAAGTATAACTACGATCGCCTGAAATAGCATCTGCGCCAACGATGAAGAACTAACTAACGACAGCGATCTCTCGGATCGTTGCGACAAGAAAATGCCCACTAGAAGTACGTTAGGTACGAAACTACACAAGACCCTCAGTACAGTACCTCATAAATTCAGATTTAAGTTTTTTTATCAGATTTGATTATGATACTTGTACCAGTTTTGGTTTTCCTTGCCTCTATTCACCTACAGGAGCGGTGACTCTTCTACGGGCCGGGGGTACGGCCCATCTAATTTGGCCCTTTGGGCCGTGGCCCATCAAGCTATGGGCCGTGGCCCCATTAGGAAAAATTCAATTACCTCACCAAAGTTTTCAATTTTTACAAAATTGTCCATATTCGAACCGAAAAAAAATCCTGAGATGCCACCAAATTTTTTTCTTGCGATAAGCCTTTATATTAAAATAAAGCAAAATACCAAGCAACAGAAAAGGATACGGTACTCCTGTAGTATGTGTACCAGGTTAGGGTTAGGACAAAAACTTTGTTCAGATTTTTCACATTATAGTTCTATTATGAGTTCCGAGACTGACTGTGTTAGCCAAGTCACAAGTGAATTGTCCCTTTACACAACTTGATGGGCCGCGGTCCCGGTCCATGGGCCATAAAGGAGTCACCACTTCCACTCCTATTTCCCATGAAATGTTCATTTCCCCTTATTTTATGATAACTACCGGTATATAGGAAATAGGGAATTTCTACCAGAGTTACCCCAGCCCACACTCACTCTGCAGTCAATGGGTTAATCAACTATTATACTCACCCTATAAATGTTATTCCTGATCATTACATTATATTTCATTGCATGATTTAACTGTTTCGTTCTTGTTCTTTCTACAGGGGTGGTGACTTCACTACGACCCATGGGCCGGGGCCACGGCCCATCTAATTGGGCCACACGGGCCGTGGCCCATCAAGCTATGGGCTATGGGTTAGGGTTAGGACAAAATTTTGTTCAGATTTTTTACATTATAGTTCTATTATGAGTTTGGGGACTGTCTGTGTTAGCCAAGTGAATAGTTCCTTTACACAACTTGATGGGCCGCGGCCCATAGCCTGATGGGCCTAGGCCCAATTTGATGGGCCGTGGCCCCGGCCCATGGGCCGAAGAGGAGTCACCACTTCCACTCTGTTCTTTAGACTGTATTATACTTGGATTGCTCAAGTTAGTTCTTCATGTCAATTGATTTAAATAATTCCATAAAAAGTTGGATGCTCTGATAATATATGGACAATAACTGATACATCCCATGCAAATGCAACACCAAGCACGGCCCAGGTACACCGAGTGTGACCTAACAAAAAAGAACAAGGACTGGCGTCACACGAGTGTGAGCTGGTGTTTTGGCAATGTTATACAGTGAGTTAAGGCATCCAAACGTCCACAAAACTACTGAATTACATCACAAAATTCACAATATGAGTGTGGACCGAGGGAACTCTGGTAGAATTTACGAGGTGTGGCTAAAAAGAAACGAGACTGACGTCACAGATTGCGCAACACGATTAACCATTGGTAATCAACACTTTTACAGTGTGGTGTAATATGTGTTCTTTGTTCAACAGTTTTTTTGACACAATATCGCAATTATTTTTGCTCTTTAGGAGCCATAGGTGAATGTGATTAATTGCTTGTTGAAAAAAAAATTGCCGTGCGAGATCTGATTGAGTTTTTTGGCGATAGGGGGTTCAATTGCAGAATGACGATTGAGCAATGAATTAACATTAAATTTTGTGTCAAACTTGGAAAAACGGCGACTGCGACTTTGAAGAAATTGTGTGATGTTTATGGAGATTCTTCCATGTCCAGAACAAGAGTTTTTGAATGGCACAAGCGATTTGTGGGATGCAGGGAGGATGTGGAGGATGATTCGAAGTCAGGAAGGCCTTGCACTTCCACAACTGATACCAACATCGAAAAGGTATCAGTTGTGAGTTCAGTTGTGAAAGGCAGTTGATTCGCAGCGACCGTTGTTCAACAATTCGCGTCATTGCGAAGTTGGAAAAGACGAAAAAAAACGGTTCGCACCAGTTTGGTTGACACTTTTGGCTTGTGAAAGGTGAGTGCCAAAATGGTGCCAAGGCTGTTGACTGAGGAGCAGAAAGCTCAACGATTAAATGTTGCCCAGTTGACATGCATTTTTCCAAGTTTGACACAAAATTTAATGTTAATTCATTGCTCAATCGTCATTCTGCAATTGAACCCCCTATCGCCAAAAAACTCAATCAGATCTCGCACGGCAATTTTTTTTTCAACAAGCAATTAATCACATTCACCTATGGCTCCTAAAGAGCAAAAATAATTGCGATATTGTGTCAAAAAAGCTGTTGAACAAAGAACACATATTACACCACACTGTAAAAGTGTTGATTACCAATGGTTAATCGTGTTGCGCAATCTGTGACGTCAGTCTCGTTTCTTTTTAGCCACACCTCGTATATCAAAGAATCCTCATATTAGGCCATTTTACTGTACATTGATATAGTCGTGTAAAAATTTCTGGGAAACATTTGTATGAGAGTAGATATCGATGTAAAAATGGGTATTGGATAATATGTTTGTGTTTGTATTTATTTATTTTTTTTATCATTGTGGATGTATAATTTTTTTGCCTTTATGATTTTTCTATGCAAATGTTTATTTCTGGGAATGGGATCAAATCAAATTTGGATGGGAACTAATCAACTATTAATTCGATCAATTGGCAAAAAAAGAAAAGAGAGTAGATATCGAAATATTGAACCTATACCGGTATTACCTTTTCATTATCAAGTTATAATTGTATGATTGAATCACAGCCTCGCAGGTAATAATTACATCTTGAGGTCTCAATAGTTATTCATGAATAGAATAACATTAATACAATAGGAAGTCTGGGATTTCTATGATTAAAATAACTTTGTGTAATAACGTTATCGTGAGAAAATTTGAGGTAGATTTTGTCACATTATTTATATAGGGAGAGGGATTCGCATTCAGGAATGGTCGAAATAGTTGATCGACTATTTCAATTACATTCTGATATATTATTTCTGAATATTGATACTCTAAATCAGTGGATTCAACCTTTTATGGCTCGTGGATCTTTTTCGTAAGCTTCTGGCAGCCTTGCTTATCATTAAAGTAGTATTTATAGTGTTCTTATTATTGGTAGATTCCGAAACCCGTCATGTTTAAACAATCCATGCTCAATGAAGTGAAAACACCCTTTTGCATTTTCACCTAATCATTAACTAAATTTTATCTAGTTAGTCCTTTATGTTAGTGAAGCGGTGAACTTAATTTTATGGTTGCATGTGCATGGTCTAATTTTCATTTCCTGTTAGTACTCCCTTCGACATTACTTTTATCCTGCTTGGTAGTAAACGGGTTAATCCTCGCAATACCAAGCAATAATAAGTGATGTTGACTGATGTCATATTTTGATGTGGATCTCGGCTAATGTAAAACAGAGCATGTAATATTTAAAAGTGTAGCGGAGACATGTTATTCAAACACTTGAAAAATAATATCCTACTTGGTAGTGAATGGGCTAACATAATTATCGGCTGCATTTGTTTGGTCCAGTACTATTTACACTAGAAGTGAAAAAATTACGGCCAACCAAAGTGTTTCATCCGATCCACTTGTTCCTGCTGATAATATAACTATAGTTTTTATAGATATAAATTTCTCCTGTAACAAATTCCTATTGCACTACATCATTTAAACAAGTGGGCAGGTGATTGTTATCGAGGCCAGTTATTTGTGAGTAAACTGTGTTTCATTCATTGTTTTATATTGAGTTTTCAACCTCCAGCCCAGTAACAAAGTCTATTGTCTTTAAGTGGCACACATAAAAAAGTAATTGCCCATCCCTGGTTTACATGATAGCAATCCTCAGAGTTGACTTCAATATTTTTGTCTTTGGTAGTAAAATACGTCAACTTTTACTGCTTGGTATTGAGAGCAGGGGTGCAATCAGGAACTTTCAACTTCATTATCTTTGGCCCACGTCTCATTCGGAGAAAAATCAAAAAATCACATTCCGTATTGTTTCATCATAAAGGGTTCAAGAATTTCTATTTGCAAAGTTGGACCGTTACAGCTAGCGGATACGACGTATGGGGGGGACATGGGTTTTCCAAAATCTTGATGGACTAAAACAAGGGTGGGCAACATACGGCCCGCGGACCATATCCGGCTCGAGGCAAGATTTTGACCGGCCCGCTTACTGTATCGAACCACACTCTGTAATGTGGACCGGCGCATCATTCCTGAAAGTTGCCGATCGCTCTACTCTCACCGCGCTGTCAGTGCGAGCTGTTGAAATAAACAATTGTCTTAGTGAACAAACAATTGCGTTAGCACACTTGTTAAACAAACAATATAAGGTCAAAGCAGAGAGCGTTGTAAACATTCTCCACTACTGTTATCAGGTATATTTATATTTAGATTCTGAATATAAATAGACTTTAGAAATTAGATTTTCTATTACCGTAAGTTTTATTAACCATGGAATATCCCAAGAAACGTTAGGTTGACTAAGAGTGTTGGGCATTTAATAAAGATTGGATACCGAAGTATTTTTTATAATACTCCGGCCCACCGAGGACTCCATTTTTTCACATCTGGCCCGCCGACTAGAGAAGTTACCCACCCCTTGTCTAAGAAGGGTTTTGGGCTACAAAAAATTGTTATGCATGATTCGAAAAAATGCTTTTTTTCATTTCAAAAGGGAATTCCGACTCTCAAACCCTTTTCCTCCGACTACGCCCTTAATTAAGAGGGTTAACATTATTTCTGTCAGCATTTGCATATCACATACTTTAATATACATTTAGCTTGTGTTGACATTTTCATTTTCGCGCTAATGTTTCGACAACTCGGGTCAGAATAATTATCTTGGTATTGCTTTGTGCGTGTAATGGTAAGGGAATTCCCCGGGGAGGGACAAAAATAGCACCTTTTGAAGTGAATTAAGCTTTGAAATTCTCTGCGTTGAAATTTTAAAATATTTGATAATAAAATGCGTAAAAGATAAATTTGTGTTCATCTTTGAAATTTTTTTGTTTTGGAAATATATTAAAATGTTTTTATTCATAACCTATAATTTTGGGTTTTAAAAGAATATATATATATGTTATAGGAAATGAATTGTTTTTGTTTTGAGATCATTTTAAAATGTTTTAGTGAAAACTTTAAAATAAGTTTGAGAAACAGTCTTGGGGTCACTCGCACTTTTTCAGCTTCTTATACTATTTGAAGTCTTAACCAGTGGGCCATACTGCTACTACAGGGCCACAGAAACATGTTCAGGTAGGCCACAACCATATCAAAAATTGCTAGAACTGTTCATAAATTTAGTTCATTTGTGTCACTATAGTTGAATTTTAATTGTAGTAGCAATGTATGACCATGTCGTCTTTTTGCAACTAAGTGGTAATTTTCATTTTAATTATTAAAGTGATAGTGTCTATTTTTGCGGAATGTTTCTTGTAGTTTTCTTGGCATGATAATGGTAATGGGCCACCAAATTTTTATACAACGAAACACATTGGGATCGAATTGGGAGACGCAAAGATAGCGAAACAAGGCCCCCATAAATATAAAAAGGTAACATTCCGGGATACACACAACACATCTTTAACTGCTATAACAACTATTTGGACTTCGTCACTGAAATTTGAAAATAATATTAAAAATGAATATGTCCCAAATTGTGTGTGTGTGCGTGATTTGATATTTAATTTGATACTTTTTGGTGTGTGACTGTTGCCACTTGTTTTGACAATACTTTTCATTTTGCAAATCTGTATGTTTTAAACCCTTTCTTAAGGTTTTGTTCGCTTTTTTGTTTCTGTAACAAGTTTTAATTATTTTAGCGTTTTAAAAAATTGAAAATAATTTGTAATGGTAAAAAGTGATGGCCTTCTAGAAAGCTCATCCACATTTGACTATTGAAAATGAGAGAATTTGGTCGGAAGTTAAATAAAAATCAATTTTACTCGAAATTGGATTTTTCTAATTTCCCACGTGTCTGATATTTTACCCTAAATTTTGCTGTTTTATTTTAATTCATGGGAACACTTTTTAAACATGTATGGGAAAGCTTTATTTCATTTATCTTGAATTCCAATCTTTTCAGCAAACTTGATGCAAATTTTGCTTTTTTATTTTCTTGTTCGGAACATTCTTTATGACTTATGCGAAAGTTTTATTCCATTACCTAAACTTGGTGCAAATTTTGATGTGTTAGTTTAGTTATGGGAACACTTTTCATAGATGTATGGGCAGGTTTATTCCATAATGCTTGGCTGCTCATGTTTTCAAGAAACTCATCTAAGGCCTTGCCCTTACCATTATCGATTGTGTCTTTATATTTGAGCATAGCTCTCTTGTTTTTTTAGATATCATTATCGTTGTTAATACCGACATTGTTCGCGTGTCTGGACGCGTTGTTTGTTTTCATAACAATTATTAGACTTGTCGTTTTAACATTGGCGTCTGAATTTTATTGCCGATAATAGAACAATTCATCAAGTTTGAATCAGAGAAGAATTCAGAGATTGTCAAAGCTAAATAATAGTGAAACCTTAGTAGTCTAACATAGTTTGTTCAAGATTGATGTTTAATTGTCGATTTGTTGGAGTACTAAAACATTTTTGCAATTTTAAACATTGTTAATTTTTTTAATTCATTCTTACGCTTTCTAAAACATTAAGGAAACGTGTACCTAACCAACAATAATTATTTAAATGTGTACATAATAAAGAATAACATATTAAAAATATAAATATGATAAATTTTGTATCAGTTACTGTTTGTCGACCGAATTTCTGTGGACAACAATGTTAACAACAATGTTAATTTTTTTAATTCATTCTTACGCTTTCTAAAACATTAAGAAAACGTGTACCTAACCAACAATAATTATTTAAATATGTACATAATAAAGAATAACATATTAAAAATATAAATATGATAAATTTTGTATCAGTTACTGTTCGTTCGACCAAATTTCTGGGGGCTCTATTGTACTATGACTGAGTGGTAATTCTCATTTTAATTATTAACATGGAAGTGTCTATCTTTTCTGTAGTTTTTCCCTTGCATGAGTAACTAAGTCAGGGTGGTCCAAACCCAGGCCCGTGGGCCACACGTGGCACGCCACTTCATTATCTGTGGCCCGCTTCGCATTCGGAGAGAAATCAAAAAATCGCATTTCGTGTTGTTACGTCATAAAATCAACCAAAAAATCTTTTGACATATTGTTGCATCACTAATGTCACTGAATTGACTAGTGTTATGGCTTGCTGGGGCAACTAGCGAAGTTCTTGGCACTCATGTGGCCCGCGCACAATGCAAAAGTAACTTTGTGGCCTGCGGAGCTGCCAATCTTGGACCACCCTGACCTAAGTTATTGGGCCACAGAATGTCATTTTTTGCGAGTTTTATTTCTTACTGTATGTGCAGCGTGTATTTTCATTTTGTTGAAAAAATAAACTACTGACACTAAATCACTATACCGATAAAAACTATAAAACTTGTATTTTTGTCCTGCTAAGCTTATATAAATAGCCTAGATCAGGGGTGGGCTACATACAAAATTTTGAACGGCCGCTGACTGTATCCAACCACACTCTGTAAAGTGCTCCGACACATCATTCCTGAAATTTGCCGATTGCTCTACTCCCACCACACTGTCAATGCAAGCTGGTGAAATAAACAATTGCGTTAGCACACTTGTTAAACAAACACTAAGGCCAAAGCAGAGAGCATTGTAAACATTCCCCACTATTGTCATATATTCATATTCTGAATAGCAAATAAATATGTGATTAAGATATTTAATACTATTCATGTTATAATCCGGCCCACCGAGAACTTCATTTACCTACATCTGGCCCGCCGGCTACAGAGAAGTTGCCCACCCCTGCTCTAACCCGTTGACATTTTTAGGGGTTACCACCTAAATCAGGATGTAGCCGGGGATTTGAGGGTTGCCCCCCCTTTTTTTGAAATGAAAAAAAAATAGCAATTATACATAGCTTGAAACACGTTTTAGACCCTTAAGACTTTTGAAAAACCATGTACCCATTAAACATCAGCCCAAAAGTAATTTCGTGCTCCACGGCTGGAAACGTTCATAAAAATAAATATAATAATTATAGCATAATAGAATTCCCCTGCAGAGATCATTACAGCCGCTAGTCATCCCAGTTCATTTCAATTTGAAACATTTATCATCTCTCAAGCAAGCGACGTGATTTATCGTAAGATGTGGTCAAATAATTATGTTTAGTTTAGTGTTATCTCTATAATTTTAGCAGTGGTGATATTATTTTCTATAAATTGTGGCCTGTGGCAAGGAATAGGAATTTCATAACTATAACTTTGATAAGTGATTTAAGAGTCTTGCTGCACACGAACACAAATATATTTTTGTAACGGTTTGTCTGGCCTCAAATAGGATGGTTATCTTCACCCTTGCTACAGTATTCTTGCATTATACGCATACAGGTCCATCCGCACAAAAGCATAGAAGAAGGAGTGTAGTTAGTCTCGCAGAAACCCAAAATCTTTAGTAAAAGCTTGATGTTCCAGATCACTATCTTGCTGTTTCAAATTTTTTTCGTCATAAATTACTGCTTAAAATTGACAAAACTATATTTTTTAAAAATCATGATTTTGAATTCTGTAAGACGGTTGTGAGAAACTATGTTGTAGGACATTCTCTGAGTGCGGTGTTTTTTTAAATGAGAATAATTGAGTTTCAGTATTCAAATTCAAAGTTAGAATTTAAATTTCTTGCTGTCTCAAAGTTATAATGTATACCTGATATACAGTTATTCAAGTGCAATAAAATATCTGTTTTTGAAGACTAAATTAGATAATTAAGGACTATGGTAATGTATGGATCAATCCAAATTTACTCGATATGGACAGATCTTCTTTAATTTGTATGGCTTTCTTTTTATATGCTCTGTTAGACTTCTTTAAGTGTGTATCCAATCAAGCAATTCACTGTACTTTGTTAGACAATATTTGTGTTCGTGCTCTAAGATTCCAAGGCAGCCTGTTTAGATGAGAAAGATCAGTCCAAATTTATTCCATATTGGCAACAAGTTGACATAATGCCTTTTCTTCATATACTCTTTTATCATTTCCTGTTTGACTTCTTTAAGGTTGCATCCCATCAGGCAATTCAATGCACTTTGTTACACAATATTTTACTAATTAACCATATAAACCTTGAATTTGAAGAGGATTTAATGGAGAGATTATCCAACTTGGTGCTTGAGATTAAGGAGTTATCAATTCCTCATTATTTATCGTTTTCTGTTGGTTTTAGAAGGATTAAGATGAAGTAGGCATTAGAGAAAATAGAGTCAAATCAGTTAGTATAGTCTGTTAGTTAAGTACCAGTCCATTTAGATTAGGGGTCGGCAACCTGCGGCCCGCAGAGTAATCTAATCCGGCCCTCGACGCTTCACTGAATTATAGTAACAAAACAGCTGTTTTGACGATTATATTCTTTACTCAACAGAATTTATTGTGTGGCATGTGTAGACTAAATTATATTATAACCTAACAAGTATATAATTTACAATTACTCGTTTAATGAGCCTATAGTTTAATTATAATTAGACAAATGGCAACAAAACTCAGAAAAGTTGATGCTAAGTGCAAATGGTTCAATGACGCCGAAAATATTCAAATGAAATTTTTCGAGATGTAAGGCAATGAGGAAATAAATCTTTATTCTATTCGAGAGATGTATCACTGCTTGATTTTTATTATAACAAGTATCATTTGTTCAGTTTTCAAATTCCTAAAAATTTGTGCGGCCCGCCAAAGACTTGCAACCTTAATTTTGGCCCGCGAGCGACAAAAGGTTGCCGACTCTTGATTTAGATCATGACCCAGGGGCTTTGTGAGCTATTAAAATACTGACTTGGCTATTTCCTAACTGTCCGAAGAAGTAATTAATAAAATTTGACAGTACATACATCTGAGTCATTAAATATAATAAATTTGATTAAATTAATCCTTAAGTAAAAATGTTTTTTTTATTTATTGTGGGTTCTG
The DNA here is from genome assembly GCF_013122585.1 of Styela clava. NCBI lineage: Eukaryota > Metazoa > Chordata > Ascidiacea > Stolidobranchia > Styelidae > Styela > Styela clava. Next base: position 3,700,755 of record NW_024102833.1, on the reverse strand, counting down.
TAAATAATAGTCAACCTTTTCTTAGGCTTCATTAAGACCTAAAGTTTGGATTCCATGTCTTAACCCAGTGGTTTTCAAACTTCGTTTTATTGTTACGCCCTCAAAAAAATATGCTCAAGTTGAGACTCCTCGAAAAAACGTCTCTATATCTTTCATTGAAGGACCTTTTTTGCAACGAATTTTGTTGAAATGAACAAACAAAACACATAAATACGAAGTCGCAAAGGGGATGAGAGTCCTCAAGGGTTTTTTAATCTTTATTCAAGGAAATCCAAGAGCTACTTGCGAATCGAATCCTCTTTTTACAACTTTTTGTACAATTTTTATGCTTTTACATTTTTGCAGTACAATTCAACATTTAGACTTTTTCTACCCACCGCAAAACAGGTACAATTCTGCAAAAGAAGAAAAGTTTTGTGACGTCCTAGCAAAATTGAAACGACGCACTTGTGCGTCGCGACGCCCACTGTGAGAACCACGGTCTCAACCTATGCAACCTATGGTGAACAAAATAAAAAAAGAACAGAATTTTATTGGTGGAATAATAAAAGAGCATCCACCGTTGGATATATTTAATTCGAGACACCTTGCATAAGTTGCATACATACCTAATCAATTTTTGATAAGGTTTTTTTCTCTCTGCGCTTTTTGAGCAAACCAATTCACATTTAATTGTCCGTAGCGTAGTAGAGAGATGGAGTGACATCTAATCAATACAGCAAATTAGAACCAGATGGCTTTTACTTTCTTATCTTCTGTGTGTTTTGCATATCTGTAGTCTGTCTAGTGTAGTGGTTCTCGAGCGCGCGCCACAAGGGGGGACTTCACAATTTTTTGAAGGGGCGTGAAACTTATAAAAATATTTGTTAGATTTGATCTTACCCGTCTTATTTTAGATATTTACGTTTCACCACGTATTTTCAACATGTTTTTTGAATGAAACATACTTCTGACTTACTATCTGGTATTTGTATCTTATAGTTAGCTTGTAATTTTAAGGTGTCGCGCGAGACTTTGACAAATTCTTAAAGGGGAGATTATTAAAAGTTTGAGAACCGCTAGATTGATTGAGTTGTGCTACAACATCCTTTCATTAAGGATCCACCTAATTGGTCTTATTTATTCCCAACTCAGGTTGTTAAAATTATATTCAAACTACAAAAGACGTGCGAGTTGTGCGTAACACTAGATAAAGATTGTAAGCTCTGTGAATTACTTAGAATGGTCATCTTCACTCTTAGTTTGAGTGGAAGTGGTGACTCCACTACTGCTCATTGGTGCGGGGCCGCGTGGAGGAGTACTACTGTTCTATATGAAAATACTTAAATTGAGTACAAGTAAACATTTGGTCTGGTATAGTTTAGTACTACCGCATGTACTTCTACTTGGCCTGGCTCAATTTTTGCATATGTCATTCCTAACCCCCACCTGGCAACGTCACCAAAAAATGATGTCACATGGGCCATGGCCCAACACCAATGGCCTGTGGCCCTATTAGATGGGCCATTGCCCCGGCCCATGGGCCGTAGAGGAGTCACCACCCCTGTAGCTTAGATCAGCATCATTGAGCTATACACAAACAGATCCACAAGAGTGAAACATATGATATATAGACTTATATCTGCATTAGTGTGGAGCGAGACTCTTACTGCAGCATTATACGCAAACCGTGCAAAACTAGGACGATAGGGAGACCGTCTCAGAGGAACTCAACTGATAGTTACTGATTTGATTGGTGCACAACCTTTTTGCTATTGGCGACCACATTGCATTTATTTGTATTTAATACGGCTGCCAGGGGGTTGATGAGCACGCCAAAGACGCGATACTTTTTGGCTTTTATGATGTCATAACCATGTATTTGACCCATGTGAGGTGCATTCTGCCCAATTATGAAGTATGTAGGACTACTTGGAAGTACAGTAATCGCATTTTAAACGGATTTTTCTTTTTGGTGGAGCTATTCCTGAGCAGATATATTGCAGCAAGTTGCATAATGGTTGCACAATTTTGAAAAAAAATCGAAAGTCTGGGAGGGGCGGTCGCTCCCATTTTCTTGTCCCCTAAAGTATAATAGCTGACAGCATAGCCGCCAAATCCTTTTTTTGAACTTTTTTTCGTTCATAGGATTTTGTATGTGGACGGCCACATTATTTTTTCACGACGGCCACAAGTTGTGCACCGTTGCCATAAGCTAATGACGCACTGCGGTTAGTGTTTTGGCGATCCCTGTGTAGGACGACTGACAAGCAAATTCACACTGCCGTATATTAATGTGTATACAAGACATCTGCTCTTGTTTGCATAAATAATATATTAGGGTTATGATTCGTCACATTGTGTTTGAATTAAAAGAAAATTTGTTGTAAATCATGATTTGCAGTGTTTAGATAATTTTATTTTGTACAGAATTCAAAATTTGCTTATTTATAGGATTTATATATTTATCCCGGATAAGAGGAGGCCGATAAGTTGGGTTATCAATATGGCATACCACGGCCTCTCGTCCGGTCCATTTCGGATATGGGATTAGTTGTCCAGTTATTTGTTTCAGATGTATAAACTTTACGAGTTGTTTTCACTCTTAACTAGGCTGTGTACAGGCAGTAAATAATACCTAAGAAGTACGGTACATGTTAATTCTGAGATAACCAAAATTTTATCAGTTCTAGGAGTTTACGAAGTAGAACTAGACAAATTATATTGGATTATACAGGTGTTAAAAAACGTAACAGAAGTTGAGATGAAATGCTGACCACTTTTAACAGTATTGAATTACGGTGAAATGCCATTCAAACATATTTTACGACTGACGATTTTTGACAGTTACTCTTTCGCCATTGTACCTTAATAATTTTGCGTAGCTTTTTCAACACCCTGCAGTTAGAATATAATTGTATTGGAACATAGGATTTTATATTATACTGTAAAATCAGGATTTATGCCAGAATATGACATGATTTTTTGTATAAATTCATTTTGAATATTTAATTTTGAAATTAGATTTCTTGAACTATTTACGCCAGGGGTGTGCAACCTTCATTACAGGCGAGCTAGATACGAGTATCTGGGAAAAACCTTCAATTAAGATAGGCGTTCTAGTAGTTGTAGGCACAAAATATTGTTTCTTTCTGCTATGAATCTTACGGCTTTATTGGGGGTCCTTGCAGAAATGGCGAGGTAAAACGCATAAATTTCTAAAGAAAACTGCTATTCAATTTTGTTGTCTTGAAACGAATTCACGTTTTTATAACATTGTGTTTTTGCTAGTTTGCTAGTTTTGGTAATGTACCAGTGGGACTTAGTTACTGGTATAGGCTTTGCAGAGCAAAAGGATTGTAATTGCTCGCACGTCGTGACATACCAAATTAACTAAACCAAATACTCATTTTGCGGGCACACCATTCAAAATTGGCACTTCTTGACGAGCTGCACAATTTTTTCTTACGGGCTGCATTTAGCCTGCGGGTCGCAGTTTGCACACACCCCCCAACCCCTCCATCCATTTGACTCCATCTATAATCAACTTGGCAATATGTTCTCAATAGAATCTTATTATTACTACTCAATCCCGGTTAGAAAATCGATCTATTTGGCAGTGGCAACTATTCTAAATTTCTTGATATGGTGTGGCAAATAATTTTTTTTTCTTTTTTTATTATTTTTATTCAATATGTAACTTACCAAAAGCGAATCGCATTTTTTATTTTATTTTTTTTTAGTTACCTTACTTCTTTGTGGTTGTGTGTGTGTGGGTGCATGTGAGCGTGTGTGATATAATTTAATAATTTTTGGTGAGTGAACACGTACCACTTCTTTTTGGCAAAACCTTCCATCTTATATTATGTGCGTTTTAAACCTTATCTAAGGTTTTGTTTGCTCTCGTGATTTCATAATGAATTTTTACCTAATTGTTTTTATCAATCATTTTATTGTTATGCTGATTATGGAGTCGAAATAAATTTATATTTATACTTATATACACCTGTGTCAGATAGTGAAATTCCACATGCCAAACTATTGGGATATATTCATCTCTACTCTAGGGGATTTAACAGCCTTTAATTTGGTTCTGGTGTTACTCAGAATTCAATAAATAATTTAAAATTTTGTTTGAATTATTAATCATAATTATCTTTCTCAATAATTAACAGTATGGGTATTATTGATTAAGCCAATGTATTTTCGCGCTTCAGTGGATAAATTTATCTTTTATGTGCTGTCACTTTTGCATCACTGACTGTTATTAATTTTGTGTTCAAGACCAAGAGCTATGAAGTTTGAGTTACCTAATATCTTTGTTCAATATTTAACGGTATGGTTATTATTGATTAAGCAAATGTATTTTTACGCTTCAGTGAATAAATATAGCTTTCTGTGCTGTCAGTTATGCATGGCTGACTAGTATTTATTGTGCAAGTGGACATGTATAGTACAGTGTAAGGATTTTGTAGCAAGGGTAAAGATTACTATTATTTCAAGTCGACCTTTAATGTTCAATCTTTACCTCAGATAATCAGGTGAAATCGCGGCCGCACCTTTACCATTGACTTTTTAGTAGTTGACGTATCGTAATTCGAGTTCAAAACTCAAAAAAAAAAAGTTGCTAAACCAAGGGACTGACTTTTACGCGCCTATACACTCAAACGAAATGACAATATGCTTACTGGCTTCCAACAGCTACAACTAAGATCTCATGATAAGAGCATGTATGCTATGACAGTATAATGGGTGTGTTTATAATATGACAGCAATAACAGATATAACGCCCTTTCAATCTTGCAACCTTGGACCAACCCTAATTATAGAGAATAATCTATAAGCAAAGTTAGAGGCTACCATTCAAGGGCCTAGACCAGGGGTGGGCAGGGTTTTTAAACCAGGGGCCAAAAATTTTGCTCACTAAGACTGGTGGGCCATGTAAGTGTGACGTAAAAGTTACATTTTATGAACAATATTTACAGTGTTAAAAAGCAAAGGTGGAAAACAATAAGCCTCGTGCCAAAATTAGGTAAATTTAACTGCAATTTCAACAAATTCCTTGAGCTATTTTAGCTGAAACATCAAAATTTGATTTCAGTTTGGTTGTGGCAGCATCAGATGGGCCAGATTGAATTATCCAATGAGCTGGATTTAGCCTGCGGGCCATACTTTGCCCATGCCTGGCCCAGACATAATATGCAGTTTGAGTTATTAGGATCAGGAAAATATCTTCAATATGCAAATATAGTGACGTAAATATTGACCTGAGATCTTCGTGAAAAGAATTAATCCGTATTTATAATAACTCCCTGCTTTATGACTCACATCAATGTGATGCAACACTATAAATTTGATGTTGCGGGTCAGAACTGAACTCCCCTTATTTGAAATGTCAAATTACATTTTTTGATACTCCTGTAGTATGTGTACTAGGAAAGGGTTAGGCCATAATTTTATTACGGTTTTCTCTATTTTAGTTCTATTTCGAGTTGGGGGACTGTCTGTCTTAGGCAAGTGAATATACCCCCTGCCCATAGATTTCAGTCCCTTTACACAAATTGATGTAAAGTGGGCGAACAAAATTAATTACCTCCATGTTGGTACACATACTTCTGGAGCGCCCATTTTTCTGTATTTTACATAGTAATTTTCTAATAGCTTGAAACATGTTTCAGACCCTCGTATCTCTTGAAAACACACTTTTTCCGACCTTTGACCTGACCCGCTAGCTGTTGTGGTCTAACTTGTCAATTAGAAATTTCAACCCCCTCCCCCTCCCCCCCTTTCGAAAATTACTGGCTACGCCTTGGTTTTAACTTATAAGCAAATAGTCTTATAATTTCAAGTCCAGTGAAATCCTTAAAAAATAGGATTATGTCGTCTCTCATTAAAATCAATAATATTGATCTGTAGGTTCTGCATTACAGCTTATCACCAGACAGTATAGAAATAGCCTGGTTTAATAGCTAAGATTGGAATACACCACTTTGTCTGAAAATGGCAAAGATTAGAGAAAAAGAGAGCAATGCTCAAATATACAGGCGTACGGGTTCGGTACCATTACACTGATGTTTTAAGAGCACTGGGTTAGGTGAAAATATTTGGTAAGCGTGATGAAATAAAGAAGTGTTCCTTTAAATAGAACAAAACAGCAAATTTAGATGAAATATCTGACTTTATAGGTACTTAAAAAATATAAATGTACTAACCTAATTGATGGACAAGAGTAATAAAATAAAAAAATATTCCCTTTGGTTGAAATAATATAACAAAATCGGTCCTCCTGAAGTATGCGCATCAAGATGTCGCACAACCTGAACCCTAACCTTGTACACAACCTGAGTTCAGGTTGTGCGCCATCTTGGTGCGCATACTTCAGGAGGTCCAAAAAATCTTTGGTGAAATATAGAGTTCCAAATTAGAGTAGATTTGAAAAAATTGAAGTAATTGCCTTCTTTCTGGCTGCTTCTTTTATCTTTCTTAATCAAGCACTGAAAATTTGAAGTTGATTGATTCATTAGTTGAGGAGAATAGTGACTTTCACAACAACAACAATAATTCAACAAGGTTCTAGCTTATCACCAGACAGTATAGAAATAGCCTGGTTTAATAGCCAAGATAGGAACACACCACTTTGTTTTAGAAAAATGGAAAAATTAGCGATGGATATACAACTACAATATATGGGGGTACAGGTTCAGTTCCAATACACTACAGTCTTAAGAGCCCCAGGTTAGAGGGTTATTGTAGAAAATATTTGATAAGCGTGACAAAATAAAAAATGTGTTTTCTTTTATTAAAATAAAACAGCAAAATCCTTGAAATATTGAGTTCCAAATTAGAGTAGATTGAAAAAGTTAAAGTAATAGCCTTCTTTCTGGCTGCTTCTTTTATCTTTCTTAATTAAGCACTGAAAATTTGAAGTTGATTGATCCGTTAGTTGAGGAGAAAAGGGATTTTCACAACAGCAACAAGAATTCAACAAGGTTATAGCTCAGACATGGGCAAAGTATGGCCGGTGGACCAAACACTGCCTGTTGGGTAATTCAATCTGACCCGCCTGATGCTGTCAAAACCATGATGATTTTAGCTAAAAAATAGCTTAAGGAATTTGTTGAGATTGCGGTTAAATTTAGTTTTGACACAAGGCTTATTGTTTTCCACCTTTGCTTCGTAACACTGTAAATATCGTTCTTAAATTGTTACTTTTTACAGCATACTTTCATGGCCCGCCAGTCTAGGTGAGCAAAAATTGTGTGCCTTGGTTTAACCCCCCCCCCCCCCCCTGTTCTAGCTTATCTCCAGACAGATAGAAATAGTCAAAATAGGAATACGTCATTTTGCCTGAGAAAAATTAGAAGATCAGAGATAAATAAGAGAGCAGTGTTCATATGGGCATGTAAGTAGCGCATCGGTGCCGGTACAGTAAGTTGTAGAGCGCCAAGTTAAGGTAAAAGGGATTGATGGATAACTGAGTGTTCCCTTCAATTAAAATGAAAAAGCTAAATTGTTGATAGAATAGCAGGTCTATAAGAACTCTTGTATTTGAAATAATTATCAGGCTTTAGCAGGCAAGAGAGTCTGATTCAATTGTAAATTTGTTCACACCCACAGTCCTAGCTAAAACTCAAGAAGTAGGTGAGGGCGCTCGTTCAATTGGAGATATTCCCTGTTGGTGGGAATACAAGGATTAATTATTTAAACTTGTAATTATCTAATCCATTTTCTCTTGTTTGATAGACATGTGTGGTATGTAATGTAGGTCTGCATAATTTATTATGTCTGTTAAGACTGGTTCATATGAACTCTTTAATATTCTAGAATTTTCTTGGTATTTCAGTAATTGTTCGCAACTTAACTTTATAGAAGAGAGTGCAAGTGGCATATTCTGAATCAGTGATTCTGAATCGGTGGCGCGCACCCCACAAGGGGGGCGTAGACAGGTGTGAAGCTAATAAAAATATGGTAGATGTTATTAAATTTGATCTTGTCCGCCTTTTTTTGGATATTTACATTTCTTTATTCCAGATATTTAAGTTTCAACCACGTATTTTCAACGTGTTTTTTAAATAAAACATACTTTCGCCTTACTATCTGTTATTTGTAGCTTATTGTTAGCTAGTTATTGTCCAATATTTTGAAATCGCAATAGATCATTTGAGGCTTTGAAAGTCTTATAATATTTAGATTTCAGTCCTTAATAAAGTTGCAATTTTATTTAGTTTCGTTATGTCAAACTATTTTATTCATTACATGCAAGAGTACTCCAGGAAATGATTACATTTCCTTTAATACACAGTTTCATTTTAAAGAGCTCTGTATGCTCAATCATGCACGATCTGTGGAAAATTTATGCATTTCAGCTCTGCATACTTGCAGTCCATGGTTGATCAAGTGTGAAATTCTTTTTCATCTAACTTGCAAATATGTGAATGATGCACTCTTGATAGAGTTTAATTTGGTATAATTCGCTGATGTCGGCATTTTTTTCGTTTAAAGTTATTTGTTTCATTATTTCTATTCTAGCCTTTGTCATAGGTGCATGAAGTAAAGGTATCATTTATAATGCTGAAAAGGGGGCCAGCTTTATGACACTGCAACCTAGCAGTGGGACATGCTTCTATAGGCCTCGCACTGATTTAAGGTGTATATTATACCCATGTTTGTTTATTCTATATAAGCAAGACTTGTAAAGTAAAGTTGCTTTAATTGTGATTTTGTAAGTTTAAAAAGTAAAAGGGTAATGAACACTACCGTAATTCATTTCAAATTAACGAAATAAATATTCAATTTTGTCTTTTATTTTGTTCTTAGGTATAAGTAATAAAATGTGAAGTCTTAATTTTATTCCAGGGGGAGAGGAAAACAGATAAGACGGCGTAATCATATGACAAATCCCTTCAATCCGGTTACCAGTGGGGTATGTGATTAGTTAGCCAGTAATTTCGGAAACATGGATTTGATGGTTGAGGAAGCTGTGTACCACCCTACACAGGGTAATCAGAGGTGTGGTGGCGAGCATATTCCTAACGCTTAGCACAATGCTGCACACCACCGAGCCATCATATTGAATTAAACATTTTATTCTCTCTAATTCAACCATTTTTTATTTCATTTTAGATTTTAATATAGACATATTTTAGTTGTATTGAATATAGTATAATCTTAAAAACTACGGATTGCAAAGGGAAGAAAAAGACTGGCCATACTCTTGCCCCTACATGCTTCCCTGTCGCTGCTCCCAGACTACATTTTCTTCTGTTGCGAATAGAGAGGTAAGAGATATTTATTCGATATCCGCTCTAGGAGACTCTTATTCTCAGTAGCTCTGTCTGTCTGTTTATATGTAGCGTCTAAACGGATAACAGGCTTGCAAATCCGCGCCCGAAAACGAGAGTCTAGGCATACTCTCGTCGACCTCCTAACGGAATTCGAATGATTCAATGACGTCATAGTGACGTCACATATACTCCCGTCCCAGGAAAATGTTGCACGAGTCAATGTGTCTAATTATATCTACGCACACACTATCTACACACCTACTTTCGCTCGATAAACACTACTCCGTCGGTACCCTCGTTCTGCGATATTGCTACTTGCGAGCGTCTCATTAAATACTAATCAAGATAGCTGCGTGCTCTGCGACGCCGTTTTCCCCGCACGACGTAAATGACCTAATTATATATCGGGGTAATCAACCATTTTGCTATTTTGCAGGTTTTGCTGCAAACTGTGGACTGTGAATAACTCTCAACAAGTTACCCTACAAAGAAAATAATAACTCAAGTTTTGCAAAATTAAGGGAGGAACTTTAATAAACGGCAGTCGCCGTTGCCATCGCCTTTTTTTTTTTTTTTTTTTAATAAACAAAACCATTCATGCAGTCTGACATTTGCCGTACAAACTGAAATCTATAAAATAAGTTCGCATGTAGCAGATGAGTTCATGCAAAATAAACATCGCACAGAAAGAACGAAATTGAATATTAAACGCTAATCGCCGCCCGTCGACTTCGCATCATTTAAAATGTATAAAAAGAAAGGTTAGAAATTGTGTCGACGAACAAAGAAATGCGTGAGACGCTTTCAGGTTCACATATCACAGTTTTAGTCTTCTTCCGACGAGCTATCGTCGATGTTCATTAGTTGAGGCTGTACCAAGCTGGGCTTTGCCGTTTCCAACCCCCCTAAAATTGAATTTATACGTCGTTTCACGAGACCTCGTTCAGACGTCCCATCGCTTCCCATAAATCTGGCGGAAGCCTTGTTGACCAGATTTTCTCGAATGGCCCCGTCTTCGAACTGTTCTTTTCGCGTGGCAATTAATAGAAGATCTTTTATCATATTGTGACCGAGATGTGATCGCCAATCAGTGAGAATTCGCCGTAAACAACTGAACCCTCTTTCGACAACAGCATTTGAGAATGGTAAGCAAAGCACTAACTCGACAAGGATCAACAAATTTTTATACGCCTCCTTCTTTCGCTGGTGCAACTTGTGCCAAAAATCGGTAGTGCTCAAATCTTTGTAAACCTCATTTCCCTGGACGTCATACTTCAAATCATCCCATTCTTTCAAGCATGCACCCCTCCCGCACCCAGCTGCGTGTAGAGGTACTTTGAAGTAGTCAAAGACTTGTGAAAGATCTTGATTGCCATATTCAGGGACGGACGCATTAATCCCGCCATCCGACATCAAGATTTCAGGGTTCAGCCATGATAACTTACTCAAAATGTTTTCTTGTTCTTCTATTTCTGTAAATCGCTCGTCCAGGCAATCACGCAGATTTCTTATGCATTGCGATCTTGTTGTTTGGGATCTCTGGATGATGGTTTCCTCTGCAGAATGAAAAACCACGCTTTCCTCGTGTTCCAGGAGTCTGGCGGTCGGCGTTTCACGCCTTTTACAAGTAATGCGTATTGCCTTCGTTTGTCCACCATCTTCGTGTCTGGTAAAACGGAACGGAAGCGGAGTGCAATTTAGGTCGCCCCTGTCATAAGCATCGAGCGCTTCTCGCTCTGCAGGACCGCCGCGAAGTTCCATAGAAGTTAATTTCATTTTCAACCGTTTTATCTGCTTGGTAGCGTCAATAATGGATGACCCGTCATGATCTGATTGTATTGCGATTGACGTGGCAGATACCCAATTTACGATATCCTCGTATTGGCGACATAGGATATAGAACTTGAAGCTGTGAAGATTAACAAGAAATTTCTCAGCCTTCATATCTGACTCAGCCTCCCTCTGGTTAGTGAAATGATGTATGTAAACAATCCAATTTGTTTTTAGCGCATGGAGTGCGTTGAGTGTGTGTGCCACAAATCTTGTGCCTTGCGACTTTGGTACACTAACAACCGCGGTCTGCAACTTTTCTGCCGCATTACATACGGCGGCCCATTCTTTAGGGCTATTCCGAAAATGATAATATATGTCAATAAGGAAGTCAATAACTTGTTTGAAATGGGAGGTCAATGCGTCTTTCGATGCTAGTTCAATTCGATGTGAATAGCAATGTACTTTGATTAGCCGACCAGGGCACACGTCCTCCCATTTTTTAAGTAAACCCGTTTTACGCCCAAAGTTAACAGCAGCGCCATCGGCGCCGGCCCCGATAATTTTTGAAGAAAAAGGCTTAATAAGTTCCACAAGATTTTCAATGGGTGTCTCACAATTTGTTGTTATATCGGGAATCAGGAAACTCAACAGAGAGCGCAATGTAGCGTGGTACAAATTGTTAGCGTCCACTCGAACATATTCCTTCATTGAAATCAAGTCAATTTCGTGTACAGCTGGTTTGCATTCGTGCGCTATTCTTATGTAAATTAGTTCCGACTCGTACGATAACTTGCGCTTGGCGACTGTTGACCCATCCACCATCCAGCTAAAAAAATTTACTTTTTTGTGCACTTCATTTCTTATTGAGGACAATATCTCCTCCGCGAGAATATGTATAAAGGCTTTACAACCTTCTCTGTTACCATATGACGTGGTTATTTTGCCGCCATTGTCTGCGCACAGTTGTAATAAGTCTGCAAACGCATTGAAAGGCAGTTCCTTCCTAGAGACATACAGTGCAGTACGAACAAGAGGTTTTATGGCGTTCTCCGCCCTCTGTTTTTGGCAGCCCCATAAGCGAGCGATACTTGTTTGCGTCGGGAGCTTCCCATTCTCAATTTCGACACACTTTAAGTGGCCCTCGGAATTGAGGTGTCGTTCTAAATTATATCTTAAAATCCAGTTGGTGCCATTCTCCCCGTAAGTCGTCACATCATTAACAACTTTGCCTCCATAGCCGCGCTGTATTCTGTCACAATGTTTTTTGCATACAATGCATGCTGCATGTACGACTTTGGTATTATCTTCGTTGAAACCGAACGTAAAACTGTCCTTTAATCTGTTTGGCCAAAACTTCCAGGCCGCTACAGAGACGGACCTTGATTTTTCCTCCATTTACTCTAATCATACAATTTATAATATCTCCTGTGGTATTTTTAAACAAACAAAAAAACGGTGTTACGCAAAGATACCCTTTATACCGGTAATTTACAACAAAACAGCCGTTAATATAACTAATTAATTACACTAGCCCTAGTCTTACCGACATCTCATCTTTGTTAGTCTGCAACACTTCTATTAAATTCATAATACGCATTCGCAGTCTGCCTTATTACAAGGGAACATTCTGCATTCGCCAACGCCAAGTCGTCCGGAGGCGTGCCCGTGCTTGATTCCTCGCTTTTCGCTGTAATGTACTATTGTGACATCATAAACCATCGCCCGCAAACGATTTTACGTCACTAAAGAATAAAGAGAGAGAGGCGGCGGAAAAAATCGCCTCGGACTCTCGTGTACTGCTGGACGCGAGTAATGACGTTTTTTACGGGAGTAATAGCTAGACTCGGGTAGGGCAAAATACGCGAGTCTAGACTAGAGTATGACTCGCGTACTCGCGTAGATTTGCAAGCCTGGGATAATCAATCTGGATGAAAATTTCCACATGGGTTATTCTGTCACCTTAGTAACGTGCGTTTCATGGAATGTCCCGATTGAGGTTTCATTTCCATGGTTGCAACGCAAAAATCGTGCTGGTCATTTTTCAATTTTTTCACAATTCATTGCCGCTTCCTCATCAATTTCCAAGAAAGCTACCTCCTGCGGGAAAAACTACTCTTTCGGACAAGTGTTGTTTGTTTCGATACTATGTAAACTGAGGAAGCTAGGGATTTTAGTGAACATTATTTTTCAATTAAGGGTCGATACAGCTTTTTGTCCGGTTACCAGGTCATGTCGAGTATGGGATTAGTTATCCAGTTATTTGTCCTCGAAGCATGGATTTTATGGTGGAGGAAGCCATAACTGACTTAAGTGAACCACCCTACGGCGGTTGGGAATCCAGCAATCATCTTGCACATAAGAGTTGCTGCCCTAGCACTTAGCACGACGTGCCATAATGGGCATCTACTAATTTTACGTTTATAAAGTTATCACCTGATCACATGTGTGATTTCTAATATTCACAGGTTTGCGGCCATGAGCTCCCCAACGAATATTCAGCAGATGAGAGCGTGCGTGGAACAACTAAAGCATGAATCGAATATAACAAGGATACCTGTAAGTGTTCGGCCTGTCCATTTTTTGTTTGATAATGCCAGAACATTTTTAAAATATAAAATTCAGCTGAATAATGGTAAATGCATTGATAAAAATGAATGGGCCCATAAACAAAATACTTTTATTAGTGAGTAATAATTATATTAGTGGGGGGAGGTCCAAAAATTTTACACCACGCTCTGAGCTAAGTCGCAGTTTCTAGCGTGACAAAAGTTTGACTCTTAACCGCAGTGATAACTTAACCTAAAATTCTGATTCAAACACCAGCTTCGAATCCCAATTCTTAATATGATTTGGAGCTTCTGTCGAGAATTTTGAAATTGATAATTATGCTTCCCGCTGCTTGTCAGCAGGGAACCTATTGTATTCCTGTGTTTTATTATTATTATTCATTTATTTTTATTATTTTTTTTTCAAATTGGTCCTACAAACTTGAAATTTACCTCAAATGTGCAGAAGTTCTCAGCTAGCAATAAAATGCAAATTTTATGCATGACTGACCACGCTTTCACGCTCCAGTGAGCAAAACGCGTCTTCAGTTTTTTTGCGATTTCTCAAAATTGATACATGCTATTGGGTTGAAATTCATAACAATGATTAATGGACATGTTCCGGATACGATATGTCAAGGATACGCATGAGTGACCTCGGTGATACGCTCCAGTGAGCAATATAGGATTTTACATTTTCATCTTCTTCTCGAGAACGACACTACTTAGAGACTTGAAATGTACATCACATGCAGATAATAAGTCCCCCATCATAAATTGCAAATTTTATGCATGGCTGACCACGCTTTCACGCTCCAGTGAGCAAAACGCGTCTTCAGTTTTTTTTTACGCGGGAAGCCTGTTAAAGCTGCACGCAGCTCTAGTTATCATTGGAAATCTGGAATTTTGAGATTGCAACCTCAACTTCGAATCTAGTAGTAATAAAGAAATGTAGAACCCAATGTTGACACTATCTGTTCCCAGGTCTGCAGCGGGATTTTGGCAATATTTTATTAATATTAAGGTCAGAGTGTCATATTTTGAAACTCTCTGTAGTACAGAACTCAGAAGTTTTATTTCGTCGTGCATGAAATATTGTACGCAATTAAACAATTATAATGATAATACAAAAATCAATTGAAGACTGAAGTATACATGCATACAATATATAGCAATTGACGCGGAGCCGCGAAAGACTGCAAAAGTCATCGTGTCAACGACACCGTGTACAGAGTCTGAGCCAAAGTTCAAATTTTAAACAGTTTGATCATTATTGCAAACAGCTTATTTGATGGAAGGAAAATTCTTTTTTATTCACTTGCCATGGCGTCAAAAAGTGAAAGCTGTGAAAAAAAAACAATTTGGATAATAATTTGTTTCAATATATTCTCATTATCTTTTGGAAAGAGTACAAAATTTAAAAATTATTATTCAGCTCAATTTCACGCAATTTGTTTTAATTAAATTTTGGGAAATTATTTCTCTGTCTCTGAAAGAAATTGGATTCTTCAAATATATTTGCTCATTCTGTTTTACTCTCTATCAGTGAAAATCTCACCCATTGGTTATGACTCTTGGTTTTATATTGCTAACTAGAGCTCGACCGATATATCGGCCAACCGATATATCGGGCCGATATTGCGTGTTTGCCGATATATCATATCGGCCCAACCGGCCGATATATCTGGCCGATATATATCAGCGTTAGTCGCTTTTCCACGTTCTAAAAAATGAGTCTTTTTCCCCGGGAAATATCTGCGGCCGAGCGTTTTCTTTTTTTCGCTTCTCTCATTTTGCCTCTCAATGAACAGAGAGTTATCTTCTATATTTCTCTCTTTTATCTCTTCGTGCGGCGCAAAATCCTCGCCTTCGAATATCTTGCGTCCCCACTAGACTTGCACGTAATCGACAAAAATCAATTTTGTAATTACGGCAAAATCGATTACGTAATGACCCCGTAATTGCGATATTTTTTCACGCATTTAAACCTATCATAAAAACTATTTGAAACCACTTCTTTTCCGAATGGGACATCGAAGTTTGGTTTTCATATCACTGACAGTACTACACGCCGGCGACAGATGTTAAAGACAAATACCAAGGAGTGAATTCAAATTGTATTTATTCTTATTTTTATCTTTTGTGTTGATTTGATTATCCTTTATCACCTTCGCAAATTAACCGTCCCAATTTTATGCGATCAATTTTATCATTACCAACACTGGTATACCGATATTTATGAAACAATAGTTGCCTTTTTTTTAAATCGACTTTCGTATTAAATAAAAATGTCGGGTTTCCAAGTTATTAATCAACGACGAGCGAATTCTTTCGTTTGATTATACCTGCGCTTGCCTCGCGACGAAGACTCGTTATTGCTCCGTTTTTTACATTATCCGACTTTGCTACCTAGTTAGCATTTTGCAATAATTATTGATGCTGAATTATTGACGATATTCCGATTACCAAGCTTCATTTTATATCAAATCATTTCGCGGCCTAAATGTTATAACATTATTTGCGATAAATTTAGATCACATATTAATTATTTAGCCGGCGGTAAATTCTTACCCGTAACTCGTTGTAAATTAATGCTAATAAATTCTATTTTGTTTTTTAATGTGCTGTAATTTGTATTAATAAAAGTGATTGAGTCGGGAAAATAAAGTAGCCTTCTCTCCCGTTGCTCCATAGCGGCGGTAAAATTCGTTTCATGTCTGTTTCACGGAGAGAAAGAAAAATACGCCTTCCGGAATTACAATCAACTATCACACATTCTTATTTATCGTTATCAGCGCCGAATAAAAAAGATACCAAATCGTGAAGACAAAAAAGTCTGTCAGTGTTAATTGCGTTACGGTGAAAACGCTCATAATAATATCAATTTGATCGTGAAACCAAACGCTCAAACGGGATGGCGACTTTACGTAATTTGTAACTTCCTTTCCGTAACTCGAAATAGTTACGTAATTCCCTAAATTACGTGCAAGCCTAGTCCCCACCTACTACTGTATGGATCAAGGTGGACTTCTATAAGCTTTTTACTGATTGCCCTTTTTCTTTTGGGCTTGGTTTTTTCAAACTTTGCCTTCTGTTTTGTGCATTAATGTTTGTTCTTATTAATTGCTGTGAAACTTTTATCAATAATGCAAGCACTGTGTGGGACTGCTTTATTTTTCAACATAAACTTTTGATTGACTGAAACTGAATTTTTCTTTCTGTTTGTATTTATCGCGGGTTCAGGTTGTAGATATCGGTATGTCGATATCGGTTATCGGTCACTAGTTGGCCGATATATCGTTATCGGTATCGGTGCCAAAAAGTGATATCGGTCGAGCTCTATTGCTAACCAACATAAACGATAATGTATATTGGGAACTGCTAATGACTTTTTGATGAGTGTTTATGAATCCCCCCCCATATTTGAATCATAAATTGCTCTGATTCAAAACAATTTCATATAAATATATTTAGCCAAACGTAGAATATTTTCTTGCTGTTGATGTCATAGTTCAAAATTTCCATGTACACCGGCGGCCATCGCCTAGCCAGGGTTAGCTGAGAAAGGTTTTGTTTATTCAATAAATAGTACCGGTAACTCATTCTTTATTAATGACTCCTTTTACAGTCTTATTGGACACGTTTAGTGGCCATAACGATCGTTTCAAAATTTTGTTGTTATTGGTATTTGTCTCCGTCTCCATTTTTAAAAAATCGCTTTTCTCTTCGAATACTGGACCAATTGCTTCGATATTTTCAGTGGTTAAAGATAAAAGATCCAGAAGGCTATTACTTTTTTTTTTCGCTATGACGTCATCAAAATTATTGCCACTGGGTGGCGCTACGTGTCCATATATTTGAGCATAGCTCTCTTGTTTGGTGTGAAGATGCCTCACAAAAAAGAAACTTTGTTTGAAGATGAATGCGTATGACCTTTCTTTAAGCTACACTAATGCGGGTTGAAACACATTTTGCAGGGAAATTTTGCATAAAAATCATAAAATTTTTCATCGTTTGGAACGCTTTTTAGACCCTAAGACCTAAAGACTCTTGAAAACTCATGTTTTCCGGCTGTAGTCGCCACAATTTTCGGTTTAACTTGACAACTTGAAACACGTCTTTTGAAATGTTCAAAAAGAGGGAAACTTTGCGTATCATACATATTTTCATAGATTGGAACGCTTTTTAGACCCCAAGGCTAAAGACTCTTTGAAAAATTATGTTTTTCGACTGTAGCCGCCAGCTGATTCGACTTAACTTGGCAATTAGTAATCTCAGAACCACTCTTTGAAAATACCTGGGTTCTTCCCTGCCCGATTGCACAGCCATGTTGATAAACTTTGTTGGAAGATGAGTTATTACTTATCGATCTTAAGATCGGTAAGTATGTTGATAGGTATTTGTCTGTTTGTTTGTCTGTCTGCTAGATACAGGCGATATCTCACGAAAGCGAGGTTGAATCTGCTCCAAATTTTGCATGTGCATTCATGATAGTTCGGATCAAAAGCCTATTGATTTTCTATGAATTATGTCGTATAATTAGCGAGTTATTAATTAATTGGTGATGGGACACACGGTGTCACTATGGAGTAAGAGCGCTGTTTTGAGGGATCCCCTAACCTCTGATCGATAAGTCTTCGGTCTCTGACCGATATTCTCGTCTTTACTTTTGAGTGCGCGTGACCTTTCTTTAAGCTAAATCTCTTAGAAATAAGAAGACACCTGATTTCCTAGATTTTTTATATTTTCTATAATCCAGAGATCCAAGTCGAAATTTTTGTTAATGTGTACTGGCACTGCGAGTTATATTTAGAAACCTGAATAAAATCTCAATCCCCCCCACACAACAGCTCTGTCTGTATAGGATAAAAATTTTTTTTTTTCCACAGGTCTCACAAGCTTCGGAAAATTTGATGGCATTTTGCGAAACCAATGTTCAATATGACCCACTCGTTTGCGGAATTTCTGCGTCAGCAAATCCATTCAAAGACAAAGCCAAGTGTTCTGTTTTATAATGAGCTGTTTCATCTTTATTATTACCATAGCAACGGACTTTGAATCAAGACAGTTGCCGTAGCGACCTATTATTTTATTTTTAATATTATATTATCATCCTGACGTTTTATGATAGTTGTCTGTTGCTCAGTCTAATTAATTTTTTTTTGCCACAATTTGCTGCAGAGAGATTGCACTTCCACACTGTTAAAAATGCTTGTAACATTAACCTACATATTGCAGTGTATTCAAATTTTGCTTGAAAAAAAGGAATCTGCTACGGTATATCGAAAATAGCTATTTTTGAATGCTACCTAATACAAAATAGGCACTTCTCCACAGACTGCACTATATTTCCTAAAGCTTTATCGAATATAGCTATTTTTGAATGTCACGGAATATTTAATTCATTCATGATGTCCTTTTTCTACAATTATCTGCGCGAGGCCCAGCTCAGGGGTGTACAACCTTTAATACAGGAGGGCCAGATCCAAATAACTGGGCGAAACCGCGGGCCGCACTTTTATCTAACAGGCTTTGTAGTAGTTTTGTAGCATAAAAGTTTTGGGGCTCCCGAAAGGACTAAAATAAGGAAAATTGGAAAAAAATTATCGCCTAACCCTAACCTGTTACCCATGTTACGTTCCGATGTCCGCCATCTTGGTTCGCATACTTCGGGAGCACCAAAGTTTTAGTTATTGACCTCATGACATGTGTTGTTCGCTTCGCACAAGCAAGCTGTTTTGGCATTGTAACGTCATATAGGCATAGAGAATAAACTGGAGATACCGCCCGTACCAGATTAAACTAAATTAAAAACTCGTTTCGAGGGCTGCACACCATTTAAAATTGGCTCCTTACCGCAGGCCACACAATTCTTCCTTGTGAGCCGCATTTTGCCCCCTGGTTGTACAACCTTAGCCAAGCTGGGTGGGGCTTTAATTTAACTATTCTGGCATCATAGGTCAAAAATCTGTGGCTCAAATTCCATGTTCGTCTCTTCACTCCGGGTGGGCAAAGGCAAATTAGTGAGATTTCATCCTTTCCAAAAATTGTAACGTCTTACATACCAGTAACTGCTTGTTCTGTTCGCTCTTATCTATATTCCGAATAAAACAAACCTCAAATAATACTATAATACCATGAATAATATACTACACTCATTAGACAACGTTTGTGCTGACGCCTACGTACAGAGACTTTTTCCCCATTATAATGAAATATTTTGTAAATTGAATTTTCACTTATTTATGCTTTTGTGTATGTTACTATATACTATATCAGTAGTTGCTTGTAATTCTTCTGTCCTGAATTTTTTTTTGCTCGGCACCGGGGAGGACAAATCAGTAGTGAAGTCTCATTTCTGCTAGAACCTATTTGTATCTTTGCTTTGTTTTTAAAATTATGTTATTTTATATTATTACTCATACATCACCGTTATTTTATCTTCATTTATTACATCACAATACCCTGACAATGTCAACGATTGTTTTCAAACAAAAGTACATTCACAATAATTATAATACTGTTTTTATTTTTTTCAGAATTTTATGGTATCAGATTTGGATGTTTAAGATCTCTGTAGTACAGTTTATATTTTTGGAATAAATAATTTTGTTAGCAAATGTATTTATAATTCCACCCAAAAAATTCTTCCTTCAGAAAGTGCTGATTCTGATTTTTTAACCTAAAACGTCCATAGCCTTGTGCACACCATATATGGTAGCAGACTTGTTTTAATTCTGAATTGCTTGTGGTATTCGGGCCACAATAATATTTAATTATGCTCATCAAACACATTTTTCATGTGTGTCTGAATCTTTTTTATTCTGCTTTATTATGTAACAACGCTTGATTTTATCCTATCATCTGCACTGACATTTTGTGATGTTTTTTCTATTTTTTGGTCAGAGTTTTTGTCTGTGTGTACCTCGATAAAGTTAGTCAAACCAAAGTCTCTGCATGTGATTGAACATAGATTTCAAGCTTTAATTCAATGAAATTTATTGGCATTTATTCCTGACAAGAGGTCAAATCTATGTGTCTGATATGAATAACTGGCCAACCATTCCAATATCGACTGGTAACTGGACGAGAGGCTGTGTTTTATTTCCTCTTTTGGAGATAGGTATGAAATAGGTAAATGATGAGTTGTCATGATGCATAGCAATTTGTGACATACAGTACTCTATTGACCTAATTCAGGGGTTCCCAATCTTTTTCACGACGACCCCAAAGACAACTTTCAAGTGTCCAGTGCGGCCCCAGGTCGATATATATATTTTTCATGAAACTTTAAGAGCTTCTTTCACTGAACTTTTGAGTTTGGTCATGTGGTGGTAATAAGTAAAATAAGCTAAAACCCAACATTGATGTCACAATAAACGCCTACATTTTCAATAACAAAAGCATAGAGTGATGTCTATGGGCCTGTTTTACATTAAGCCATGATACAAACTGCTAAATTTAACATGGTTTGTCAAATCTTAGATGAGTTGTACATCCATCCTCTACCATACCTCAGCGACCCCATGACCTGGTTGCGATCCTACCTATTTATCACTCCGACCCAATTTGGGGTCGCGACCCCCAGGTTTGGGAACCCCCTGGCCTAATTCATGCATCTAAAACAAATAACTGATTACCTACATTCCCATTCCTAAAACCAGCATCAGCTATGGCTTTCCATATGATTACAGTAAATTGTGAATGTGTGAGGTACTGCACAAGACTGTGATATAAGTACCAGGGTGGTACAGGCTCGCGGGCCACATGTGGCCCGCCGCTTCATTATCTGTGGCCTGCGTCACATTCGGAGAGTAATCAAAAAATCTCATTTCGTGTTGGTTCGTCATGAAATTAATCAGAAAAATCTTTTGACATATTGTCATCACTAATGTCATTAAATAGTTTTATGGCTAGCTGGGGAAACCAGCAAAGTTGAATGATTCTAAATTGTTATCTGGCTTGCTAACTTTTTGGTCAGGAATATATGCTAACTAGGGCTGGGCATTTTCGAATACCTTGTGATTTCAGAATCGAATAATTTTTTCGAATCGAATCTCGAATACTTAAAAATATATAATTTTAAGCGACTTTATTATAGTAATTGGTCCTCTCAACAAATGAATTAATGAAGACATAGAATAAATCACCCAGATAGATTACTGAGCGTTCACACAGAATAACAAACACGATTTATCAATAACTCACTACAGAAAATAGTCATATGTTAGAATTTCGTTGAAAAAATATGACTCCAATGAGAAAAAAATTAGGGAATTCACCTCGACCATTAGCCGAAAGATAAAAACAAGATGGCGGCGATTCGAAATTTAGCTCTGAACCGATTCGAATAATTTACTATTCGATTCGAATATTTGATTTGAAATGCCCAGCCCTAATGCTAACAATATAGGCGTAATAGGAAACTAAAAATCGAATACGGATTCTATTAGCCTAGAATGGCTATGCCTGATAACTATGTGATTGTACAATAAAAGTGTTTGTTTTGTATTGAACTTTTTACCTATTCTTGGCACTATTGTGGCCCGCGAACAATGCAAAAATAATTTTGTGGCTCGCGGAGCCGACAGCCTTGGACCACCCTGTACTATACCCTAAGCTAGTATTGTAGTGCGCTGCATTCCCCTATTTCAATTTATGGTAACGGTAGATGTCGGAATGCACCTGATTGAGCGATATATTGTGGGCTTGCGGCAGACCCTAATCGGCTTACTTTCACATTATTATATTACTGACATATTTGTAGCAAGTTCTGACACATTTCAGGTAGTTTTGATTCCAAAGAAGGTTGAGAAAACACTTTTTACACCGTCTTATCATCCATGTTTGTCTTTGTGAAATAAAATGAATTGAAATATATATGCTTGGCAATATTGTGTAGATGAAATTATGCTAGGATTTTTATTCGGTAGAACGTATAGTTCAGTTTAAAGTCGCGTGTACAATGGCTTTGATGATATGTTTTGAACCAAGATAGATATAGAGCTTCAGGCCAACTCATTCTGAGCAAATACAAGTCTCACAGTATGGCCTTAGATTAATTCTAGCAAAATGAACGAATCACAGTTTATTTAAACATCCAAAATTAAATCATTGCTAATACAGTGACTTTTCACGTAAACTCAACGGTATTGGTATCGCTGATTACACATCTCCAGTTCAAAATCCATGCTTCACTTTACCTAGGGTGTAATAGCTTAGGCCAGGGGTGGGCAACATATGGCCCGCTGACTGTACATTAGTTCATTATGATATTACATTATTACACCTTTAGTACATTATGATATATTATGTGTTTTTTGTTCTCTATTTTTTGTAAAGTTTAAACGCGATTCATAACTTTCTTCCTTGCATTAGCGAATGAATATGCGATTAAGATATTAAATACTATTCATATTATAATCCGGCCCACCGAGGACTTCCTTCTCCCACATCCGGCCCGCCGACTAGAGAAGTTGCCCACCCCTGGCTTAGGCAGACCATGCTGAACATGAAAGATTGAAGTACTCGTCGAAAAACTGTAGATTCCTAACATGTCCGTGGGCAGTGTTCCCTCTAAGGTGTGCGCGCACACAGCTTTCAGAGGCTGCGCACAGACGTATTTCGATGTAATGTAACAATGTTCTCGGTTGGCAGGTTGAAAAAGTTTGTTGTTGCCCATTACCCAGTAAGAACGTCAAAATTTCTTCATTGGTTTTTGCACAAATATTAGTCATTTCCAAAAAAGTGCGCACACCCCAAAATTTCTGCGCACACATACTACAAAAAAATCGGTTGGCAGGTTGAAAAAGTTTGTTGTTGGCCCACCCAGTAAGAACGCCAAAATTTCTCCATTGGTTTTTGCACAAATATTAGTCATTTTCAAAAAAGTGCGCACACCCCAAAATTTCTGCGCACACATACTACAAAAATTAGCGGGAACATTGTCCGTGGGTGTTTCCACAGAGCTTTACTTAAAGCACTGGTTCTTAAATTTCTTTAAGCCCTGTCCCCCTTTTTGGAATTTGTCAAATCTCTTACTCCGACTCATTAATAATTAGCTACAAATAAGAGATAGTAAGTCGAAAGTGTGTTTTATTTCAAAAACATATTAAAAATATGTGGATGAAATCGCAATCCCTAAACCAGGGCTACTCAACTGGCGGACCGCGGTCCGAACCTTTCCAGTATTGGATTTGGACCGCACCTAACTATTTATTTTTGATCATTAGCCCCACTTTTTGAATTTCCTATTATAAAATGACTTTCATAGTTTTGAATATATACCAAAAGAACTATACCACCATAATAAACAATTTTAATTTGCTACTAATCATTAGTCGGTCGAGGAAGTGCTCGTTTAAGGATGCCGAAATATCATTTCTGGAAAGACCGGACCCAAATAATTTTGAAGTTTTGTTTGCGGACCTTCGATAAAAATAGTTGAGTAGCCCTGCCCTAAACAATAAAGAAATGTAAATATCCAAAAAAAGGCCGGGGGCAAGATCAAATCTAACAAATAATTCTATTTTTAATTAGCTTCACGCCCCCTCAAAAATTTTCTACAACCCCCCTTGTGGGACGCGCCGCACCGTTCGAGAACCACTGGCCTAGGGTGAATGTTAGAATATTTATAAAAACTTCAATTGTAAACAATTCCAAACATACAGGAAGATTCTGGGCTTCCAGATATAGCAGTTTTTCATGTATCAGTACAGTGCCTACTTGTACAGAACCTTCCTATTTTTGAAAGAAATGGACGTAAAATACAATAAAATGACAATTCAGAAACGAAAAATCTGAACCTTCTAAATATAGTAACTCCTTACAAATCTTATCTAAATGGAAGCTCCTTGCATATCAGCAACTTGCTCATAAAAAGTCCTGTTTTGGAGAAAACGAACAATTCCCCAACATTGATGATACAAGTAACACTGATAATAATACCATCTTTATTCACTCTAACTCATCAGATATATAGTCTTCTTCAATTTTATTGTCAAAAGTTTTTTGTGCGGGTTTGTAAGGAAGAGAGATTAATTCTTTCTGGAGCCTCTCGAGTCTTTGCTTATGGAGAAGATTCAAGGCTGCTTCCCTTTGAAGCATCAGCTGTCTATACTTCTGTTTAACTTCTTTTTTGTCTTGTTGATAAGCATTGTGTAAAAACACCGCTGTTTTTGTTTCCTCCCATGTTGTAGTGGATCTTCTTGTTTTTTTGGGGGGTTTATTCGGTGGTGTTGCTATTCGTAAACGTTGTCGTATGTCCGCGGAAACTAATCGTGATTCCAGTGGAGGTTGGAGAGTTAATGATTTCCAAAAACTTTTCGCATGGTTCACGTCTTCGATTGGTGAATTGCTGAATAAAATGCAATCTTTTTCTTTCTCTATTGGTTTGGCTTTAGGTGGTGGCTCAGGTCTCATTTTTATTTTAATTAACAATCTGTCAAAGTGAGGAAAAACAAAAAAATTGTGAATTTTTTATCAGAAAAGAATGAGAAATTAGGCAACAGGAGAAGAAAACTAATAAGACTACTTTATCATATGCAGTATGGGGACGCACAAACTCTTGTCTGGTTAACATACCAGAGATAGAAACAGTCACTTTTGTTAGAGAATAAGATGAGATTTTCCTACTCTACTATAAGGGTGAGATAAGGATAGGACAGTCATAGTAGCTTTCATAAACAACATTTGGGTCTCATGTAGTTAGGTACCACAAGTACTTCTAGAAATTATTTTAAACATCGTGGTTAAAATGACAGAGGTAATAGTCATACAAAACACAGCTCTGATTACCCTGAGTATGTTTGCAGGTTCGATACCTGTGGTGGATAAATATGTGCAAGAGGACTGCAGGACCACCAGTCCATGCTTCTGACAGAAGCATATAACTAGCTATCCATACCCCAGTATCCATCCATTACGGCACACTATCCAAATTCAAAGAATTTCCCTCCATTCGGCTCAATAAAACAAACACTCCATGTGTCTCACAAACGAGGGGCGTCTGGCACTACACCAGATGCTTCATATCGCGCCATGCTTGTCTCAATAATAATCTGAATTAATCACGGCTGTCACATGACCAAACTTGCCATTTTTTGCTAGGAACTCTCGCATGCAAAAATTTTTTTCCTTCGGTGAATCGGATTATTTTTTCACAAGGAATTCAATGATGACGTTATTACATTGCTTACGCTTTTTAGTAGTACTTTGCGCAACTTATTATACTGCATTATTACCGATATTGAGAGACAACAGTGTCCACACGTCTCCCAAAGGAGGGGTGTCTGATCATCTGTACAATGGGTTTCTCTGAAACGAGACAATGTCACCCGATCTATACAGTGTGCCGTACTGCCTGTTAATAGGACGAGAGGCTGTAGTACGGCATTTAGTTAAGCTGTCTTATTACCTGAATACAGTACCTGAATACAGTAATAGACTACCTCCTTTCACCAACTCACAAACTAATAGTATATCGTCTTATCCCCTGGACTTTTTACTTTTCAAGCTAAATAGTGAGTATTTGCCAGTATAATTTAAAACGCTGGCACATACCCGACTTGGAATGGTAACCGGACGAGAAGCCGTGGTTCGCCATATGGATAAGCCATCTTATCGGCTTTTCTCTCCCCGGGGATAAATATGTAAATCCTATCTTATCTATTTGTGAAAGAAACTACAGCCAAAAACAAAATATCGAAACAACAAGTTAGCCCGTAATGTTCCCCGCTGTAAGTATCTCTTAAATATTGAGTTTACGAGTTATTTTCACATTATTAAATATAGCCGTTGAACAGAAGATTATAAATATACATTAAAGAACGTCTATTATATTCATATGAAATTAATTAAATTTGAACTATATTCAAGACAAAATAGTCACAAATGCATGGGAACACTGTACCTCAAGAGCGCCGATATCGGTAAGCTTTGCGTTTCCCAGACAACGAAAAATCACTCGCGGGTATAAATTGAGGTAATTTCTTAGTTTATTATCATTATTTGGTAATTATTCATAACAAAAAAATTATTTGAAATATTTTTAAAATAGGTATAATGTTTTTGGTGTAAATATTAATTTTACAAGTCTGTTTCTGGCATACTGTCAGGAACGTCGAAAAATGATTATTCCATCACAATAATGTTTATTGTTTACTCACAATGTGTCGCCAAGTGAAAATAAATAAAAATGAAATAAATTTGAAGCTTAGTTGAAGTTGTCATTTTCGTAGAGTCATGTTATTGAGTTTTTGTCGTTTTTTTTCAGAAATTTAGGGCTTAGTTCTTTTAGGGCAATAGGTTAGGTATTAGGGAAACTATAAATATTGTATTAAACCGTAATTTTGTAAGACAAAGAGCTTTTGAAGAACGCGAAAAATGGCTGACAACGCGGGTATTTCGAGCAAAGATTTAATGATCGGAGCAGCATGCCTCGGAGGTGGTGCTTTTGGGTACTATATTGTAAATAAATTCGTCAGAGGCGGAGAAACCCAGTGCGAAAAGCAAGATGTCACCTTTCTAAATGATCCAATTAAAAATTACCCGGACTTATCGAAGCACAGCAACCATATGGCGAATTGTTTGACAAAAGGGTGAGATTTTTCGATTTACCAAGACTTGATTAAATTTCGTATAAAGTAATATAAATGAGTAGTATGTGGACAGAATAGATGAGAGTTACAGAATAGGGTAGGTAATTTTTAGTTACAGTCTCACGACTTTACGTTAAGTTAGAGTTAGACCTTAGGTTAAGATGACTTTACCGCACTTTCCAGATTACCAAGGTGCACTAATAAACTAAAAATAAAAGAAATAAAACAGGACATTAGCGCTCAGGCAAATGGCAGAAACGCAGCAACAATGGCATAACTCATTTTCGGGTATAATTGAAAAAAAACTTCCTAAAGTCGGAATCAATTAATTAGTCAGAATATTTCAACCTTAATTGAAACTAACCAACAAAATTTTTACGCCAAAAAAATTGTGAAGTTCCCGTTATGCTGGACTACCTGGAATCCACTAGTCACAGTCACGGCTTTGAGCCGCTTCAACATAGGGCCCAGGGTGGTCCAAGATTGGCAACTCCGCGGGCCACAATAGTGCCAAGAACTTTGCTCGTTTAACTTCGCTAGTTGCCTCAGCAAGCCATAGCACTAATCAATTCAGTGACATTAGTGATGCAACAATATGACATAAGATTTTTTGGGTAATTTTATGACGAAACAACAAGAAATGCAATTTTTTGATTCCTCTCCGAATGCGACGCGGGCCAAAGATAATGAAGTGACGGGCCACGTGTGGCCCGCGGGCCTGGGTTTGGACCACCCTGACATAGGCGGTCGCGGTGGGCCCGGCACTTTTTTACGCCCGCACCAATTTCGATGTAAATTATAAATTTAACCATTGGGTTACCATGTTTAAGTCAGCGTGTATATTTCATTAGACTGCCTTAAACTCGTAAAGTACCCTTTTCTAATGGTGACATAGGTAAAATAAATAATAAAATGCTAACAGATAAATTCATTTGATATACTTGAATTTGAATTTTTAATCATTGTCCAAGAGCGTAGCCAGCCCAAATTTTAAGGGGACCATTTTTTGTATAATGAATCTCTATAATGAAGTTATCAAAGGCATACGAGCGCGCATTTTCCTCTATCTCGGTTGATTTATTTGGCGAAAGAATTATTGATAGCAGTTTTCAGTAAATCGTTCAAGAATAGAGCAAAATGGTGCTGTAAAAGTCGCAAGAATTACTATCTCACTGTAAATGCCTCAAAATTGCATTAAAAATGTTGAAAGTTGGAGGAACGCCCGCAGCTTTCCATGGCTATGATTATGCCATTGCCATTATTTCGGCTTAGACTGGGATCCGCGTAGTTTGGATCGCATAAGGCTTCGCAATACTCAAGACTGACTTTGACGTGTTGCCTTTGAGCAATCTGCACGTGTTCATTTTTCGTCTTTGATTTTTGAACAGCATCTTCGCAAAATACTGCAACACAATAACACCCAACGGAGTCACCCTCGACCAATGTATACAAACTGGTGTGGACAACCCTGGCCATCCATACATTATGACAGTTGGCCTTGTGGCGGGAGATGAAGAAAGTTATGAGGTGAGACGTTTTTCAGATTAGATGAATTTAAGTCGCGTCGAATAGTAAAACACTGAGTTAAGTCTAGTCTTAAAAAGTCAGTTTTTGTTAAATCGTTCAAGAATGAAGTAAACTGTTGTCGGAAAAGGCGCAAGAACTTTCGCATTTCTGCAAATGCCGCAAAAGTGCATTTGAAAAAAAAAAAAATGTTGAAAATTTAATGGGGGGAAGGGGGCATGGCCCCTCAATCCTAGTTTACAATCTACATGAACATAATACAGAGAATGAATACATAAAAAAACATGGTGTCGCTGATATTTGATATTCTTTCACGGTATACAGATGTTTCGGCCCGCGGACGTTTCCTCCCACGATGCCAATACTTGTTGTGTTATTACAGTGAATAAATGTGGAGTCGAGTTTAAAAGTTCTAACGCTAACAAAACAACACGATCCTTGATTTTCAACATGTATTAGACCGAAACGTCTGAAAAGCCGTCTTTTGCGTCCCTTCGTCAATTGTGTTAAAAATTGATCAATTCTATTTCATTTCTTGCATGACGAAACTAACTATTTGGATTTGTTTTCACTCAAGTTTTAAAGCGAGGTTCTGAGCCTTCAACTAAAAGTAGGAAGAATCTAAAAGTAACGTTTTTTTTATTTCTAGGTATTCAAAGACCTCTTCTACCCCGTCATTAAAGAGCGAATGAACGGTTATGATCCATATTCAATGAAACATCCTACTGATTTGGATCACACAAAATTGAAAGGAGCAGTGCTCGACGTGAAGTAAGTATGGATTATGTTAGCTGTTTCTAAAGTGTGTTTCTGAATAACAGTACATCTTTGCAGGATTGACAGCAGATGCCTGTATTGGTCTTGTTCGACAGGGGCATAGCTAGAATTTTTGATACAGATTTTTTTTTTCATAATTTTAAAGGGGGGTTTCGATCTGCGAACTCACGAAGTTATTCGAAGTGAAAGCTCTGTAAACCGCCATATAAAAAAAACGAATCCCGCTTTTAATTCATAACTCGAAAAATACGGATTCAAATTCATTCTACTTCACAGCTACGTGCTTTCATCCCGAGTCCGTACGGGACGGAGCGTTCGTGGCTTTCGACTACCACCAGCTTGCAATAGAGCAGAAAGAAACGAAGTCGAGAGAATAGTTGTCAGTGCTTTGAGTAATTTAAAAGGTTAGTAAATGTGATGGGTTAGGTTATTGGCATTGTTTCTGAGAGGAGTTTTTTTTTTATCATTATTCGAGAGAGTACAGTCTGTTTATTGGTGGTTTTGTTAGACGGTTTTTGCACGTTTCAGCTTGTTCGTATGTGGTTTTTGACGTTGTGTTGAACGTTTTGTGGTTAGGTTATTGACATTGTTTCTGAGGGGAGTTTTTTTTTATCATTATTCGAGAGAGTATAGCCTGTTTATTGGTGGTTTTGTTAGACGGTTTTTGCACGTTTCAGCTTGTTCGTATGTGGTTTTTGACGTTGTGTTGAACGTTTTGTGGTTAGGTTATTGACATTGTTTCTGAGAGGAGTTTTTTTTTATCATTATTCGAGAGAGTATAGCCTGTTTATTGGTGGTTTTGTTAGACGGTTTTTGCACGTTTCAGCTTGTTCGTATGTGGTGTTTGACGTTGTGTTGAACGTTTTATCGTGTTTTGTGACGTTTTTGCACGGTTTAGCGTGTGTATTGGTTGCTTTAGCGTCAGACGTTATTGGACATTCTAATTGTTTTTTTAATTTTTTCTGCGAGCTATAGCGTGTTTATTAGACTTTTTTGACGGTTTTTTGCACGTTTTAGCGTGTTTATTGGCGCTTACAGACTGTTTTGCACATAACAGCGTGTATTTTAGTGGATTTTGCACGTTTTTCGTGTTTATTGGGACTTACAGAAGGTTTTTGCACATAGCAGCGTTTTTTCAGTAGTTTTTGCACGTTTGTCTTTTTTTGGGGTTTAGTGCCGTATAACGTGTTTTTGGTGTTTGTTGACGCCTTTTGCACGTTTTAGAGTGTTTTCAACGGTTTAAGAATATTCTAAATTATTTTTAAAATACTGAATTTGAAACAAATATAACCACTTTCAAATATTTTTGTATTTTTTGGTTCGTTTCAGACATGGCACGATGTTCCTATCGACGCGCCTTAATACCACTGATTCTGCATACCTAACCTAAAACCATCATTCTTTCATTCCACAGGCGATCTTCGAGGCAAGTATTACGCTTTGAAGACAATGACAGACGCAGAACAGCAGGCTCTCATCGACGATCATTTCCTTTTCGATAAACCTGTCTCTCCTCTCCTTACCTGCGCTGGAATGGCGCGGGACTGGCCTGATGGCAGAGGTATAGTTATATAAAGGGTTTCAATAAAGTTCCTTCACAATTTCAATTTTGTTATTAAGTTAGTTCTCAATATATCTTAACCAGGTTTGTTGTTTTTTAATCAGTAATTGTATTTTTATTTCATATACATCTGTGAGGGCCAAAGCAATATATGGTATCAATAAATTATAAGACTTTATGGACACCCTATATAATCATATTCATTTTTACATTTGATTACAATCATCTTGTCTTATGATTCAATATATGCTTAATGTTGACATTTACGTGCGTAACGGTGTGTAAAATGGCCTCGGATATTTTCGTATGGTTTTATTAGCTCCAGACATTTTCCTACTTCGTACAAATCTCAATTTGAAAGCCGCAATGCCACCAGCGACTGGAAGAAGCGGTTCTTTCCGAATTTGTATTGCCTACCTTATTTAGATATGCACGTCTTAGACCTCGACTTATTTCTCAACCTATGGGGTCGCGACTCAAAGCGGGGTCGCTTGTTTTCTCCGATAATTTCAATAATTTAATCCTTATTGCTTTACCCCAGGCATCTTTCACAACGAGCGCAAGAACTTTTTGGTCTGGGTAAATGAAGAAGATCATACTCGTGTTATATCGATGCAGAGAGGCGGAAACATGAGAGCGGTGTTTGAACGGTTCTGCAGAGGATTGACTGAGGTGGGTATTTCAGTTGTTGGACACGTTTGTACAGTGGCGTATCTAAGATGTGGCAGCCATGGCTCGTGAGGTGAGCAAGGCTTTTGAACAAAGGGCCAACAATTTTGCATATCTAGACTGTCCATGTAAGCAACGTTCATTTTAAGAACTTGCTTAGTTGTGCGGAATAAAAGGCCATGTGAGTTTCAAAAAAAAGGTCTGCTCGGAAAATTAAAAAAGAAAACAACATTTTAAACGAACACAAAATTGTCAATAGGCCTATTTATGAGTGCGGGCAGAACGAAAGTACTGCGCGGGGATTCTCGGCCAGCTGCACGGCCGCGCATCTGCGCAGCTTAGAAGGAACGTTGCATGTAAGCGTGACGTAAAATTACATTTCATGAACAATATTTACAGTGTTACAAAAATAAAAGTGGAAAACAATAAGCCTCGTGCCAAAACTAAATTTAATCGCAATCTCAAGAAAGTCCTCGAAGTATTTTTTAGTTAAAACATCAAAATTTGATTTTAGTTTGGTTGTGGCAGCGTTAAGCGAGCCAGATTAAATTGTCGAACGGACCGGATTTGGCCCGCGGGTCGTAGTTCGCCCATACGCAGCTCGATATTGCGCCGCCGCTTCAAGATTTACCGTTTTATTTCTCTTCACTAGTTTTGAGATTCTAACCTTGTGTCCATATATTTGAGCATTCGTTTTTGTATTGAATAAAAAAAAAAACATACCATTTGAATAACATACCATTTGAATAACATATCATTTGAATAGCATGTATTTTCCAGGATATTCTGAAAAGGCTAACCGTAAGGCCATCGCACCGACCAGACCAGTGGTCGGCAACCTTTTTCAAGTGACCGACCGGTAAAGCCTGACCAAAATTTTGGCGGACCACCTTTATACAAACGAAATAATCTAATGTAATAAATTATATGCGTTAGAAAATTTATGTTGATAATACATTCCCGAACAAAGGTGATACTACTCACGTAACGTATTTCTTACGTTAAACCCACTTCGATCTTTCGTTTTTGTAATTGCCATTTTAAAAACCCAACCTCACATAAAGATAACAATGGCATTGTACGTTTTCATGTCATCTTTCTGCGTACCGGTAGTGACCATTCCGCGGACCGGCGAGGGGAAAGCTACAAGACAAACAAAATTCTTTTCGCAAAGATTGGCACTCTCACTTAATAAGTAATTTTATTTTAATTAGTAATTTTGTTTTAATTAGTAATTTTATTTCAATTGGCAATTTTTAATAGATGTCCCGCCTGAAAATATTACGCCTGAGATAATACTGGCTGAGAACTGGCGGAC
The DNA here is from genome assembly GCF_013122585.1 of Styela clava. Taxonomy (NCBI): domain Eukaryota; kingdom Metazoa; phylum Chordata; class Ascidiacea; order Stolidobranchia; family Styelidae; genus Styela; species Styela clava. The sequence continues at coordinate 3,667,726 of NW_024102833.1, read as the reverse complement.
TATTTTATAACGAACACGTGTTTTCCCAGGTCGAGCAAGAGATGAAGAAGCAAGGCACTCAGTTCATGCATTCAGACAATCTGGGATATATTTTAACCTGCCCTTCCAATCTGGGCACAGGACTTCGTGCAGGAGTCCACGTTAAGCTACCTCTCCTCTCTCAAGACCCAAGATTTGAAAAGATCTTGGTGGCAATGAGACTTCAGAAACGAGGCACCGGTGGAGTGGATACGGAAGCTGTCGGTGGCATTTTTGATATCAGGTAACTAGACATTTTTAGGTACTCCCGTGGTGTCTGTACCAGGTTAGGGTATATTTTCATTTTTATTTCCATTATTTTTGTTCTATTACGAGTTCGGAGACTGTCTGTGTTAGCCAAGTGAATAAATCCTCTGTCCATTGGTTTCAGTCCCTTTTTACAACACAAAAGTGGTACGCAGTTAGTAAAAGGTTGTGAACCCATTCGATTAAATTAATTATTTTTTGCATTGAATTCGTGAAACCCCCTTGTTTCAAAAAGTACTTCACACCCCAACTCTGCAACGCTGCTGAAGTTAACCAAACTTGTGTAACAAAAATTCTTTCTTTGTTACAGCAATGCTGATCGCATTGGGAAAAGCGAAGTCCAACTTGTGCAAATGGTTGTAACTGGCATCAGTCGTTTGATTGAGATGGAAAAGCGATTAGAGAAAAAGGAGTCTATTTCAGATTTAGTACCGGATTTTTCTTAAATTTACTGATCATTTTTAAAAGTGCAACAGCGTTTATTCAAACTTTTATAAATTTCAAATTAATGAATTAATAAAGTAAAGCTACGAATATACAATGTTGCATTTGCTGTCTGTTGGTGGGGTATTACTATATCTGAAATTATTATTCCACAATGCATTTTCGAAAAATAAATCCCTTTACAATTTCAATTTTGCTATGAAGTCAGTTCTCAATATATTTTAACCAGGTTTGTTGTTTTTTAATCAATGATTGTTTGAATATTTTCACTTCATTTAATACATCTGTGAGGGCCAAAATAATATATGGTATCGATAAATTCCCTTTGCAAATTAAAGACGTTTTGGACTGCCTATGTACGAGGTAAGGCTAAAAAGAAACGGGACTGACGTCACAGATTGCGCAACACGATTAACCATCGGTAATCAACACTTTTACAGTGTGGCGTAACATGTGTTCTTTGTTTAACAGCTGTTTTTACACAATATCGCAATTATTTTTGCTTTTTAGGAGCCATAGGTGAATGTGATTAACTGCTTGTTGAAAAAAATTGCCGTGCGAGATCTGATTGAGTTTTTTGGCGATAGGAGGTTCAATAAAAGAATGACGACTGAGCAAAGAATTAACATTAAATTTTGTGTCAAACTTGGAAAAACGGCGACTGAGACTTTGCAGATGTTGCGTGATGTTTATGGAGATTCTTCCATGTCCAGAACAAGGGTTTCTGAATGGCACAAGCGATTTGTGGAAGGCAGGGAGGGTGTGGAGGATGATCCGAGGTCAGGGAGGCCTTGCACTTCCACTACTGATACCAACATCGAAAAGGTTTGGCAGTTGGTTCGCAGTGACCGTCGCTTAACAATTCGCGTCATTGCCAACGAAACTGGGATGGACAAAGAAACGGTCCGCACCATTTTGGTTGACACTTTGGGAATGCGAAAGGCGTGTGCCAAAATGATGCCAAAGGCTCTTGAGTTGACTGAGGAGCAGAAAGCTCAAAGATTGAATGCATGCCGAGTTGACATGCATTTTTCCAAGTTTGACACAAAATTTAATGTTAATTCTTTGCTCAATCGTCATTCTGCAATTGAACCCCCTATCGCCAAAAAACTCAATCAGACGTGACGTACGCCATTCAGAAATCAATCTCCTTTTATTTCTGAGTGAGTGCGCGTGACCTTGCTTGGAGCAAATTACCTTATTGAAAACGGTACCGCGTCATAATAGGTCTGGGCAACAGTATGGTCGCTTGCGAATTCATCATTAATCGAGTTTCATGCACTTTTGAGCGAATTCTCATGACGCAGGATTTCTAAATCACAAGCTATTAAAATGACTAACCCGATGAGTCGTCTCACGCATCAGCCAGAGACGACCCAATTGTCTACATATGATAAGATTTTCATGTTTATCCCTGGGAAGAGGAAAGTCGGATGATCATATGATGAACCACGCCTATCGTTCATGTCGGGTATGGTGATGCATATATGTCTAAATTCAGTTAACTTGACCTCAACTAAATTCATTGGCTTTGTACGTAACTCAAGTGCGTGCACTGACGTTTCATATGGTCGTCATTGAAAACACACAAGTTTCGCTTTCTGGGTATCAGCGGTGTCTTATCACCGGATGTAAATCAGAATATCGCAATGACGTTTTAATAAGCAGTAATCAGTGGTGTTGGGTGGCAGTGGGGGATCGAGGAGTGCGGGCCGGGATGAAATGTCAAAAAAAGAATATTTTTCTCTATCCGTTCTGCATTTTTTTTTCGCTTTAATCGGGCTTCTGTCCAAAAATGTGATCTCATCGTCTTACGACGGAAAGTAAAAGACCCAATCACTGGAATATTCCAGTAGTTCTTCTGCTCGCATTCAACAGCTTTTAATTATACGTATATGGCAATATGAGTAACATTTCGACTTCGCTCCAAACTTGGTAACTCGAGCAGACCTCTCCTTACAAATAGATCGCATATGTTCGATCAGATTCAGTTAATTATTTCCGTCGTTCAAGAAACATTGTACAATTAAACAATATTTATATATAATAGACCGCATATGCGCGATATTTTGCTTTTCTGTATGGTCGGCTAGGGTATATTTAAAGTGAATTATAGCATGCAAATTCATAGCGTATTGATAGTTTCAGTTGGTGACCGTACATTTGAACCCATGTGTATATCCGCGGGTTCAATCCATACCTGGGTGCTAAAACCCATGGGTTAGGGTTAGCATGTGTTCAAATATCCGTAAGTGCAAATTTCCATATGTGCAATAGTATGCAGGTGCGATTGTCGTGGGTTCAAATGTACGGGAACCGTTTCAGTTGTGTTGAGGCACTTTAGCACTTTACTGAGTTGCAGTTAATTAATTTACTTTATATACTGAATTATTGTAGGCGGTAATAGAGTATTGTGAACTGAACTGCGAGTCCTTTTCTCTTGTTCACTTCCTACTTTTGTATCATAAAGATAAAATAGAATAGAATAATCTCTTTTCACGAAATAGCAATTGTGTTTGTAAGCTTTCGCTAGATCATAGTCTAACCTTTTCGGACAAAACAAGATATAGTTGCAAATATGAAAGGTTAAAGATTAGGTACTCCCGAATATGTGAACCAGTATGGCGGACATCGGAACGTAGTATGTATATCAGGTTAGGCTTAGGACATATTTTACTCCGATTTGTCTTATTTAAGTTCTATTACGAGTTTGGGGACTAGCCAAGTGAATACCGTAGTATTTGTACCTGGAATTATGGCCTTGCCCTAACCGGGTACGCATACGACGTTCCGGTGGCCGCCATCTTGGTTCACATACTTCGGGAGTACCAGAGGTTTTGCTATTTCGTGGAAATAGATTATGCTATTCTTATTTAAATAATGTAGTCATAGCAAACGGTATCTAGCTCAGACTTTGCTCATAGCTTACAGTGAATCACTCCGAGAGTTTATCGTGACTTACCAACTGCTGATCGTTGGTTTACAATTTATAACGTCTGTTGTTGAATTGAGATATTTGTACGTTATTATTCAAGTAAAAATACGATTATTTTCAATTTGAAATTATCGTATTGAAACATTTCACGATTAACTTTTTTCCCTTTTTGTGCGTTTTCAAACGGCGCCCACGACACGAGCCATGGCTACCCTAGATTACGGTCACCTGTGGTGACTCACCATATTCGAAAACGCAAAATTCCGGACAGAGCATGACTATTTTCATGACCTCGTAGTGAAAATCCGGATGTCCGGATGTCTTCCGGATTCCGGACATTTGAGCATTTTTTGAATTCTTCCCAGGCGCAAAATTTAACCCTAAATTCCGGACATGTTTGGAATTTTTCGGACGGTATGGCAACCCTATCCTACAAACGCCACTGTTTGCTATTCCTATACCCGACATCGACTGGTTGCTGGGCGAGCGGCCGTGGTATGTTATAATTATAATTAAGCCATCAAACTGTCTTATCGGCTTTCTTCCGTCCGGGATAAACATAAAAATAAGCTTGCGATAAAGCAACCACTCTCGTAGTTTTAATAGCATCGGTATTTACAAATTTATCTCGGGGTGGGGAAAGCCGATTAGACGGCCTAATCATATGACGAACCAAGGCCTCTCGTCCGGTTACCAGTTCATGATGGATATGTGATTAGTTAGCCAGTTTTTTTCGTAAGCATGGATTTGATACAAGCATATCGGCATATGCAGACCTTTTTCAATAGACTGATGGGAAGTCCCAATAAACTTCGTGCTTCCCGAGTCCTTGTAATGTTTCAACTTTTTCATCACTATCGAACGTTTGTAATTCCGATTCCCGATACTTCAAATTTTTTTTAGGTTTCGTCTGTTGATGAGCGACACATTCTTCCAGCCACTTCTTCCCCCCCCCCCTTTTTTTAATTTTTTTTATTGGCCTTTGCCGCTCGCTTGTTTTGTTTCATATGGTAGTCTCTTTGATGACTCCAACAGCAACAGTCAACAGCGAAAGCATGCCAAGCTCCGACTCCGCGTCCTGCTTTCAGTCTATGCACTCAACGCCACATGTTCTTTTCCATCCTCGAGATGTCGCGCCTCGTCTCGACCTTCTCGTTTAACTAAATTTCGTTTTCCCACAAGATCCCACACTACCGCTGATTCATTGAATCAAGCTAACAGGCTATACTTTGCCAATAACGAACGTTTTATTAAGACCGCTACACTTAGGGTTCGAACCCTAGTTAATCAATTTACGAGACTTTGATCTTAACCCCTGAGCCACCGAACTGACCTCCTGTATCGTCAGTTTATTAGAAGTTAATCTTCTTCTGCACTTCACCCAATAACCAGTTGCCAGATTATATTGCATCTAGCTAAGGTGTCTCATAAAGTCTCAAAAATTTTTAAAATTGCAAGTGGAATTTATCGATACCATGTATTGTTTTTGCCCTCACAGATGTATTAAATGAAGTATAAATGCGTGAACAAATACTGATTAAAAAACAACAAACCTGGTTAAGATATATTGAAAACTGACTTGTAACAAAATTGAAATTGTAAAGGGAATTTGTGGACACCCAGTATATTCAAGCCATATCGTCGTCGAGTTTAATTCCATTTGTGTAACAGTTACTACAATGTTTATCTCGTTGAATTTCTGATTTATAAACTATATATATCTATATAGCTCCAGTAAATGTTGACATGTCAGTAATCGCCCGTAACGTCACTCAGTGACGATTTCCCTTTACTTATGAGTGAGTCCCGGTATCTTGCTCTGAAGTGAGTCTTCTCTAATGTTAAGTGAGTGTCTGCTACTTTGCTCAGAGATGAATCTTCTGAGTGAGTGGCCGTATCTTAGTATAAGTTTATTTATAAATATTTATAAGTTTATATCTTCATTCAAAGATGTGTTTTCTTAACTCGTGAGTGAGTGCCGGTAGCGTTACTCAGCGATGAATCTTCTTTACTTCTAAGTGATTTTGCATGATCTTACTTGAAACCGTAACCGACCAACTGTTAGTTACATGATCCATTCTACGGACGCGAGGAGTCCAGCAATCCTCTTGCACATAACCATCCCTGCATGGGATTCGAACCTGCGAACTTACGCAGAGTAATCAGAGGTGCGGTGGCGAGCGTATTCTTAACGCTTAGCACGATGTCGATGAGTCACACCGCCGCGCCGGTTAGCGTAGTCGTAAGGAGTTGGATGTTAAGAACTATAGGAACCGTGTTTCTTACCTTGTTATTACCGAAACCAATTACACTAGGTTACACATTCCCCCTGCCCTAAAATTTCGAAAACCACCCCTAATTTTGAGATGTGACATCACATTCCAAATCCTAACTCAAATATAATTGTATCTGAGTATCCAGAAAGTGGCGTATATACCAATGCAAATGATCAATAAAATACATAACGTATTTTCATACGTTACAAATAGCTTTATCGCTACTAGCTAGAAATCTACCGCCCCTGAGATTTGGAAACACACCGTAAAATGAAATGCCGCGGAGTAAACTGCAGGCCAAGACCAGTGGTTGGATTCAAATTTTCTGTCAGCCGGTTCCATCACACAAATGTCATACTTTCAGCCAGTTCTGTTACAAAAAGTCATGTTTTTTTTAGTAATGCTAACCGGTACGCTGATCTCATAAAATTCCGTGAGACGGTTCTATAGAACCAGTGCGAACAGGCTGAATCCCACTACTGGCCAAGACTTGTCTCATTGTAGGGTGGTTCACGTAGCCGCTCGTCATTCACAGCTTACTTTACCATCAAGTTCATGTATCTGAAACAATTAACTGGGTAACTATTCGCATACTGACATGCAGTAGTGGGATTCAGTCGGTTCGCACAGGTTCTATAAAACCGTCTCACGGAATTTTATGAGATCAGCAAAACGGTTAGAATTACTGAAAAAAAACATGAATTTTTGTAACAGAACCGGATGAAAAATATGACATTTAGTGATGGAACCGGCTGACATAAAATTTGAATCCCACCACTGCTGACATGTATATATATAAATTGCAAATGGGACGAGGGGCCGCAGTTTTCTACATGATTAAGCCGTCTTATCAGCTTTTTTCTTTACGGGATAAATATATGAAAAATCTTCATTGCCAGTATGGAACAAGCGCCGTGACTGAAACTAGAGTTAAATCGGTGGTCACATTTTTATGTACCTCAATTAATCAAAATTTATTCACGTCAAGGTAACTAGATGGATAGATAATTTATTTTGAATTCAATCATGAAAAAACTCGTAAAGTTACGATAAAAACTTATGTGCTAGCGACCACTTATTATTTTAAATAAGCTGTTAGCGGTTACTAGTAATCAGAATGCAAATTAAAAACTTGAACCAAAATTACAAAATCTAGTTAGATTGCAAAATCTGGTTGGATTGATCGCTTGAAACGTGATATTAGTCACGCGCGCAGTGAGAATGCAGACTGACATAATTAATAAGTAAAAATGATAAGTGAATTTTTATTTCGATGCCAAGGAATACAGCTGTATAATTATAAGATTTATGGTAAGAATGATAGATGTGAATCATGCGGTGATAATAATTTTAAACTTTGCGGCGCCTACAATATATAGATTGTCCATAAAGTTCCTTTGAAATTTTGTTATGAAGTCAGTTCTCAATATATCTTAACCAGGTTTGTTGTTTGTTAATCGGTAATCGTTCGAGTATTTTAACTTCATTTAATACATCTGTGAAGGCCCAAACAAGTTTATGGTATCGATGAATTTCCTTTGCAATTTCAGGTGGCTAAAAATGGGATGTTTCAAATCTGTTCAATGAGTGTGGGAGACGATTTGACGGCTCTGAAGATATATATTATATACTTAGGATAAACTTTATTGCTGCATTCTGAATAATGTCGTATAATTAATGTTAAAATTAGTTTGTTATTTTATTATCCCGTTCTGAGGATAGAATAGAATTTACCTATTTATCCCGGGGGAGAGGAAAGTCGATAATACGGCTTAACCATATGGCGGACCATGGTCTCTCGTCTGGTTACCATTCCATGTCGGGTATGGGATTAATTCGCCAGTTATGTGTTTTCGTAAGCATGGACTCAACGGTGGAGGAAGCCGTAACTGACCAGAAGTTACGTAAATCTTCCTGCGGACGTCATATCCAAAACCTCGAAGAGTCATGACGTAAAAATCTTGATTTTTTGATACAATCAGGCAAAAATTGGGATGGATACATTATGGGCGCAGTGCGCGTGTTCTTTTTTTATGGTTACGTATTAGTGAGAGCTAAGACCTTATTTTGTTTAAAATTAAGCATGAAATCCTTTCTTAGCTATGGCGGTTTTCAAGCTTGTCCAAATGCTAATGTTGAGTATCGCTGTATCGCAAGCCGAGAACCGCAACAAAGGTGTTGTTTCCGCATAAGAAATGAGGAAAACGGCAAAAATTTGATAGGCTTAAAATAATTGACATGAAAATCTAAATAAATCCATTTCCTTGTGACAAGTCTTATATTTTACAATTGTTGTAATACGACACGCCGTGCCACGGAAAGTGACGTCAGAGAAAAGGGGAATTCCCTCAAAAACAAACACAGGTCTGGTTTATTTTCGCTGATTCGTACCGGTAGTTTTTGCAAAATTTTGCGTAAAATTGCAGACTTTTTGACATTTTTAGACACTGTTTGAAAAAATATATATGTATTTATTTTAAATAAACGGTTAAAATGGCAAAACTGAACTTTTCGTGCAACATTTCCTGGCTTTTCCGTGAGAGTGAATTTACAGAGCGATTCCAGCTGGCAGCCGACCATGGTTTCAAAGGTGAGACTTATAAGTATAAGTTTATTTCGACTCCATAATCAGCATAACAATACATTTGACGGATAAAAACAAATAAATAAAAACTGATTATGAAATCAGGGGAGCAAACAAAACCTTAGATAAGGTTTATAACGTACAAAACATAAGATGGAAGGTTTTGCCAAGAGGAAGTGGTACGTGTTTACTCACCTAAAATTATTAAGTTACGGTATTTCACACACGCTCACATGCACCCACCAGCCACACACTCACACAACCACTGAGAATTTATTTAAGTAAGAATAAAACTTTTTCAGCTCTTGTTTTATTGTATACTGATATATGTACAAATATGGGAGTTTGTCTGCTTGGGTAAAATATACTTATAATTCAGTCCCGTCAACATGGTAAGCAATGAATCCTGAAATCGTTACTGGTCACTGGTCAGAATGTTTCACACTAGCTTTCTAAAGTTCACATCTTTACACCCTCATTCCTGCAGTCCTGACAGCTGAGCAACGCTGTATAAATTTATTTTGACTCCATAATTAGCATAAAAGATGATAAAATAATTGATAAAAATAAAATAAATATAGCTGATTACAGAATCAGGAAAGCGAACTAAACCCTAAGTAAGCTTTAAAACATACAGACTGGCAGATGTTAGATTTAAAGGCGTTGTTAAAATGGTACTGCCGTAGTGTGTGTACCATATTAGGTTGTTGGGGGAATAATTTCATCCTGATTTTCTTTGTTTTAGTTCTATTACGAGTTCGGTGACTGTCTGTGTTAGTCAAGTCAATATATCCCCTGCTTATAGGTTTCAGTCCCTTAACACAACTTGATGTAAAATAGGCAAGCAAAATTAGCTTCCTCCAAATTGGTACCGGTATACACACTTCTGGAGCACAGTCAAAATAAGTGGTACGTGCTCGCTCACCCATGAATGAACGTGCCATAAACTGCTTATTGTACATATCATCGTGGTGCCGTACCACTTTGTTCTGTGTATTGTACAAGGGTTTTATTTGTATATTTCATGTCTGTTGTTCTACTATAACGCAGCAGTCGTAAACTGCAGTTATAATTGTTAGGGGTGCATGTCCACATCTGTGTCTTAGGCCTGTAAGGTCTTGCACGTGTATCCCGTCTCTTTTATACCGTTTAACTATTATGCAGATACTGTTACATTTTTGAGGCAAATAAACGTACATACATACATACACCCGAAAGTATTAAATTAAAACACACACATACAATCACACAGTCAAAATAGAATTAGGAAAGACAAAAAAAAGAGAAACATAAGATGTATTACTTAGTAAAAAGAAAAATATCCAAACAATCATTTCTGCGTTTAGTACATATTTTTTTGTATGACATTACCTCAACAAATTTATCACATCTTAGGTGAAGTGTTGGAGTTTTGACTTCAAATCTATAGTGTCCGACTTACACTAACCAATTGGCCATCAAAAGTAGGCACGTAGGCAGGAATTTTCAAAGTCTTGGAAAAGCGGTTTTAAAATCCCTAATTGCCAAGTTAAACCGTAAGCAGCGTGTTTGGGTTCTCGAAGCGTCTAAAAAGCGTTTAAAGCAATGAAAAATTGAAATATGTGATACAGAAAAATGTTTTTTTTGACATTTCAAAAGGTGGGTTCAAAAGTATCGGTAAAAATTAACCTTACTATCATGAACTCATTTTCAGCGGTTGAACTTGGTTGGCCGTATTCAGTGAAGATTGAAAAACTCGTCGCAGCAAAGGAATCTGCCGGCGTTGAATTGATATTAATGAATACAGGATCAAGTAAGTAAAAGATCATTCAATTCTAGCTCTGCTACCAGTAAAAATTGCTGAGGCATGACTGAGCAGAATATTGTTATTTAATATAAATGTACAAGGTGCTGTCAAAGCAAGGTCAAAAGTAAATGCAGATCACTAGATTTAAAATGAAATCAAAATATAGCAGCATCAACAATTTAACACTGAATTGAAATTATTCTGACTGGTCTCTCGGTACTCCTGAAGTATGCGAACCAAGATTGCGGACACTGGATTGTAGTATGTGTACCAGGTCAGGGTTAGGCCATAATTTTATTCCAATTTTCCCTATTTTAGTTCTATTACGAGTTCGGGGACTAGCCAAGTGACTGTAGTATTGTACCCAAAATTATGGCCAAACCCTAACCTGGTACACATACTACGTTCCGGTGTCCGCCATCTTGGTTCACATACTTCAGGAGTACCCATGCCTCAATGATCCTTACTAGCAGCGGATTTTAAATTGTATTGAAGTTAATCAGATCCAACTTTTATTTGATAATCAAATATTAAAGATCACTGAGGCATGACTGAGCATAGCAATCTTACGGTAATTTTAAAAATGTTGGATTTGTTTAACTTAAGTACAATTAATGTACTAGAGTTAAATAGCTTTGCAAGATTTTTTGTATTATGCTTGGAATTTCTGAATATTTGCTAAGGTAAATATGTCTCGTATTGGACCGTAATTATGATGAAATATTCATGTTGGTTGAGGCTGGCTGTAGGAACATAAAAATAAACAATGTTGTCAACATGAGGTCACTTTTCAACCACAGTAATTTTTTTTGTCTATTTTCAGTTACTTTTACCTAACTATTTAAACGCTACTCGTTAGATTAATAGTTCAGCAAGTGACGGTATCTAAAACACAAAAAGACAAAAACCTGATTTGTTAAACTATTTCACTTAAGTTCGGCTAGCCATATTAAATTGTTACCACTGGTTTATATTGTAAATTAATATTCATTTTTTTTTGTTACAGTTCAAAGCCTAGGCAGCGCGGCTGTTCCTGGTTCTGAAGAAGATTTCAAGCAGGAGTTGGATCTGGCAATACAATATGCTAAAGCTTTGAAATGTAAAAGGTGGGATCGCTTCAGCGTATTTGTGATTTTTTGTTCCTTTTTATTTTTATCATTATGAGACAACGTTTTTTTTTTGTTTGTTATTCCATCCAGCGTTGGTTTCTGGCAAGTTTATGTCCCGAACAAATATTTATGTGTTTTGTGAGATTCATTGTAAAACATATCATTTAACGACTCATACCCGATTTTCATTCTCTCACACCGCAACCTGGGACATGGACGTGTCATAAACAAACTGACTATATTGTGCATATCGTTGTTGTGTCGTACTGTGTATTTTACTAGAGTTTCATTTGTATAAGACTATTTCATGTCCGTTATCCTATTATACCACAGCAGTCCTAAACTGTTGTTATAATTGTTAGGTCGCACATCTGTGTCTTAGGCCAGTAAGGTCTTGAACATGTATCCCTCTGTTTTACTGTTTATTAATTATGCAGATATCTTTACATTTTTGAGGCAAATAAAGGTACATACCCAACTAGTAAAGAGAAAATAATATATGTTTTGCCATTTAGAATGTCTTTATCTTTGGTATAATAAAATGGGTAACTATTCATATACTGGAATAAGGACGGCTTGAAGACAACTGAAAGACGGCCTAATCATATGGCGAACCACGGCCTCTCGTCTGGTTGCGAGTCTTTGTCGGATATGGGATTAGTTAGTCAGTTACTTTTTTTCAGAAGCATGGACTTGCGAACCTACGCAGGGTATTCGGAGGTGCGGTGGCGAGCGTATTCCTAACGCTTAGCATGATACGTCACACCGCCAAGCCGGAATTCCGTCTACCATATCAGCCATTTACTTTTGTATCCATATATTTCAGCAACACACTTTGTTTTATATTTATTAGAATTCACATAATGGCTGGGCAGTTACCAGATGATTGTACCAAGTACATTGACGAGAACCACAAAGCCCAATACTACCCTGAATATACAAAGACATTCATCGCTAATCTACAATATGCATCGGAAAAGTTGATGGGGGTAGGTTATAAATTCTTGTATATCCTCACACATAAGCCGATCTCGCATTTGCATTATTTATGAAAATTCGCATATAAGCCAACCCTACGAATTGTAACATGCCGTACGCACCTAACCTTGCAAGCGATCATTTGTATGACAACCAATCACATACTGTTATCACTGTTATAGCGTACCAAGTGCTGCTTCGCGTGTGTGCGTGGCATTCCGGCATTGTCTGCCCAGTCTATTACACCCTGGATAAAATCTGGATAAAATCTCAAACTGTTCGAACCGTTGACAGTCTGTGCCAGCACGGGTTTGGTGCTGCAACAGGCGACCTGCAGACCTGCCAAGCCATTCAGTGTGACGTGGCCCTTGTAAACTATTTTTATATCTATTTTTGCCGTATGGAGCATAAAATTCTAATCCGTCAGGTTTATAGATAAAAATACTTGATGTTTTTTGGTTTTGTCGCTGCGTTAAATCTTTTGCCGTTTTGGATTGTGACAATTTTTTAATTGTGGACATACATTTTTTGTGGCCTGTCTAGATGTCTAAAGTTGGTTATATGGCCCTAGAAGTAAGATCGGCCCCAAAAATTCCAGCACGACCAGAACGTAATGATTGACATTTCAGGCCCGACCCGGCCCGAACGTAATGATTAACATTTCAGGGTCGGGCTCGGGCTTCAGATCTTAGTTCTATATGGCCCTCCTACGAGATTCGCACCCATAATCCTGGTGTATTCCTAACACTTACCGCCATTGGTTTAATCTTCGAATAAACAATAACAACAACAACGATTTGGGAGCTGACCTATTGCATATACTGCAGATGTACCGTACTGTTAGCAAAAATATTTTTTGTTTTTGCTCCCCCTTTCGCTCCGTCTGTATCAGAAAAACGTTTGTGCTTTAGCGTTTGTTTGGGTTTCCATTTGATGAAATACTAAATTCTCTTTCCTGTTTTAGGAAGGAATGACTGGACTCATCGAGCCGATCAACTGCAGAAAAGATGTTCCAAGATATTTCCTAACAACACATGAACAAGGTAACAGGAATGAAGATTTAGTTCAGGGTTGTGCAACATATTTGTAGGTTGGTCATATGACCAACTTCAGACAAGTAGGGAGGCTACACAAAAAATAAATGAAAGAAGAAAATGCAGCTATTGCCCAGCCAGCTTTGCAGTAATAAAGACACCGGGAAAAATGGCGTAAAATTTAACACAGCGACAAGAGCAAAAATCATAATGTGTTTTTACCCACATGAGCGTATTTTTAAACATAAACTGTTGGATTTGATTTTATGCTCAATGTGGAAAATCTGAGTGTTGACTTGGCAGGCCAAATTATCGCCCACTGGCCGCCGCTTCCCCCCCCTGATTTTAATTATCAATTGGTTTTTTTTAGGACCAGTTTCTTACCAGAATTTTGTTTCGACTATTAGTTCAATTGTGTATGTCCAAGGAAGTCTGCCGTTGAAAGCATGAAACCTTATAATAATATGTAAGATGTGGCGGTATGGCGCATTGTGCTGAACGTTTAGATTGCACTTTTGCAATCTTGCCATTGCACTTCTGATTATGCTGCATGAGTTCGTAGGTCAAATCCCATGCAGGGATAGGTATGTCCGAGAGGACTGCTGGACTCCTCGCTGGCGTAGGGTGGTTCACGTAACCGCTGGTCAGTTACGGCTTCCTTCACCATCAAGTCCATGTTTCTGAAAACAAATAACTGGTTAACCAATCCCATATCTAACATGGACCGGTAACCAGACTAGAGGCCGTGGTTCGTCATGAGTCACCGTTGTGGCTTACCTTTCCCCATAATCAATATGTAAATCCTAAACCATTGTTGTTCCTCACAGCGTGTTCAATTCTGGACCAAGTTGGACGGCCGAACATAAAGTACCAGTTGGATTTCTATCATTTGCAATTAATGGAAGGAAACTTGACAGCAAATTTGAAGAGATTGTTGCCTAGAATTGGTAAGTTTGGTTTGTTTTTTTCCACATTTCTCATCGTAAACAAGACACAGGACTCATATAAGCCACCACTCATATATACCTACTAGGATGCCGTCGCTCGATAACCTTTGGCGTCTTCTTTCACCCTGAAATCTGAATTTTCTCGAAATTTTTAAATTAGATATCAACATAGTTGGGTCTGGTGGATCAGTGGTTTAAACTTTTATCATCTGTGGTTCCTTTCGGAGTCCCCAAGGTCTCTCAACACTGGTGGCCTCCCATGGTCTTCTATAAAAATACCTACCGGTAATTTGGCTTTCAACAATTTCCATCAGTTATTTTATTCGCCACATTCAATACTAAAAACCCAACAAACAAAAACAAAAAATAAATGCATAACAGTCAATTTATTTTAAATTAATGTAGTCAGCGAGAACGGTTTTTGCAGTAAAGGATTTTGCTTGCGACCTCCAAAGAACCAGTCCGTGACCCCCATGTCCAGTTTTATAAACCCCTTCTTAGGCCCTAAATCAATAGAGCCCCAGAGAATTGTTCCCAGGATAACCTCTTGCTTGTGGCCCCCTAAGAACCGGGCTGTGGCCCCAAGGGGTTCAAGGACCCAGTTCCACAAACCCTGCCCTAGGATGACGCGACCACATTTTAAGCCTTTTATTCTCTTTTCAGGCCACATTCATTTTGCTTATGGGCCCCTATGAACCTGTTGGTGGCCCCGGGGGAGGCCAAGGGAGGGCCCAGTTTCATAAATCCTGCCCTAACCCATCCAAACCACTTTTGAAGGAATCTCATTTTTCTTGATCCAGGCCACATTCAGATAAGTCAGGTGCCGAGTCGAGCAGAGCCATCTAGTCCGGGAGAAATAAACTATGATTATATCTTCAACCTTCTTGAGAGTCTGTGTTACAGGGATTGGATTGGATGTGAATATGCACCATCAAGTGAGTAACAATAATTGGTTTTGATTTTGGGGATTTCAATTATTTTTGGGGGGTAGGAATTGTAGGACGATACTGCAAATCACCGCAGGATATGCAGAGGCGGCAAGTGTATTCATGACACTTAGCACGATACGCCACACTCACACCGCCGATAGATAGTTGCAGTGGTGGGATTCAGCCGGTTCGCACCGGTTCTATAGAACCGTCACACGGAATTTAATGAGATCAGCGAACCGGTCAGCATTACTGGTTACCGTCAATGACTTTTTGTACCAGGACCGGCTGAAAATATGACTTTTGTGATGAAACCGGCTGACAAGAAAATTGAATAGTTGACCAATAAAATCAGTAAATACACTATTGTAATCAGCAAATAAATTGTTTTAGGGACATAGCTTTGGACGATGAAGGGCTGTCATGTTATTACCTCTGGTAAATTACCAGTCGGCGTTGGGTATGGATTACACTGCTTGAGTTTGTAGATTCGAATCCTGTTGGTGATATTTATGTGAGAGAGGATTGTTAGACTCTTTGCTGCCCTAGGGTGGTTCACGAAACCAATTCATTAACTTGCAGTGGAATTTCGTACAGAGCATTGTTCAGAGTGAATGGCACATGAATAATTAGTATAGAAATACTGAATTGTTCCAGTGGACCGGCCCCCCACGCCTCGCCTGCATCCCTCCCATGGGGTGTCTGCCCCTGGGTGTAACTTGGAATTTACGTACCCACACGGGGTAATCTAAGGATCAATAGCAAGGGTGCTTATAACGTCCAATATCAACTGTTACTATTTGTCCCAGTTGTCGATCGTCATCAGAAAAATACTTGACAAAAGCCTCTTAAAATATCGACTAAATCAGTATTTTTTAACCTATGTATGGGTTCAACCCAAAACTGGGTCACCTGAAAATAATCTTAGGTCGCTTGTTCGTTCAACACAAACGAAAAAGTTACAGATTTAACTTTCTCTTAGATTTCATCGCTGATTTTATATGTGTATTACTCAATAGTACCGGTAATTGTATGTGGGGAAGATCACAGCATAAAAACTTAGCAGCATCCATTTTGCTCAAGTGAACCCACAGTTCCACACCGCGATGGGTCGCTTTTAAATACGGTTGGGAATCATTGGTCTAAATCAGTGGTGTGCAACCTTTAATGCAGAAGGGCCAGATAAAAATAACTGGGTAAAGCCGTGGGCCGCACCTTTTTTCAACATAGGCTTTCTAGTAGTTGTAAGTACAGAAATCGGTTAACTCCTTGATGTTATCAAATGCGTTGTTCGTTTCGAACAAGCTGAGGTATAATAGACCTTGCAACGCAAGGCGCAACGATTGGAATCACTCACACAAATTAAATAAAACTGAATTAAAAATTCATCTTGTGGGCCGCACACCATTCAAAACCGGCACTTCTCCGCAGGCCGCAAAATTTTTATTTGTGGGCCGCATTTGGCCCGCAGGTCACAGTTTGCTCACCCCTGGCCTAAATCAATAATTTTTTCATTTCGCAGAAAACACAGACAACAGCTTGAAATGGTTCAAGGAATATTTAGAAGCAGCAGACCATGACATGGTGTTGCACAACCGCCACTAAGCGGAGTTCGGCTTACTGGAGGATCTCAAAATTTAAATTTCAGGGGGGAGTGGGAGGAAATGAATGATTTATGTAGAGGTTGCTAAATTAAATTTTCTTCTGAGGGCCATAATTACCACCCATCAGATTTCGACTTAATGGAAAATATCATTAATTTTTTTTTTGGGAGGAGGGGAATTAATAGGGGGTGGGGGACACAAAAGATGTGTAAAGGTTGCTAAATTAAATTGTATTTTGAAGACCATAATCACATTTCGACTTATTGGTGAAATTCGTAATTTTACTTTTTTTTTTTTTTTTTTGGAGAGAGGCTGCAATTGATAGGGGGTGGGAGGAATGAAGGATGTGTGAAATTTTCTATTTTTCATTAAGATATATTTGCAACACAGCAGCAATTGATACACCTTTTATTGTGAGATGATTATTAATTTGTTTCAGATAGTGGTTCCCAAACCGTGGCCGTATTACGGCCCGCAGAATGATTTAATATGGCCCACCAAACTTGAGTGAAATTGTTTAACACTTTATTTTTTTACTTTGGATACTGCCAGTTGTTACAACATTATCCCAGTCTAAGCATGTGTATATTCATAACAATTTAAATGTATCGGTATATGTATATCATTTATATGTACCGGTGTGGGTCCCTAGCATGCACTCCCCTCTTCGGGACTGCAAATATCCTTTCGCTTCTAATTTCGCCCTCCGATCAATGAACTTTGGCAACCCCCAACCTAACCTTAGTTTAAGACTTGGAGTGTATGTTTTAAATCATATAATAATTTTGGTGCTCCCGAAGTATGTGCACCAAGATGGCGCACAACCTGAACATAGTATGTGTACCAGGTTAATGTTATCGATTGTGCGCCATCTTGTTGCATATACTTCTAGAGCGCGTAATTTTTATATTTCATTCATGATTCATCGAACAAAAATGGTGAGGAAAAATTTCTTTTTATAAAAAAATTCAAGAGCTTGAAAAATAACAAAAATGCTAATTTTGCCTAATTTTTGTAAAATATTTCTTCAATTTTTATTTTTGAGTGAAGTTCCATGCTTTTTGTTACTGGTTACCTATAATTTTTGGTGAAAATCACATTTTTAGTAATTCTATACTGTGCATGCCTGTTTGAAATTATTTCTATATAATTAATTGTTTAATAGGTTATATTTTAACGTTTTTATGGAGGATTTCCCGCTTGGGGCATTCAATTTACGGTACCCATTGTACTGTATGTACCAGTTAGGGTTAGTAATTTTACTCTGTGTTCCCTTATATTAGTTTCATTACGAGTTCGGGGATTGTCTGTGTTGGCCAAGTTAGTTACTTCCATATTGGTACATACACTTCTGGAGTGACCAATTTTATTTAATAGTGGAATGAATTTTTTTTTTTTGAGTTTTAGTCTGAAGTTTTGTCTTCGTAGTAAGTGAACCAAGATGGCGGACACCAGAACATAGTATATTTACCAGGTTAAGGTTACGCCCTAATTTCAGGTACAAATATTACGGGAGTCACTTGGCTAGTCCCCGAACTCGTAAAAGAACTAAAAAAAGAAAAATTGGAATAAAATTATGGCCTAACCTTAACCTGGTACACATACTATGTTCAGGTGTCCGCCATCTTGTTGCACATACTACGGGAGCGCCGTCTGTTCTGTGTTAGGATACATATGAGACTTGCCAATATTTTTCAGTTTTCTATTTATAGAACTTCGGGAGGGAGAAACTGACATATAATACTATTTTAAGGGTTGCTGAGAGCGAAGTGCCAACACCTCTATTATATATACTAGTACATTCATAATATTCTAATCGTTTTTCTTACCGTCATGCTTTTCAATTCCATGTCTCAGGTTTTTGTGATTATTCATGTTGCATTACATCCATTCTCGTCATAATCTATACAATAAATGTATTGATATAAATTTATTAGATATACCAAAGTGTTTTGCTGTTTTAGTAGCTTCTCAATTATCGGTGACAAAATTTGAAAAGCTGATACGATTTGTGTTGAAAACTATTTCCAGAATTTCCGGGAACAACATTCCCAGTTGTTATACCATTCTTCATCAGTGTTTAGAGATAATTGGGACCTCCTGAAGTATGTGCACCAAGATGTCGCACAACCAGAACTCAGGTTGTGTACCAGGTTAGGGTTCACGTTATCGACATCTTGGTGCGCATAATTCAGGAGTACCGATAATTGTGTTACGATGCATAAAGCAGATGTAATCATATAAGTTGATTGCCTATACCAGCGAGTCCCAAAGGTTCCAACTAGTGTGCCGCGGCGATTTGCCAAGTGTGCACGATCGCCTCGCCGCATTAGTGGGAGCTGCTTGCTTGGACAAGAGTATTTTGCTATATCAGTAGCTCTGTGGAGACTCTTGGCTGCTTGGCCAACGTGTTGTTTGGAGTGAACGTATGAAAAATCA